>CM061134.1:17480836-18066051 GCA_030789695.1 Scilla litardierei | reverse complement strand
GGCACCTGGTCTAATAGATCAGGTGCTAAGACACATAAAGTTGAAAAGTACAAGCCCCACATGTGCTTGATACTTTCTATGGGGCCCGCCTTTTTGTGTCTTGCACCTGATCTAATAATATAATCAGGTGCCACCTAATCTTACAATGATTCCCATAATATTATTGTTGTTGGTATGACTAATACATTGGCGTGGCTTTGACTTTTTAGGATGGATTGTGAATAGGCTCCAGTAATCTTTTTGGATACGATTAGATGCATTCTAGTTTTTATTTTTTAAAGGTCATGCCTGTTACCAGGACATATGTATTGGTTATGTTAGTAAAGTTCTTCATTAGAGCACAAAATTTTACTATCTCATTGATTTCTCTTGCCAAAACTTTGGGGACGCGTGGCTACCATCTCCTAGAAATAATTGTTCCGACCCTAAGGTGTTTTTTTGTTATTATGTTTTTGGGTGTGTATTTCTTCAGTTTGTGGGTTGAGAGTGAAGTAATATAAATTATTTTCCTCTTTGTATCTATTGTGGATATTTGGGATGTTGAAGATGTATGTTGGGCTCTCAATAGTTTATGTGCTGATCGTTTTGCCTTAATGATTTTTAATGAAGTCTCAGATCCATTTTTTTAACTAATTACAATGAATTTCTTTCACGTGAAGGGTAACTTGTGATCTCTATATTTCAGCTAGATCCCAAGGTATGAAATAGCCAAAGTTACAATTATATACTCAATTTATAGGCTTAATTTCGAAAAACTAGCTCATACTTTCGCTGAATTCCAAAAAAAATACCTCTTATTTTGAAATAATCGCAAAACTATTTCATACTTTTCAGGTTTCGATAAACTCCCTCATCCCCATACCCCCCCTTCAACCCCCATCGCTGCCTTTCGCCTTCTATCCATCGTCGCACATCCCCATTCCACCCACTGCCCTCCGCCCTCCCTCCCCCCTCCCCCCCACCGCCACACTCACTACTCCCCCCCACCGCCGCCCCCCCCCCCCCCCTCCACCCACCACCGTAGCCCCCGGGCCCCCTTTCCCCACCGCCGCACTCGTCAACCACTTCCCCCCACCACCGTCATCCTCTCCCTCCCCCCACCGCGGCGCCCCACCGCCGCCCCCTCCCCCCCTCCCCCCGCTCCCTCCACCGTAGCCCCCCCGCATCCCTTCCCCCCACCACACCGCACTCGTCCACCCACTGCCCCCCCTCCCCCCCCCAAAAAAAAAAAAAAAAAAAAAAAAAAACCGCCTCCCTCCTCCCCTCCACCATCTCACATATATCAAAGTATGCGATAGTTCTACGAAATTAAACCAAAGTATATGGTAGTTCTACGAAATTAAGCAAAGTATGAGGTAGTTCTACGAAACCAAAGTATGAGGTAGTTTTGCGATTATATCGAAATAAGAGATATCTTTTTGAATTCAGCGAAAGTATGAGTTGGTTTTCCGAAATTAAGCCCAATTTATATATTCTTTACAATTAACCATGCTATTTCCTTTTTTTGAGATGGCACAATTAATTTTGTTTGTTTTTGGATGCCCAGCTTCTTCTTTTGTTTGAGAGCGTTGATGAATATTTATCGACAAGTATTCTCATTATATGTTTTTCACCTTTGAATGCACATCTTCTCCTTTGTTTGAGCGCTTCCATGAAATGTTTATCTACACAAATTGCCTTATATATTCTCCATTAGTGGTTCGATTTGTTCTTACAGAAAACCATGTTGTTATTTTGAACAGCCCATGCATTCCAAAGGTTTGCTGTGAGAACATCAAAAAGCTTGGAGAGTCTCTCTTCCAAGGGTACGTTTCCTTGCAAACATCTGAGGTGTTGATTTAAGCATTAGATTTCTGTATTGTGCGATGATTTTTTCAGCGTTCAATTACTGCTACATCAAAGCATCTGGATTAGAATTTGGTTTGTTGAATGCCCTTTTGCAGTGCGGGAGGCAAAGGAAGGGTTAACAGAACAGCTCAAGGATGCATCACGGAACTTAGGCGTAATAACATAAACTTCCTGTATTTTGTTCCATTGTTGTTGTAATGTCCTTTTGTTTCCAAAGCTTTGCCGTCATGATTGCTTGCTATTTTTTGATATAGCCAGCCATCCAGGAGGCAGTAATGGGATCCAAGAGGCGATGAAGTTGCCTGAAGAGTACCCCAGGGTTGTTCGAGATGTTGCCATACGCTATCAGATATGAAACTCGAAAGCTTGTCGGGCCCTAATTAGATGACTAATCATGTAATGTACAAGTCCTGTCCCTGCTGTGGTGGTTCTCGTGTGAACCCTAGTTTTTTGTTAGAACTTGGTGGCGTTGTGCACGTGTTTGCGTGCACGTTGTGACTTCATGTTTGCAATTTTACGGTTTGGCTAATCATGTCATGTTTTAACAATAAAATTGTCTTTGGATGCTTCGTTGAAAGGGAGTTGCTATACACGCAGACCTAGTTGCATCACATGAATCCATTTATTTACAAGTTTGCCATTCAAAAACATTCATTTTGTTGACCCCTACTCTCCTCTTCCACTATATGCTCTTCACGGCGGGTGGTAGCAAAAAGAAGGGAGACGAGGATTGTTGCGGCTGTGCAGGGGGGGTGGTGCTCACGGGGTGGAGCGGGGAGATGGAGAGAGGGATAATGAAAATGATGATGATGAGAGGTAGGATGATGATAGTGACTAGGGTGACAATGGCAGTGGTTGGAAGTGAAGTGTGTGGCTGATGGGGACGGGCGATGTGCTGCTGATGGGGACGGCGATGTGCTGTCGTGAGCAGAGGATGATGAATTAGGGGAAAGAGGAGGAAGAAAAAGATTAAGAAGATAGCGATGATGGCGGTGGCGGCCGCGGATTATAGAGGAGGACCAGTTTGATGGTGGCAGCCGTGGGGAGGTAAGCAAGCTGTGCGAGGAAGAAAAGGGAATAGACTGTTGAGTGAGAAATGAGGGACGAGAGGGAGTAATTTGAGGATATGTGTGTGTAAAGTTAAAAACATTGAAATTTAAATAATATTGGATGGGTGTAAAGTGGTCTATTTGTGAAACAATTAGATCAGTGTGTATAGAATGTCCCATCGAAAAAAGGTTTGGAGTGGAGGCAAATTCCAACATGCATGTGGCTCGTTGAAGCGTTGGACAAAGTGTTCTTGCCCCATGGCTAGGGCTGTTGACGAACAGAACGTTCGTCGAAATACTCGTGAACAAGCTCGGTACATCTTCGATTTCGTTCGTTTAGGAAGCTTAACGAAGAAGCTTGAAAGGATGTTTAAAGCTCGGGTAGTAAACAAACAAAGTTTGAATATAGTTGTGCTCGTTCATTTTTATTAATGAACAAGCTCGTTAAGTGTTCGTTTGGAGCCCGTTTACTAAGAGCTCGAATGTTCGTTTCCTATTTAGATATATGTTATATATATTTATATATTATATTGAGGAATATGGGCTTGTACTGTCAGTACAGGTTCGGTTTTCCTCTGCTGTCAGCGATTTGACGGTCAAAAAACATTTTAATTTTTTTTGCAATGTGTCCTACAACTTGTTGGCTATCATTACACCAAATTTTAAGTGAATTCATCACTTTTTGAGTTTCCATCTATGCATTTCAAAACGATTGCGCTGACAGTTTCAGAATTTAAGTGGTCCTTTTGAAATACATGGATGGATGCTCAAAAAGTGTTGGATTCACTTGAAATTTGGTGTAGTGATAGCCAACAAGTTGTAGAACACATTGCAAAAAATTTTAAAAAATGTTTTTTGACACGGAAATTTTTACTACGCTGTCAGCACACGTCCATATTACTCTATTATATATTATATTTATATTTATGCTGCAAAGAATTAATCATATTCTTTGATTGATTTAGTCATTGGTATAACTGCTTAAATATTATTATTCACTTTTTAAAAAGTTGGCAGGGCATTGTTTGTTTGAAAATATGTTTATGAACAAGATTGATTATGTGTTCATGAACAAGTTTACGAATATGTTCACGAACAAATTCCTGAACATGTTCACGAACAAGCTTACTAACAAGCTCGATAATTTTTGTTTGTGAACAATAAACAAGCTTGTTCGTAAACTATAAATGGACGAATTTGAACAAGAGCAAATGCTAAACGAACAAGCTTGAACACAACCCTTGATTTCAAAACGAGCTCGAGCCAAGCTTCAACATGGATTTTGTTCATGAGCAAACAAAGCTTCTTGTTCAAGCTCATTCGTTAATAGCAATACCCTTGGCATGCTTCCACACGACATCTTGAGCAATCATAAAACCCGATAGCATAATATTCTTTAAGAAAAGGAAGTTACTTTGCAAACCCATCGTTTGACTTTGCGCACATACCACTTATTTGCAAGTTTACCATTACTCCCACGAACATACCATTTATTTACAATTTTGCCATTAAAATTACTCACCGCACACACCAAATTAACCACTTCCCAAAAAAGCCAATGCGTCTATGCGCAGTGAGCAATTGAGGGGATCAACCGTCGCTAGAAACGGCCGTCGTTGGAGATCTCCAGGGTTTTGGAAAAAAAGGCTTTAAGGCAGAGTGTGATGAACGCAGATTGGTTGGCAAACTCCCCAGATCCGAGGATTCTTTTGCCCCAATCTCCGGTGAAGGCGACACGGCCGGAAGAATCCCTGAAGTGCATCCGAGATCTCTCGAAGCTCGAGCAACTCGATCTCCAAGAAAACTCGTTCTCTGGGGACATCCCGTCCGGTTCTTGGTCTGATCTCACGGAGCTCAATCTCTCGAACAACTTCTGTTGTAAAAATTGCATTTAAGAGGATGGTGCTATTAAAATCAGAGAAAGAATGGACTTATCAGAGAGCCGAGGCGTGCTAAGCACTGTCCTTAAGAGTAGATTTCTGCCCCTCAGAGTGAGAACTCGGTGCAAGGCAGGTCCAGCGGCTACCCTCCAGGATGCAACGACAACGGCTTTGTAAGTGTGCATTCACAATACAAGGCTCCATCGATCAGCAACAGTTCTTCGATCTCGCAGGAAGAGGAAGAGGAACAGTAAGGAATTTGCAGAACAGGAGCAGCTGTTCGTGGAGGCAGAGGCGAACAGAAACACAACAACAGCAGCAATGAACTTTTGGTGGAAGAATGAATGTTCGGAAGGATGAATTTTCGTAGTGTGTCAAAACTCTTGAAATTTGAGTTTATATAGAGCAAAAGAAATGACTGTTGGAATTCATCCATGAATAAAAATAATAACTCAGTCATTAAAAGATAAAATAGCTGTTGCGAAATTAAAACAGCCATTTATTGATAATATGGCTTTTGAGCAAATTAAAAACGTATTGGGCTCTGGCTCTTTAAATTCTAAAACATATGGAAATGAGACAAAACTCGGGCACTTCGCGTGCACACCTGAGAACCCCCTTGCGCAGGCGTGACGCCAGCGCACACATGCTAAGGGTTTCCGGATCCCTCGCCCACTTTTTCCATTCGGCCCAACCCGATTTGGGCTCGGTTCCGGTTTGGACGCATGCGCCTGCGAGTTTCCCCTTATTCCTAGACCATATACAAGTCCAATAGCCCATGTGAAAGAAGTCTCTTATATACCCATCCAAGTGAGTTCTCCCATCCAATGTGGGACTAAAGTTGGCTTTGAATTGAATGAAATATCCAACAACTTCTTCTTCGGCGAGATCCCGAGCAAGTTGGGCAAGCTGCCGTTGCTTACGTACCTCGATCTCTCTTTAAACCGACTCTCGGGCGAGATTCTGTCGGATTTGACCAATTTGAAGCTCAACATCTTCAATCTTTCTGGCAACAATCTCGTGGGAAGAATCACCGCCGTCTCCGACTCCCCTTTATACCTTTCGAGCCTACCAATCTAAACCTTATCCCCCCCCGCGATCGGTCCCCCGTCGGCTTCTGATCCGATCTCCAATTATGTCGTTGATTTCGCCGCCGGGGGGGGGGGGGGGGGGGGGGGGGGGGTAATAGAGGTAAATATTTGAGAAAGTTTGAATGGCAAACCTATAAATAAGAGGTAGTGTGTTGAGTAAAATGGTGGGTTGGAAAAGTTACTCCCTTGAGAAAATGCTGCTGCTATACACAGGCCCTAACAAGAAGGTTTATGACTCAAACCTCTGCGAACAGTGATAGTTCGGTGTGCAGTGAATCATCAGAATTGTTACATGTTGAATTTGGGTCTTTGTTATATAAAAAAATTATCTTGTACATTGCAGGTGGAGAGAGACAGTAAATCACAATTGTTTGGCCGTGTATTTTGGTCCTTGTAAAATTCTTATATACATTGATGATGGAGAGATTTGAAACATAATCTTCCCATGCCGATGGAGAGATTTGAGACATTTTCAGGAAAACATTCCAAAGTTAAGGTAGTTTTATAAAGGGAGTTGCTATTAGCACAGACTTAAATGCTGAGTTCACAGACCACTTATTTACAAGTTTGCCATGAAAGATCTTTTACTGAGTTCACATACCGATTATTTGCAAATTTGCCATTGTCATTTTCCAACGACAGGCTGAGGGGGACTGTGACATCCACAAGCGCGTCCTCGCCGTCGAAATCGACGAATTCTCCGTCGACATCGGCGAATTCTCCGTCATCCTCTGACTCCTCTGCTCTTTGCCCCCACACCCCCCGAATCAACTCAACACAACGCTTTCTCTCTGTCACCATTCCCACTATCACCCACACCGTCCATCCTCATTCAGAGCAAACTTTATCTCTTTCCCAATCACTCAATCTCCTCCATGGATTTTAGGAAGCTTTTCTTCTTTGATCCCCACTTGTTCCCTTCTTCTCTCTCCGTCAAGAGGAGGAGAGTCCTACCTGACTTTGGCCTCGGTGTCCTTGCCTCTCTCTTTCTCTTCTCTCTGCTCTCTACCATCAATGCTCCCTCCTGTCTCTTCTCTTGGTTCCTATCCCCATCAACCTTATCCAACTTAGTTACGGGCATGACCCATTTCGCAACTGCCACAACCAACCCCATGAATTAGGAGAAATTCCAAGACGGCAACTCCTTGAGTTCTTGTTTTTCTGGCAAAGAGTCGGATTTGGGCTGTGCCCATTTCGACAACTCGAGCAGTGCTGCTGTGCATCAAAGCCCCATCGTGGACACAGACTAGCAAACTTTATCGCGAGAGGAGATCGAAGCTATGCCACAAAAACATATGAGAGAGGAGCAGCGTGGTCGAGGGGTTTTTTTTGGGGCTCTCACGATGGCAAGCTTCGGCGAGCAGCAACTTGGACGAGGGGGACGGCGATGCGCACAGTTGAGCTCGAAGGGGGACGACGGCGGTGGAGAAGAGGGACGCGACGCGAAGGGGGAGGCGTCGCCGCCGGAAAGAATTTAACGGCGAACTTGTTAATACATGGTCTGTAAACTCAGAAGATTTTTAATGGCAAATGTGTAAATAAGCGGTATGTGAACTCAGCAATTAGGTCTGTGCCAATAGCAACTCCCTTTTATAAATTAGGTAAATGTTCAAGGCATTTTTTATGGCAACATGCTAAGTTTCGGAATCTATTCTATAAAAGATGAAGATTTTGAATGTTTGTCCCAGTAGGACAAGATGACTAGGACATATGGGGTTATGACTAGGACAATGACTTGATGACTAGGATTGGGATAAGTTTTGGAGGGAAATTTGTGGGGAAGATTTGAAAATTGAAATTTGATGGGACTTAAATTTTGGGGGGAAACTTGAAATTTGGGGGTGAAATTTATAGGGGGATTAAATAAACCGTGCCCTATGGGCACGGGTAATGCCTAGTCTATTATACAAACAAGGGCTGCTGATTGGGTTTGTCCCAGTCACAAGCTGACTGAGACAAACCCAGCCCAGTCAGCAGCCTCCCCTAAAAAAAACCCCCCAAACCCCTTAGTTACATGGTTGCCAATTGCCATTCCTCCACAAAAGCCCAAAAAACACACACCTCAAGCCACTTATTTACGTGTTTGCCTTTTGCACCTTTTACCGTTGACGATATCGACACACACTCACACTTCTCGCTCCTTTTTGGTTGCGCGCATGCACCGCATCCTGTTCAATAGTTTTTTTTTGTTTCAAATGGATAGTTGATTTCTTGAACAGTGAGATATGATGGTGCAGGCGAAGAGATGAACAACAAGCCCTGGCCACAAAAGAGTAATCCACGGCAAGGGGACTTTGTAATCATGCTTCCCTTTCAATGAGACCAAATGAGAGGAGGAGCCTTTGCCCACTGGATTGCAGGAATCAGCCCTTAATAATTCTTATGATAGAGCCAAATCCCATGCAGACATACATGTCAGCTTCAGCCTCTAAAAAAGCAAAGATGAGAACAAATGCCATGAAGACCAATAATGACAAATTGAGAAGAATAAAGTGATTTGTATTACTTGTATATAATGGTTACAAGAGATGTCCATCACATATATATAACCCATGAGTCATGATTGGGAACAAAAGCCAAAGAGCCAACACACGGAGCAAAGAGACTGTCACAAGAACCTAAGAGACTGATACATGAACCTAGAAGAGTGGCATACTATACTAAGAAACATACACAATAAACTCATCATTATTTTTTTTCAAAACCTGACTTCCATATTTAGAGTAGAACCCAAAAACATCCAGCTAATAGTAGCCAAATATTCTCATGATTGATTCTGGCACAGCTAGTCACTCACATTAAGGTCTCATGGACAAGATTCTAAAATCCCAGTTGTTCTTAAAAGAGCAGTTTGATGTCAGTGGCAAATCACATGGGAAACAAAGGAGCATCCCCAACTGAGATACCTCATACCTGCCCTACTTTATTAGCAACCTTGCTAGCAGCATTAAAAGACATGTTTTTATGTCAAGGCAGTTATCTTTTCATTCTTAAATTAGTTGATATTTGAGCTTGAAAGCCATGTGTTTCCAGATGTTTTCTCACCCCCGATGCCGTTGGATGACCGTTGATGACGGTATGGTCGCATTAGCCGAAGCGGGTTTACGCCGGCAGCTGACTGGACACTAGGCGAGCTAACCCCGGGCTGAATAGACCTCATTCCGAGCTGTCGGAGCCAAGTCTGAGCTATCTCTTGGTTGCCTTCAGCTCTCTGCAACACGCGAAGCTTGTTACGAATAGTCGGATCTGGGGGGACGGACCTAATCCCCCTTGATGCTTAAGTCAGATAGTGACTCAAGAAGGGTCATGGTAACTGATCAAGTCCACACATTTAATTGGTCACCAACTTTGGTCCAAGATTAGTAAAAGCTCAGCACATGACTCCATGGATGGAATCAAGCAGGTGGACCTTGGACTACAATCCTGGTCTCCCCTTATACGTTGTTATTACTTTAACCCTGCATCGGTTGATTGCTGATTTGGGCCCCACATACGAGATGGCAATGTTTGTGGTTGATTGATCATGTGACATCCAGTTTGGTTATAATTTCTCAGATGCACTGTTCATGTTGCCCCCTCTCCATTAGTTTAGGCAACATGTGCATCTCACTAATTTAATACTATAAACTCTTTTATAAAAATTTTGATGCACCCAAACTAAATTGTGTGAGACTAGCATGATAACCAACTAGACCATCCAAACTTTGATGCATTATAAAAATTTTCTTGTTTCTATTTTCCCATAGGCAGCTGCCTAGGGCTCAACTTTTGTAGTTCCGCTCCTTCTGGATATTATATGCATGCTAGTCTTAACCTGTGATCATTTGTCACAAGGCATTCAAAATACTTTCCCGAAAATTTAAACACAATCAAAATCTATATCCCCAGAAAATATGGAGCCCAATTCAAAATATCATACCCCAAAAATTCAAACCAATTCAACATCCCACCGGAAAAAATTCAGCCACATTCAAAGTATTCCTCCCTCAACCAAAAAATTCTAATCATATTCAAACTAAAATTTAGTTCTTGACCGGCCAGGGCCTGGGACCAGGGCCAGGCTGGACTGAGGTGCCCGGCCCACGGGCCGGGCCGGCCCGGGTTTTTGCCTGCGAAAAAGCTTCATTGAGGCTAAAAAACAACCCAACATGCTAAAAAAGCCGGCCCGGCCCGGGTTTTGAATGGGCCCGGCCGGGCCGTTTTGAAACCCTGAAATTTAGTGCTATCAATAAATTTTAATTTTTTCCAAAATTTAATTCCATCCAGATTTATTTTCACTCCAAAATTTAAATTTTTAGTTCTCTTGAAAATTTAGTTTCCTCCAGATTTAATTCCCCCAAATTTTTTGAATTTTAGTTCCTCCAAAATTTAGTTTTCTCAAAAATTTAAAATTTTAACCCCCCCCCCCACAAAATTTAGTTCTCTCCTATATTTCAAGGTTTTCCACCTAAAATTTTTCACAAACTTTGATTCTAACCATTGATTCCTTAAGCTTAAATCCTAGTAGTTTTCCTACCAATCTTTTTGCATTAGTCAGCAAATACATTCAAAAACATCACTAAGGGTAGCCATCTTCATTGCCTCCGCCGATTTTCGCTCTAGCCCCGTCGGGGGGAAGGCCTGTCGGAGGGAGGAACGGACCCTCGCTAGGGTTCCGCGCTGCTAACGAGAAAAAATCGCCAGCTCCGTAATCCGCGCTCATATTTCAAACATTGCCTAATTCGTAAACTAACTTAATAGTAGGATTATGTAAAATCATACAAAATACCAACTTTTAAATTATTCAACAAAACTAGAAAATCATTAGCATTATGTCCAATTTCTTTCTTAGGCTTGTAAGGCTTTACCTTAGTTGGACATCTCCAAACATGCAAGCGATTTAAGTTCATTTGTTGAAACTTTATTAAGGATATAAGCTGCAATCAAAAAAATAACTGAATTCCAAATTGTTAATTCTTTCTTTATAACACATGTACTTAAATGCATGAATTCTATAAATGAAGCAACATTTCCAAACAAATCAAGATTATAATGAACTTTCAAAGAACCAGAATGAACCAATTTGAATCAAGAGACAATCAAATTACTGCTTTCCGATGAACCAAAAAAAATAATATAAAATCAGTTGTCAAAAAAATTTGAGTTATTTTATATTTGAATGAAAGGGTTGCAGATGCACAAAGACGTTCATGCAAGAAAGAGCAAGCACAGCCCCCCCAGATCCCACAATGAACCACATGGTTCATTTAACAAGAATTGGGTCCACTGCAGTAGAGACCCAGAGGTAGAATCTTCAGCATCTCACATTAAAACTAGGGAATTGCTACATGCACACACCGTTTTATTGGCGTGCACAACCACTCATCCATTTATTACACCGTTTTATTGGCGTGCACAACCACTCATCCATTTATTAACAAGTTTGCCACTCAAATTTACTTCCCCAGCACTGCTCCCCAGCCCTCTTCGCCGCCCCCTCCGACCTCCTCAGCCCCAGCCACCTAATACTAATTGGTTTAGACATAACAAATCAAAATTTTCCCCACCGACATCTAACTTTTACAATTAAACAAAAGAGAAGTACCAAAATTTACTGGACTTCACTGGGATCTGTAAACTATTTACAGGGACCCACCTTTCTCATTTCTGAAAACTATTCAGAACCAACGCACCTCAAAACTTTCAGCCAGCAATTTTTCTGCTTCTGACCGGAGCCACCTTCAATTTTTTTTTGGCCCACATAACCAACAGAAACTTATCTTTTTTCTTATTTAAAAAATATTACAATTTGCTTCAAAGCTCCAACACTGGCAGCCTCACGTGCTATATCTCTTAGAAATCTCTCCCAGCCAAGCTCTCTCTCTCTCTCTCTCATTCATTCATTCATTCATTCATTAATTGGATGCATTGGGCTGATCACACACCCCCCAATCCCACTGTCAATTTCCAGTCCCATTTGTGTCCAACCCCACCTCACTCACAGGGAGCAAGGAAAAAAAATGGTCACAGAAAAAAATTATCATCTTCACACAAGCCAAACTCACGGAGTAGCCACAAACGGAGTGAAGAGCTCTCTCGCTGTGGAGATGGGTTTGATCCAGAGAGGCTCATGGCTGCTCAAGTTGCTTCTTCTCCTTTCTTGGGTCATCATCTTTCTCTCTCTAGAAGCTTATGCCCATGATGGTTTCGATGTGAAGCTTGTGAAAACCCCATTGCCGATTTCACCACTGAATTCAGCTGCATTTGGGTTTGAGGTCTTAGGAGGGAGAGATGGGGGTTTGTGCAGTGACTGTACCATCACATGCAAGGTTAGTTTGGGATAATTTCACCAATTTTTGTAAGATTCTGTCAGCTGAATGTCCGCATTTTTCTTTAAATTCGTTTTTTTTTTCAGTTTACTTTTAAATTTTTCTTTGAAATGATGGCATGAACTTTCTTGTGAGAACTTTCTTTTCCCATGGTTATTAGCCTGAAAGTTGCTTGTTATTATTCCTCTGAGAGTTGTTTAATATGATTAATATGTAATCTTGTCATTTTGTTCTTTGGAAATTCATTAGTACTTGTAAAAATATTTCACATAACCTTGGTGAAGTTTTAATGTAGCGGCAGAGAGTTCAATATGTTATTATGGTATCAGAGCAACACAGATTCAAATCCTACTGGGCGCACAGAAAAAATAACGGATTAAAAACTACTGCCGTGCAATAAGCACAGCTTGCAGCCTATATGAAGGACAGTGAACCTGCGAGGACGTGTAAAAATATTTCCATTAATCATCGTCACAAAACTCTAGAGCTGTGGTGTGGTGGCATGGAATTTAGTATTACTAAGATGTGAGTTGATTATATATATCGGGCTAATGTATTCTCTGAGTTTTTTTTATAACAGGTAACTGTAGACTAGCATTTCTGATATTTTTGTTAGTTAGAATTTTTCTTTTTATCCTGTCTTTTTATTGTTCGAATGTAATAATGATGGTTACTTGTTTTTTCGGCTATTAATCATGTTGAGAAATCGACGGTTCTGTTGATTTTGTGAGTATAATTTTTTATATTAGGGTAAATTCCACTAACCCCTCTGTAAATTATGGCCAACGTATCGGCAAACACATTTGAACAATGATATTAGCAGAAATTACCGCTAAATAGTAATGGATACTATTCTTGTTCAGGTGGTGCAGCAACATCCCCTATCCAAGAGTAGTTTATATTGATATCATTGTTCAAGTATGTTTAGTGACATATTAGTCATAGTACATGGTGTTGTGGTTATTGAGACAATGGGAAAAATTGAATATGTAAGAGAACGGAAAACTACACAAGATCAAAAAGAAACATCAAGACTTTCATGGTTTAGCTGATCAATTATGACATTCATTCATATAATGCCGATAAAGAAATCCATTCTATTAAAAGTAAGATTAAAAGATGAACACTCATCTCACTGAAAATCTCTCCTCTTTATCACATATATCTAAACTAGAAATAACACGTGCATACAGTGCATGGAGGAAAAACCCCCCACAAAGACGATGCAGCACACGTGCGCAAATGAAAAGGATTGAGAAATGTGTGTGTGTGCTGGTATCATCAAGGGGTTAAAAACAATTACGGGTTGAACCGGGGGAAATGAAAAAAAACGTGGGTATGAGTGTGGGCAGCATCTTGGGGTGCAAAAAGGTAGAAAGCATGGGCCTATATGCAAAAAAACCTCAGCATGAAAGGTATGGCGTGCTTGCAAATAAGGAGAAAAGGGTGTGCATTTATCCCAAGCAAACAAACCCACACCCCAAATCTCACCCTAAACCCCCACCCACAACATGTGGGCCACCCATGATGATGTGGCCAAACTATGGCCACATCTCTATCTACTTGTTTGTCCTAGTAGGACAAAGGCCTCAAATGTATAATAGATTTCAATCCTATAGCTTCTAAGCCACTAAAGCTGAAGCCAAGCCAAAGCATGCCCATCTCACCAGAGAGAGAGAGAGAGAGAGAGAGAGAGAGAGAGAGAGAGAGAGAGAGAGAGAGAGAGATGAGATATGTGTGCGTAGTGGTACCTGAAACCTCTATCATGGTATACCTCTTATACAAGAAAATCCTATTATAGTACAATTCTTATTTAGTTGCAACCCATACAGTTGAATAACTACAGTTCTAATCCTGATAAGATTTCTCTCTTGGATCTAATTTCTTTAACCAGAAGAAATTCTAAGCTAAAACCAACTCTTGAATTTGATCCAAATTTAAACTACCGTGTGTTTGTATCACAATTCTCAGCATTCCACCTTGATACTAATATATAAAACACCTTGGATGTAATACCTGGATGCTATACACAATCACAATATTGCACCTTAGCTCGTATCCAACAAGCTACATAAAATTGGAGTTATACCGTTGTTTTGCCATCCTACTTCACGGGTAAATTTGCACATATATCATGTTTCATCTCTTGAAAACATCCTGAACAGTCATCATAATCTTCAACCGAGCACTCATACTGTCTTGTCACGTCTCGAACAATCACAATCAATACGTCATGCTTCTTCTTAGTTAAAAAATGAGCACTTGTGATGCTTCATTATCATACCTCTGACAATCGCGATCACTACACTATATTCCACATGGATCTCTAATATAACACTCATGATGTGCCCATGTCACGCCCCATTTACGATCACTACGTCATGCTCCACCTGGATCTAATGACAATGATTAACCATTGAGATGAACCTGATAACATACAAACTATGTGCCACATCAACATCCAAATCATGAGGCTATATCACTTCACCAATTATCGATCCTGCAATTGACCACGGGTAAAACAAAGGAATTTACCTAATCCACTTCCATCATGCATATGGAGTATAAAAATGTAAGGTATGACTCTCACTTTGATTGGTCCATTAATGTGCAATCTATGCTCATCCTGATTGTTCAATCACCAATAAAATCCTTTAATGTTTTCCACACATTAAGAGTTACTATTTTTCCACCCTTCAATGTTTTTCCAACATACGGGTGGTTTTCCAAACATACGGCTTTTCGAGTCCCTTGCAAAAATCTAACCACACTAGAGAATGAAAATCACACATGATCAAGAAGAAGAATATTAAGACTTATGTGGTTTAGCTAATCAATCTTGACCTACATCCACATGGAATCGATAATGAAATTTACTATGTGAAAAATAAGATTATAAGATGAACGCTTATCTCATCATTAATCTTTTCTATTTCACACACACCTAATTTCTATCTCATAGTTTCCAAACCAATAAAACCATAGCTAAGCCAAGCCCCTCACATCTAACAATTATATATATATATATATATATATATAATGGTGTGATAGATCTGTACTTTTTCTGCATTTTGGGCCCATTAGGGGCGTTTTAGGAATTTTCGGATTTTAGGGGTGTTTTGGAAATTTTTAGTCTTTTTAGGGTTTTTTGTAATTTTGTAAGATTATCCTTGTTCTTGGCAGAGCGTGAATGTCCTCTTCAATTGGCGTCTTGGAAGAGAGACCACCTGTAGAATTGTGGTCGAGTTATCTTTATCGAATCTTTCTTTAGTTCATATCAATTTGGTATCGTAGCATTAAGATCCACGGCGGCGCTTTGAAAGAGAAATACAACGACGAATTCGAGGGCATGAAGCAAACCCTAGTGAAGCATGACGAAACCCTAGCGAAGCATGTCGAAACCCTGTCAAAGGTGTTAGAAATTCAAGAGAAATAAGGAGAAACCCTAGTGCAAATCATGCAACAACTCTCGTGCCTTGCGGCAAAAGGGGACAACGACGACAAAAACCCTAATTTTGGGCAAAAGGCGACATCTTTGGAGAAGGGCAAGGGGAAGATCGAGGATTGCAAAGAAGGGCTACTTTTTGACACCAATAACTACTTCGTGGAGGAAGATGAAGAGCACATGATGGAGGAAATCAACCCCACAAACCCTAGGAGAGCAAAACAAGGGCTGAAGGAGTGTTCGGTAGTGAAACAGGGGCTGTCGCCACTGTCCAGAGATCCGGAGGGGCGCCAGCCCATCCAACAAGAGTGGCAGGCCCTCCAGAGCCTAGAACTGGGGCTGTCGCCCCTATCCAGAGATCTGGAGGGGCGACAGCCCCTCCTGGGTGCCCCTTAGGGGTTGTCGCCCCTCCAGCAGGGATGCCAGCCTCTCCTGGGTGCATGGCAACAATGTTCCGACTCGATGTCACCAAAACAGCGAGCGATAGAGCCCCTACAGCAGCGTGAGAGGTGCGATGTGAGTCCAGGAGGTCGACGAGGGCTCCGTGGCCTCCCGACGATGTGCTACGACGAACAATGACCCTATAGAGTACTTGTGGGAGTCCGACGACGACGTTGACGAGTTTCGAGAGCCCCACAGTCTTCGATATACAACACAAAGATGACGACGTCCACCCCTGACTTATGAGGAGTACCCATGAGACGACGCTGGAGAGGAGAACATGTAGTAGGATGATTAGGGTATCGATGATGGTAGAGATGATTATGCAGACAGATATGGGGGGGGCAACGTAGGGGTTTGGAGGGGGTACCAAGACAGTTGGAATTATATGTACCAGTCCCATTGTCTTAGGCACTACGAGGGACGAGCTGATTATGAGAACTTTGGAGTGGATATTAGAAGCTGAAGATGCCCATCTTTGAGGGAGATGATCCGTATGGCTGGATATACCAGACAGAGAGATTTTTTACCTTGTCACACATGACTGAGGAGCAGAAGCTGGAGGTGGAGGCGTGTCTGGAAGAGAAGACCCTCTCTTGGTTCCAGTGGAGAGAGCAGCGGTGTTTTCGTTTGTAGGAGATTAAAAATGGCCTGTTAGAAAGGCTCCACGAGACGCATGTAGGAAATTTGAAGGAGCAGTTGATTTCTCTCAGATAGGATGACACAGTGAAGGAGTACATTGAGCGGTTCGAGGCACCGTCAGGGTGTGTACGGGGATCTCTGATGAGACACTGGAGAGCAGCTTCATGAAGGGGCTGAAGGCTACCATTCGTGTAACGTCCCGTTTTCGGGTGCCATTACATTTTTCGTTATCTGTGCAAGTCCTGCAATGTATCAGTAAAAGCAATATAGAACTAAACAGAAAATTTCATAAATGGAATAACCTTTTTATTCATCCTTCAAAAAGGTACAAAACCATAACTAAAAGAGGAACTAATAGTCTTTCATTTTAAACAATAAGGAAAGTAAGCTAAAAAATGTAAACACTCCCTTTACTAATCTGGACTAAAAAATTGTCACGCTCAACTGGAAATTCAGACTCAAACATTGGAGTCTCCTTGCACAATGGTTCACTTCCTGTTGAAAAACATTTAAAAGGGGATGAAGTAGACAATATTTACAATAAACAACAAATATGAATTTACATGCAACTCTAATCCTAAACAAGTCAATAACACTAAGCACTAGACTGTATCTGTCTAACTAAAACATTTCAATTTTTATTATACTCATAATGTAAAGGAAAAGAGCGAACTGAAGAACTGCCCCGAGATCCACTTGCGAGCTCACATTGCCCTAAATTTTATTCGTCCAAGAGGTCATTAGAGGACTCAGTCAAGTCATTACATTTCCGTCAATGAGTGTGGTCTCCGTCACTCTTCCTGTCTTTAATTATGAATTTCCAGAACCCCCATGTGTCATTCGATTTATTTCAGTTATTCACTACTTACTATTTAAACTATGTAAAAAGAATAGTGCACAAAACTGTAGTGTCTATAGCCTTAAGTCCAATGTATCATATTCCACAAAACAATAACTTCATTTGCACAATTCTAATTACATAATTTTATCCTCTAACTGTAATAATTCTATCAATCGGTTTCTACCAATTTCTAAAGTAAGTAAAACCCCACACATTTCACTACAAGACATCCACAGTCAATCAAATCGTTCAAACAATTAAAATTGAACATAAATCATTTTGGAAAGAAATAAACTTCTATAGGATCAAATTCATATTTATTGGTATCCATAATGAGTTTCTAGGATCTACCTAGCTCGGGGAAAATCTCCTCAAAATCCGAAAGTAAAAGCAGTAGTTCATCTCTTCAAAATCCTACAAAAATTAGTCCATCAATTTACTTTTACAATCAGTCTGTAAACCAAAAGTCCACAAAAAATAGACACATAATGAAAGAATCATCTGCAGATTATTCAAAACAGCACAATAAACACAGTAGAGCCCAAAGGCCCAAAAGAACAGCTGCAGGGAGAACAACCGCAGGAAGACAACACCAGCGAGATAAAACCCAGCTGAACCCCTCTGAAGAGGGAATTAACCCCGGCTGCTAACACTAAAACTTCCGAACCCCAAATTGATGTTACAGTGATGCGACGTAAGTTGCCACCTTGCCCGTAGGATGCCATAATTATCAAGAGGGGAAAATCCCTTTCGAATAAAAATTAGAATCATCATTTCCTATTAAAACCCTAATTTCCGAAGCATAATTAAAGCATAAAAAATAGTTGCAGTTTAAGACAAATAAAGTCTACCAATCACGTAGAAGCCAAGCCGAGATTCCCAGGAAACCAGAAACCCAAATCAAAACTCAGTCAGAAATTTGAAGAAGAAATCAATTTCACATAAGAAAAACCCTAAACACAAGGGAATATAAATAGAAATCAAACCGTGTGAGGAGATAAGGTTTAGAGATCTTATTAGAGTCAAAATCCTCAGAAAAAGCCGGCGACGTTGGAGATAAGGAATTTAAATCAGGCTAGGGTTTTGATCGATCGGCTCTGTCGATCACTGCGATCATTCGCCGCACGAGATGAAAGGCGAAAGAACACGGGTCGGGTTCTGCGAGAGAATGGGTGGGTGGAGAGAGAGAATGAGTGTTGGGTTTCTATTTAAGGGTGATTTGGGTCGTAGGTTGGGCCTTGTGGGCTTTATTAAAAAAGGAATGTGTTGTTACAATTCGCACAGAGCTTCGCCTACAAAGGACCCAGGATTTGACGGAGACCATGGTGTTAGCCCAGATGGTGGATGATCGGCTGATGGAGGAAAAGAAATCTAGAGGGACTGGGGGCGGCTCTTCTTTCTATAGCCAGTTCGAGATAGGAGGACAACAGAAGAAGACGATATAAGAAGACGATATGGACATACCCGTATAGTCAGGAGAAGAGTGGGGTGCCATCGCAAGGACAGTTTAGGAAAATGGTGGATGCAGAGATGAGTGAGATGAGACAGAAGGGGTTGTGCTTTAGATGTGATGAGAGATTCACCCGAGGGCACTATTGTGGAGTGCATAAGCTTCAGCTGCTGATAGCGGAGGAAGACGAGGAAGATATGGGGGAGAAAGAGCTTGTGGGAGATGGACATCCCCACTTGGAGTAGGACCACCTTAAGGACAAGATGGTTCTCGGGGACGGAGTAATGATAGATTTGCGCTTTTTCTGCGTTTTGGGCCCATTAGGGGCGTTTAGGGAATTTTTGTATTTTAGGGGCATTTTGGGAATTTTCAGTCTTTCTAGAGTTTTCTGTAATTTTACTTATTTCTGAACTTTATTTATAAGTAGGAGGGGCCAATGGATTTCTTATGTTGAATTTGAGAGAATATTGATATTAGAGGTGCGATTATTTTTCGTTCTTAGGGAGAGTGTGGACGTCCTCTTCAATTGGCGTCATGGGAGAGCGATCACTTCTACAATTGTGGTCAAGTTATCTTTTTATTTCAGTTTTTATCTGGAAAAATCGAATATTTCTTTGGTTCCTATCATGGTGCAATGAATCTCTATCCTTAATATTGCTCTTATACACGAAAATCATATTCTAGTACAACTTTTATTTAGTTGTAGTCCACATACAACTAAATAATCAAAGTCTAAAGCCCAATAAGACTTCTATTTTAGATCTAAATTTTATATATAAAAGAAATTCTAACCTGAATCTAACTCTTGAACCTGATCTGGATTCAAACTCGAATGTGTTTGTATCACAATTCTCAACGCATGTAGTGTTAGTGGAATTTACCCTTTAATTATCTATGTTGAAGTTTTTGTCATTGTTCTAGTCAGATTTACCGTGAAGTAGCAATATATTTTTGGAAAATGTGTTGCACTTTCTATTTCCCTTCTTATTTTTATGATAAATTGATTAGTCAGAGAGCTATAATTGTTGATGAGTTTCAATGCTGTAGACTTTTTGTTTGTATTTAGTAAGTTTCATTAGTCTGTTTCCCTGTTTAATGTTAAATTTGAAGAAGTTTATTGATTCCCTTTACTTCCCTGACAATCTACTACTCTGTTCCCTACAAATAAATTTCAATTCAGGAGTTTCTTGTTTTGCAATTGAAATAATGTGCAATACTTGGATGGTCACTTCCTCATGAATATTCCATATTAACTGGATGAAATTATTTCATGTTCATCCCAGTTCTGCAATGAAGTATCAAGTAATGGTTGTGTTCCTCGTAAGTCATAACAGCATTTTAGGAGAGGGTCAACTTCGGTAAATTCAAATGTGTTTTATAGAAGCTTTTGTTGGCATCAATTGAGATTTGAACAATATCATGGCAACGGAAAGGGTCAGGCGAATTGATTTTGTTCCTGCATTCATCTATTACTGTTTTTTTGAAGAAGCCTGAATGGCCACTTTTTGTCTTTTTGTTTGTGGGGGGAATGTCCAAGGCTTTTAAGTACATAGAAACTATATAAGTAATGATATAACAAAGAATTATGGCTGGGCATATCAGCACTATGGCAGGAAGAACTAGGGACTTTCAACTATGGTGTTACGCAGACATAATAAGCATGTACCATTTAAACTGTAACGAGACTCTTCTGATTCATTGGTTTGTTTCTATAAAGCATTTTGTATGGACCGTATGCCAATGGTGTAATATAATATAGGGACATAATAAATCGTGCAATGATACATTCATCGGCACGTAACACTTGATCATCTAGACATCTCCTGTTGCATTAATGACCGTGGCAGGTTTAATGTTAGGGATGTTGACTTCTCAAATCCGACAAACGCCTCATGGAAAACAAAGATGGTTAATGACCAATCAAAATCAAAACAAACTGCAATCTCCACATACAAAATCACAACAATAGCAATAAGAATAATAGAATGCAAACCAAACATAAACTACACACTTAACATCAAGATTTATATTAGTTTTACGCAAATTGGTATACATTTAGTTAGAGAGATCACTATCACTTCAATAAACTTTGATTACAATGCGATATACTTGGATTGAAGGCAAATTCTAACAATAATAGGACTTTGAATAAGAAAATCTACGGGAAACCTAACCCAAAAAGCTCAAAAATAACTCACGCTCCCTCTCTACTTTTGCTACAAAAGGTTTCAGCTTAGCACAAAAAACTGGGCTAATCGATGGTTTAAATAGTAAAAATCCAAACAAAATGTCTATACATGCATCGCAACTGAATCCAAACCCGATTCTTGCTTTGAGCATGCACTTGCACCCATTTCATCCATGCCTGCCCGCTCACGTTGCATGCCTTGCGCCAGGCCTAGGCCGCGTGCGTGCTAAGCGTGTGCACCCGCCTACTGCACGCATGCACCCACCTTCATGGGCCGAGCCCGTATGAGCTGGGGCCATGCCAACAAATTTTGAAAAATCATTGAAAAATCATGGGCCGCCTCTTATTGATAAATAGTATTTATATCATAAAGTCAACATTTTACCTTGTACTAATATACACCAACCCTTGGGCTAATCTATATACCTAAAATCTCAACTTTCAAACCAATGACCTCAGCATAATGTCAGGACACTTAATGAGCTTCACATTAATCATTGCTAATTAACCGAGTGTCCAGCAAATTTCCTTCGTGAAGGTAACTATTCAAAATCAATACCACAACAATTGAACTATAAACCTAAAGTGATATACTGATATCCCTGTAGCTTCATGTCATCCCTTGATTTACTAGCACATATCCAACGAATTTCGTAACCAATAACACCTCCTTCAGATTTTTCTTTATGTGAATTCTCTTAAGATACACCAACCTATCAATATTATCCATATCACATATTTATATAGAGTTTTATTCCGAACTCATCGCATCCCTATCATTCATATGATCTAAAGGCGCAACATGAATGCATAAATCAAATTCACATACACATCATAACCATTATATACTGGTGGTTTTATGGTTCGCTATCTCACTCTACTAGCAATCGAATCATCCATAATAGTTGTAGAACATTAACCTTAATTAGACTCTTACTACTATTTTTGCCATCATTATCTGTAGTAATACCATCATGTGGATGCTCACACCTTTCACCATCAACCACTACTCTTTTACCAACATCCATATCAAAATTACGATTTGATATATGTACATCCACTTCAATTGGCATCTTCTTTTCTTTGCTTGTTTTCGTACTTTCAGAAGCTTTCACATTGCCGTTCAACACTACCGACTCCGTAAAAGTGATATGCGGATTAATAAAGATCTTCATACAAAGGCACCAAACCTGATAACCCTTGATACCATTGTAACCCATGTTTACATAATTCTTAGCCATGGCATCAAGTTTATCACATTTCATGTGAATAGATACCAAACTTTTAAATACCTAAAGATAGTCTTACTTAACTGGTTTTTTCTTTGCAAATCTCATCTAGAATTTTGTTACTTGTAACTGATGATGGAATTCTGTTAATCAAATATACTATAGCGATATATTTTCGGCTTAAAATCCATTTGAAGTCCGGATGTCAACCTCAAACACCTTACCTTCTTAAGCAATATGATATTAATCCTCTATGCTCAAACACCTTACCTTCTCTTAAGCATTATCATATTAATCCTCTCTGCTCTCCATTATACTGCAGATCTTTTCATATATTAAAATATATTTTACTCTATGATTCCTACAAAATTCCTTAAATTTAGTTGCAGTAAACTTATCATTATTGTCGGATCTAAGTACTTTACATTCTGTTTAATTTTTTTTTACAAGAGACTTCCACTCCCAGAACTTACCAAATGCATTCAACATTTTTATCATATACACCAAAATCTTCCTAGGGAAATCGTCATGAACGATATGAAATACATAGCTCCACTAAGAGAATGTATTGTTATAGGACCATACACATCGTTATTGTCCGCTCTCGCAAAGCCTCTAAAATTTATAATGCCGCAAACGCACGGTGTCGTGTATCGCTAACGGATCGAACATAGGGAGGCATTCGTTGAGTACCGATTTTGTTTTTCGTTCGAAATCTACGCTATCGAATGGTGGTCGAAGAGAGAATAAAAGTGTGTAATCAAATGATAAAAAGCTCTAGGGCTTAGAGTATCCCACCATTGAACTAGGGTTAAGGTTCGATTAATAGTTGACCGATTGTTGGATTCATTGGGACTCGGGAGAGGTCGTCTAACCTAAGAACATTCTCTTACTCACACTCTCGTGGTGCACGATAAGATAGTCCCTTATGTTACCTCCTACCCCTCACTCTTACGATGCTATGATAGACCTATCCTAACCTATACTGATGCCAACTCTCGCCGATACATCGGTATACGTCAGGAGCATTACGCTCGACGAATGTCCCCAATCTTCCTCCTGACCACACTGACGTTTGGGGATTGGATCTATATTAGGAGGAGCTCTAATCGGTGCACGAATCTTGCCGGTCACATCGATAATATGAATCATCGTTTGGATCGAAACCCCGGATTGGTTCCGACTCTTGTCGACGGCCAATCCGATCGTCTACAAAGGAGGGGGTCGGATCTATAATGATAATTGGCATCCTAATATATCCTAATTCCACAATTAGCTCAGCAATTTAATCAAATGTTCATCCAACCAATAGCCCTATTTCGATGGGGTTAATCCCATTGCACTATATGAAAACTACTCACTATCCATTACAATAGGAGCTATTTCAACCATAGGGTCAACGAGAAAAGCCATAGATTCAGAGTATAGACACAAATGAAAGCAAACCACACAATAGTAATAACAAAGGGAAACTTCTATTAAAGAAATCTAATTTATTACAATAGCAACTAACTAAAGCAATTTAAAGTGCTGAATAAAGAGTAAGAAATCTCTTACAAAACCCTCAAAACTCCACAAAACAGCAAAATAATAGATGGGTTTCGCTCAGCAAAGAAGATGAGCTTTTATACAACTTTCCAAAAGACCAAAAGACCCCCCAACTAACCCCTGGCGGTGCCCAGATTCTCTCAGCGTCGTTTTCGACATGGTCGCGTTGTCCATTTACGTAAGATATGGTGGCGGGGGTTACAACGACGTGGTCACGTCGATAGGGACGCAGTCGCGTCGATTCCATCTTCGACGCCCGCATCGTCTCGAAACGGTCGCGCGGAGCGACCGTTTGGTCTTCAGCTCTTCGGGATTATGCTGCCGCGTCGTCTTTTTCACACGACAACGCCGATTGCAAATTCTCGTTTCTTCTTCTTAACGACGCGGTCGTTTGGACGTCGATGACGCAACCATGTGGAATCGGTTCTAGAGCTCGTTTGACACGGCCGTTTGGTTCATCATGACGCGGCCGCGTGGAATTGAGTTTAGCTCACTTGAGTGTTGTGATCACGCGGCCGCGTCGAATCGACGCGGCCGTGTGTATCACACTGCTTCTTCAATCTCACCCTTTAGCACAATTTAAGGTCCCGGCTCTGCTCCTTTGCCTTTTCATGTCTTATTTACGCCATATGGTCCCTAATCAGCATGTATTTCATGCAAAACATAAAAGAGACCATAAAAGCAAAAGAGGGAACAAAAACGGGGGAAATGGGGGAAAACGATGTAATAAACGATGTAAAACGTGTATGAAAAAGGGAAAAACTATATACAATAAACACTCATCAGTTATGCACATATTTAAGAATACTTTTCATGTCATGCTTCCCTTTACCAAAACTGACTTTCACTTACTTCCTAAGGATAGCCTTCATAAAACTATAGCTTCTTGAAGTTCACTTTGATTAGATCTTGAATTTTCAAGGCGGCTAAACTTTTTTCCTTAACATGCCAATGCCTAAGATATGATAACTAGGTTAAATTTACATCGTGTGAACTCTCCACTCTAATATTAAAATCACTTATGATGGTTGTCCTATTTAGCACGTAAAGGTATGTGACATTCTCACTTTTTATAATAATCATCAAACCCGTCGATACCTTAATAATTTATTTCTATCGTCACTTTGCATCCTAAAGAATTTAGTATCCCTAAATAAATCAATGATTTTCTCAGTATTGGAGCATATCACATATTGGTGAGTGTGTGTATTACTCTATCATACATCGTAATTTGCACCGAATCATCACCAATAGCCTTGCATGCCTCATCATTATCCATAGAAACTGAACAACCCTCCTTATTATATGTAAAGAGATAATCCTTATTTGATATCATGTGAAATGATGCTTCGGAATCCATAATCTACACATGATTTCAAAGCTAGATGAACCAGCTATTAACACATCACATGCCTTCTCCCTGCTCTCCTCAGCTGACTTCGCAACACAATGACAAAAATATTCCCAATTTCTCTTTCTTCTTTCTTTTAAGGCACTTCTTCGAATGATCATGTTTCTTGCAAACATAGCATGCATTGTTCCTAGTCTTTGTTATTCTCTTATTTTTGCATTTTCCATCATTTCCCCTCGAAGCGAATATGTCTTGACTATTTGAATCTCCACCACTCATATCAACTCTTACCAACTAGTCTTGGAACTCCTTGCTATAAAGCAATGCCTTGATCATCAGACTAGTACGTGAAACTAAATACGTATGATGATAAATGCTCAAAGTATCATCAGAATTTCACATCCTTAAACTATGATGATAAATACTTAAAAGTATCATCAGAATTTCACATATTGGAATTGCCATTTAGTGGAAATTATATTATCAGACATACTACGGCGAAACTAAATGCGTGCACATTTTGTGATGATAATACATGAACTAGCGTTTCCTTTACTTGATTCCAAGCATACATGCATCTATTGTCCGGATAATTATTTCGTAACAAGAAGTTGAAAATATCATTGTGAATGTTGCTTGTCCATGATGGTCTTGGAGACAATATACATAAAGATATGCTGTCTGAAGACAGGTTTGCATATGATATCTGTATTTTCACTGTTTAACCATGCACATGTTCACATCACTGCAGTTGGATAACTACACGCTGTCAGATTGCAAGTCTGGAGAAGTATCGTACAAAGGCTTAAACGAGGGAGACCACACATTTGAGGTCTGCACCAATGGGTCTCTGGGAGCTCATTGTGCAAGCCATAACTGGACCATTGGTTAAGAAACTGCCCTCTTTCTTCTCATTCAGTTTCAATATGGCTTGTAATTCCATGAACACATGATTCTTTCCTATTTTTCTCCATGAAGGAAGTGAAATTCTGCTGAACATACTCCCTGATGTGTGCCATGAATTGAACAACAGTTGTTTTAATGATCAGACTGATCATTAATTGTAGACAAATAAATATGTAAAAATGAAATGCTAATGCCACATGAGCAATCAACATTAGGTGCCACTCCATCTACTCGGGAAAAAAGGAAGATAAAACAAAACAAAAGATGAAGAATATATCGACTGTTTTTCATAGCATATACCTCACGTCCAACACCTTTAGTATAACTAAAAATTATGAACACATCTGAATACATTAGCTTCTCCTTATTTTTTTATGTAAGATGATCTCCTCTTTTTTACTCTTCGGAAGTAAAATTTGTTGGTTCCTGTGGATGGCAAACAACACTAGAAGGGGGTTGAATATTGTTGTATGAATAAAACCTTTTCAACGATCTATAATACAAAACTAACTTTCCTTCCAATGTTGCTTAAGGAACCAAATATAGTGATCTACGCTTGGTCCTTAATCAATACGATGAACTCCAAATAAAGATAAGATAAGATATAAACAATAAAGATCAAACGAGTAACGACAACAAAATCTCACAACAGAATATAAACTTGCAATAACAAATTTTATTAGCAAGAGTAAATTAACAAGTGATTGCAAATGACATAGTCTTAAATAATGAAAGAGTTAACACAAAAATAAACGACAAGAGACAATCACAGAAAAATCACACAGAGACGAGATTTTATCCTGGTTCCCCACAACCTGGGTACGTCCAGTCCCCGACCGTCACAGATCGAGATTTAATCCACTATTGCCTTAGCAATACAATTACCTAGCTTCACTCGCTAGGATTTCCAACGACCTAGTTCCACCACTAGGATTTCCAACCACCTAGTCTCAAGTAACTAGGATTTACACCACCTAGCCTTAGCTAGGATTTCCAACACCCTTATCTCCAAGGGACTCAAAGTAAGATCGAAATCCAATTCACCACAATAATTTAGTGGAGATTGGTTTACACCCAAAAATTCTATAGCCAAGATGAATTTGCAATTGTGCTCTAAGTGGCTAAAGAATAAATCGTTCTTTGATCACACAAAGAATATTAGATGATTCAATGTGATCAAGAACTCTTGTTGTTTCAAAAATCCTTTAAGAATATTTAAAAATAAAGTAGAAGAATTTGAAAAACAATTTACAATAGCCAAATGAAAATGATCTTTAAAAGAATATAAAATACGCACAATGATAAGATCAGAAAATTAAAAACAGTTTGGCTATGAATAACTTGAGAGCGATGAGAATTTAGAGAACTTGAATTTGCTTGAGAGAATTATAACTTTGCTCAAGAATGATTGATTGAAAGAATGATCTCAAAGGTTCTCTATTTATAGAGCTAAGAAGGGATTTGAAATAATTCAAATGAGGTTTGACTTCA
Organism: Scilla litardierei; assembly: GCA_030789695.1. Classification (NCBI taxonomy): domain Eukaryota; kingdom Viridiplantae; phylum Streptophyta; class Magnoliopsida; order Asparagales; family Asparagaceae; genus Scilla; species Scilla litardierei. Next base: position 18,038,343 of record CM061134.1, on the reverse strand, counting down.
GCCCAAAAAATCAGCTTAGAATGAATGAGAGAGTGAATCAAGGAATTCTGGTCGCACAGCTGGTAGTTGACTCCCAATGTGGTAGTCGACTCCAAGAGAATTTCCAGGAAAAACTCTCCCACAGTTGGTAGTCGACTCCCACCTTTGGTAGTCGACTCCCAGAGAAGATTTCAGAAATCAGAGTAGTTGACTACTGGGTGTTCGTAGTTGACTACAAGTTGAAACTTAGCTTCTATAGAAAGTATGCTCTCAAATGAGTTTAAAACAAGTTTAGAAAACTTTTTAGAAAATCATTTTGTGTGTGTGTGTGCATATTCTTCTTGGCTTTGACATAATCCTAAGAAAATGAAAAACAACTCACACACTAGACACTATGAAGAATTTGAAGCCATGGTTGAACTTGAGCTTGATGCATATGCTTCACTTGAATTTGAGCTCCTCTTTAGCTTGGGCTTGAGCACATTCATTGAGCTTCACCTTCGAGCTCATCTTGTGCTTAAGTTACAGCTTCAGCTTCAGGATGTAGACGTGGAATGTGAGGTCAATTCTTCTTCATCTTTTATGTGTGTAGTCATAGTTCGTCTTCTCGGAATATGTTTCGAGCTTCAGTTAGTTTATTTGCACAACCTACACACTCAAGTAATATGATTAGTACATAGCATTTGGTGTGATTATCATCAAAACCACTTGGGATGGCACTCGATTTTCCAACAAAATCACATAGCCAAAAATCCGAAGGTAGAACCTCTAACACATCCCACCCCCTCACATCTAACATGAGAAGTGAGGCTATAGCAGCCGGCGGTCTTTCCCATATCTGAAATTCCACCTCCAGTTGACAACTCAGATTGGAAAGCCCATCGGCACAGAAATTAGCTTCACGCAGAACGTTTCATAACACACAATTGCAACAACATGACGTGAGCTCCCGAATATCAAGAATCAAACTCAACAGTGGATGGGAGATACATCATTCGATTCAAGCAACATGAGGGCGACACGGGAGGCCGATTCACAAATGATATTTTAGTAGCCCGATGCCAATCAAGATTTAGCCCAAACCGAATAGCTTGAAGTTTCGCATTAAGATTTGTACTGTGGCCAACATATGCTGAAAACCCCAAGAGCCATCCACTCGTATCATTGCGAAAAATACTACCTGCCCATGATATTCCTGGATTTCCTTTACATGTCCCATTAACGTTGAGTTTTACCACTCCACAATCTGGTGGGCACCACTTAACAACCAATGGATCTGAAATTACTGCTTTAGCTGGACTATACACTTGTGACACCTCAGCTGCCAAAAAGGTAATATGCCGAATAGAAAAGTTATCCATCATACCTTCCCCTGTGTCTGAGAATGCTCTTCTACACCTGTCAACCCAAATCTTCCATAAGCAGGTCGCAAGTAGGGTGGATTGGGTAAGGGAGAGACGAAGCGCTAAGGAACTCCTTCAGCCATTCCAATAAGGGGAGGTCATAGAATTCACCAAAAGCCAAAGGAGGGAAGAATGCTGATGGGACACGGGTCTATACCTGCAGGCGCACCCGTGTCCCAGCCGCAGCCTCCCAGCCGCAGCCGCGCGCATCCCTTAGTCCCCTTTTGACCCGGTCTAGTATATTTGAGGGTATTTTGGTAATTGGATTAGGGGGGTTATTCTTTAGCGAGGGCTAGCCGTCGCTAATTTCCTTATGCTTATTTTGATTAATTGATGAGAGTTCTTCGAGAGTTCTTTGAGGGATATTAGGAGAGTGCGGACGTCCTCGTTTACCGGCGTATTGGAAGGGTGGTTGCCCCAATATTGTAGCAAAAAATTATCTTTTTCATTCGCTATTTTAGCACTTTAATTTCAGATTTGGGTGAGTTCTATCAATTTGGTACCAGAGCACATGACGATCCATGGCGGCTTCGACGAGATCACAAGACAAAATTGAGGCGTTGGAGGCAAAATTCACGAGCGAGATCGATTCTATTAAGAAATCGTTGGTAGAAAATGATGATTTCATGGCAAATTAACGGCTTCCATCAACCAATTAATGACAAATCAAGCGAAGCACAAAGAACAATTTGCGCAATTGATCTTCCAATTGGCAGCGAACAACAAAGGAGATGGAAACCCTAAATCAGCAGGAAAGGTGCCACCTTTGGGCAAGGGGAAGGAAAAAGTTGAGATTTTTGATGCGGAAAACGTCCATGTAGAGGAGGAATTCGTCGAGGAGGAGGAAGGGGAGCCGTGGAAGGTCGATTACCGGGGAGGAGGTGCGACGGAAGGCGGTGGAAGCGCAAAGGGGGGGGCAGCGGCCCTAACCAGCCCCCCATGAGGTGCAGACACAGGCGGGGGGCCGCGGGGCACTTTCCTGGGCCCCGCCGCCTCCCAGGACCACTGCAGGGGAGGCGTGGGTTCGCCCAGAGGTGACGAAGGTCCCAGGGGGCCGGCGAACCCCCCGACCTATGGGGGGCTGCTGGGGCCCCAGAGAGCATCAGGCAGGGTCGGCGGCACTGCCCCAGGCAGGCCGCGGCCCCGCCGGCCAGAGGGGACATGGGCGGCAGTTTTTCGAGGCGTGGGGGCGGTGATTTCCAGCAGCTACGCGACGACCAGCCCATCGGGAGGTGTCGGCGCGTGATTTTGAGGAGGAATTGGGCCCCGAGAAATTTCAGGAGTACATAGACTACGACGAAGGTTATCAGGACCCTTCCGACCCTCGATTTGACGACGGTAGGTGACAGTCTCCACCATACCACCAGGAGGGACGCACAGTAGGCAGGGGAGGAGGTTACAAAGACTTCCAGGAGAGGCCAGAGGGCAGGTTTGGAGGCGACAAAGGGGGTGGATACGGGGACCGAGGAGGACCCTATGGGGGTTACGAGCGACACCATGAGAGATGGCAACACTACCACCAACCTAGACACGGTGGAGGTCGCGGAGACCAGGGGATTCAATATGGACCGAATGAGGAAGCTGAAGATGCCTATATTTGATGGAGCAGACACAGTCTCGTGGATCTACATGGCGGAGAGGTTCTTTATAGTCTTGCATGACTGAGGAGCAGAAGTTGGAGGCCACTGGTATATGTCTAGATGGGAAGGCCCTCGCGTGGTTTCAGTGGAAGGATGCGAGGCGCCCCTTTCGCTCATGAGAGGAGATCAGGGACCAGATGATATAGAGATTTAGAGACCTCCACGCGGGGAACGTGCAGAAGCTGCTGCTATCACTCAGACATTAGGGTACGGTGAGAGACTACCTAAAGAGGGTTGAGGCCCTTTCAGGACAGGTGCACGGGGTGACCAACGAGACGATAGAGAGCACTTTCATGAAGGGGTTGAAGGCCACTATACGAGCATCGGTTTGCATGCAGAAGCATCAGAGTCTGATGGAGGCCATGGAGTACGCTCAGATAGCAGATGACTATCAGTTGGAGGATATGAAGGCCAGAGTAGGTTGGAGCAGAACGGTGGGTCGTAGCCAGCCAGTGACAGGTTGACAACAGAAAGCCACGACGGGGCAGATTCGGTGGTCAGGGAGAAGACTGGAGAGAGGAGTAGTGCACCACAGGCTGGGGGGTTGTTCAGGCACATGACGGATGCGGAGATGAGGGAGAAGCGGCAGAAGGGCTTGTGTTTTAGATGTGATGAGCGATTCATACCGGGTCACAGGTGTGCGAGGCGCAAGCTCCAGGTGCTGCTACTGGAGGACGATGATGATGAGACTGACGTCGAGGAGGAGATAGCTAAGGCAGAGGAGGAGCCTGAGGGCCATCAGTTGGATGTGGCGGAGGTGTCCCTTAACTCCGTGGTAGGATTCACACTGAACCATACCATGAAGCTGAGGGGAGAGGTTGGCGACCAGGAGGTGACCGTGCTCATTGACAGTGGGCGATCCACATCTTCATTTCCAGAAGAGTGGTGGCACAACAGGGGCTCCAGCTGATCGACTGTGGCAGTTTCAGTGTTATGATGGGGACGAGGAAGAAGGAAAGCAGTCGGAGAGTTTGCAGATGGCTGGTACTGCCCATACATGGGATACAGGTGATCACAGATTTCTTACCTCTAGACCCGGGGAGCATCGACGTCATCTTGGGCATGACATGGCTACAGACGTTGGGAGAGATGACAGTGAACTGGAAGCTGCTACGGATGGAGTTTCAGGAGGCGGAAAGAGCAGTGATACTACAGGAGGACCCAAGCATATGCAGAGTTTTGGTCTCCTTGAAGACAAGGGTGAGGACCATTCAGACTGAGGGAGGATGATACCTAGTGGAGCTGTACTCGTTGACGGGGGAGGGAGGCGCTGAGGCTAGTGCGGAGCAGCCCATTACAGGAGAGGTGCAACAGCTGATGGAGCAGTTTGAGGAGATCTTCCAGGAGCCTCGGGGTCTTCCACAATCGAGAGACCACGAGAATGCCATAGTACTGCGAGAGGGCGTGTCCCCCATTAGTGTCAGGCCCTACCGATACCCCCATCATCAGAAGGATGAGATAGAGAAGATGGTGGCAGAGATGGTGCAGACGGGAGTGATTCAGCCTAGTGTGAGCCCGTTCTCCAGTCCAGTATTGTTAGTGAAAAAGAAGGATGGGAGTTGGCGCTTCTGTGTAGACTACAGGGCGTTGAACAAGAAGACAGTGCCAGACAAATTTCCCATATCAGTGATAAATGAGCTTCTGGATGAGTTACACGGGGCATCCTTGTTTAGCAAGATAGATCTCTAGTCTGGCTACCATCAGATCAAGATGCGACGGGAGGATGTGCCCAAGACGACGTTCAGCACGCATGAGGGCCACTACGAGTTTCTAGTCACGCCGTTCGGTTTGACGAACGTACCTGCCACCTTTCAGGCTCTTATGAATAAGGTATTCCGTCCTTACCTGAGGCGATTCGTACTAGTTTTTTTCGATGATATTTTGGTGTACAGTCATACCTTGGAGGAGCACTTGGACCACCTGCATGTTGTGTGTCAGGAGTTGCAGTATCATCTGCTGTTTGCGAACAGGAAGAAGAGTTTATTCGGGCAGCCACAGGTGGAGTATTTGGGGCATGTGTTGTCAGCAGGAGGGGTGGCAGCTGATAGAGCGAAGATAGCGGCGATGCTAGACTGGCCGCGTCCCACCACACTCAGGGGGCTATGGGGTTTCCTGGGTTTGACAGGTTACTATCACAGATTTGTGGGTATGTGACGATTGCCTGGCCACTGACATAGCTATTGAAGAAGGCCCAGTTCCATTGGGGAAGGAGGCGATGACAGCATTTGAGGCCCTGAAGAGGGCCATGACCACCGTGCCAGTTTTGGCATTGCCAGACTTTTCTAGGCCCTTTGTGATAGAGGCTGACGCTTTGAGACATGGGCTGAGAGCAGTATTGATACATGAGTAGCGGCCCATTGCTTATTACAGCCAGGTGTTGACCGCTAGAGCCCGACTGCGATCTGTCTACGAGAGGGAGCTGATGGCCATAGTATTGTCTATACAGAAGTGGATGCCATACTTGTTGGGGGCAGAGTTTCCTGGTACGCACAGATCAGCGGAGCCTGAAGTAACTATTGGAGCAACGGATGGTAGCAAAGGAGCATCAGAAGTGGCTGCAGAAGCTGATGGGGGTACAGGTTTGAGATTGAGTATCGCCTGAGGCTGGAGAATGAGGTGGCGGATGCACTTTCACGTCGAGAGGAGGCAGAGTTGGCCGCACTAGCAGTTTTCGTGCTTTAGGACTGGGATCCATTACAGCAGGAGGTTGAGCTGGACCATTAGTTGGTAGGCATACGGGAGGTTCTATTGCAGGGGTCGACTGCGTATCCAGGGTACTCTCTTCAGGATGGACGGCTATTATATTGGGGGAGATTGGTTTTGTCGAGGACATCGACATTTATACCTGCTATATTCCAGGAGTTTCACAGCAGCGCCATATGAGGATATTCGGAGGTCCTAAAGACCTACCAGAGCCTGGCGAGGGAGGTCTACTGGAAGGGAATGAAGGAGGTGGCGAAGAGGGTTGCATAGTGTGACGTGTGCCAGCGTCACAAGTACCAGGCGATGTCCTCGGGAGGATTACTACAGTCGCTGTCCTTGCCCAATTGAGTATGGGAGGACCTCTCCATGGACTTCATAGATGGACTGCCGAGGTCGGGTGGTTATACAGTCATATTTGTTGTGGTTGATCGCCTCAGCAAGTATGCGCACATTGTTCCTCTTCGGCATCCTTACAGTGCAATGTCAGTGGCGGAGGTATTTTTAAGGGAGATCATTTGCTTGCATGGACCTCCAAAGTCTATTGTCTCGGACAGAGACATGATGTTCCAGAGCAGATTTTGGCAGGAGCTCTTCAGGCTGCAGGGGACAGTATTGAGACGGAGCGCAGCCTACCATCCTCAGACCGATGGACAGACAGAGGTGGTAAACCGGAGTGTCGAGACTTACATGCGATGTTTTATTTCAGAAAATCCCAAGGAGTGGGCGCATTGGCTAGCATGAGCGGAGTACTGGTACAACACGTCTTATCACACTGTAGCTCAGACAACGCCGTTCAGGATTCTGTATGGCAGGGACCCTCCACACTTACTACGCTATGGACAAGATTTGACACCAGTATCAGATGTGTAGCAATATTTGGCGGAGAGGGATTAAATTCTGGAAGAGCTGAAGCTCCATCTGGCTAGAGCTCAGCAGGTTATGAAGGCGAGGGCAGATTTACACGGCAGAGATGTGCAGTTCGTAGTAGGAGATATGATGTATTTGAAGCTGAGGCCCTACATGCAGCGATCCTTGGCTCACAGGCGAAATGAGAAGCTAGCACCGTGTTATTTTGGACCTTTCGAGGTTGAGGCAAAAGTGGGACCGGTTGCTTATAGGCTGAGATTACCTCCAGGATCGGTTATTCACCTGGTGTTTCATGTTTCACAGCTTCGCCAGGCGATCAGAGATCATAACCCTTCACCCGTCCTTCCGGAGACGTTGACATCTGATATGGAGGTGAGGTTGGAGCCATAGGCATTGAAGGGGTACGTAGAGGGCGCACGGGAGAGCGCGAGGTCTTGCTGTAGTAGAAGGATTTGCCCGAGCACGAGAGCATGTGGGAGGCTATGGACGTGATGGCGCAACGATTTCCAGACTTCCACCTTGAAGACAAGGTGACTCTTTAGGGTGGAGTATTGATGGGACACGGGTCTATACCCGCAGGCGCACCTGTGTCCCAGCTGCAGCCTCCCAGCCTTAGCCGCACGCGCATCCCTTAACCCCTTTTGACCCGGTTTAGTACATTTGAGGGTGTTTTGGTAATTGGGATTATGGGGGTTATTCTTAAGCGAGGGCTAGCCGTCGCTAATTTCCTTATGCTTATTTTGATTAATTGGTGTGAGTTCTTCGAGAGTTCTTCGAGAGGTATTAGGAGAGTGCGGACGTCCTCGCTTACCGGCGTCTTGGGAGGGTGATTGCCCCTATATTGTAGCCAAAAATTATCTTTTTATTCGCTGTTTTAGCACTTTAATTTTAGATTTGGGTGAATTCTATCAAAGGCATTCCAAATCTTCTTGGCCTCATAGCAATCTCATAGTACATGTATAGTAGTTTATGCTTCAACTCCACAAAGAGAGCACATAGCTGAATCTGTCATTCCCCAGTTGAAGCGCAACGAATTAGTAACAATCCGATCCTTCACGACTAACCAAAGGAAGTAGATCCATTGGGAAGGGAGATGCGCTTCCAATCCCGGGAATGATGATCATGAAGTAAACTGTCCATCAGACGTGAGGCGCCATATGTATCTGTCACTTATCATTGTGACAAGTGTTCTAAATATCAGACCGATATCTGATATATCAGTCGTAATATCGGATTTAGTACATGACCGATACGATATATGAACTTCTACAACGGTTTCCGGTTTTTACCGCTGTATCGGCTCTATATCGGTCCATAACCGATATTTTGCTTCGAAATATCGGTCGCTATCTTGTAAAATTTATCATAAGTGTTAACGGGTCAGTCCATTGAATAGTGGATCCAAACCCGTTGATTTATAAAGGGAAACGATCGGGTTTTAGAAAAAATTGACGGGAAAAAGCTAGGGCTTGTCGATTCACCACTCTCTTCAAATTTCCTGCAAGGTTTATCATCTCCGTCGTTCATCTGCCGCTCATCGCCTCAGATCGCCTTGCGATCTTGATCATCTCCCTCCATCTATGAGAGAGGGAGGATCATTGTGTGTCGTCGCTTTCCGGCAAAGATGAGTCTTTCGCAGTTTTCTTTTTCAATTTTAATTTTTTCAAAGTGTGAGCAAGGAAGGAGCAGTCAACTGACTGGTTTTTAGTTTTTTTAGTTTTTTTTTTCAATTTTCACTTTTCAATTGTGCGGACTGCATGCTTGTTTGCTGCTTCAAATCCTTGGTTTTTAATTGTGCGGGATTTTTTTGCAATCTTCATTTTAAGGTGTGAAGGACCAAGGCAAAGTAGTAACGGGTAAGCTGCTCACGTTCATCTTCTTGCTGCTCCAATTTTCCTGCTGCAAAAAAATTAGTTACTATTGTGAAATATGCACAAGTTTTCAATGTTTGTGGCTGTAATTTTACTGATATAAAAAAAATCAAAGAGAACACGACTGCAACAAAAAAATTAGTTACTAATTTTAATATGAAATATGCACATGTTATCATACAAGTTTGAAAAGATGTGGTTGCAAGAGGATGGTTTTAAGTCTATAGTCTATATCTGAAGGGTTTATCCTTCTGGATTTTCTGATTTTAGCAACTTTATTCACAAGAATGGATTGGTGTGTTGGAATTCTAAGGTTGGGAAGATATGGATCTTGGTGAATGGTCGATATTCTTGTTAAATGAGATAAGCATACCAATAACATACTTTTATTTGAGTTTGTATAGTTTATATTTTCTTAGTTACATTTATGCTTGTATACGACATCATTTTTAGCCTCCGATATGACTCTGATATTTAGTCAATATCCCCGATATCCGGAATCCGATATCAGAACACTGATTGTGACTCTAGGTAGTGGATACAACATAATCTGTTGGGCCACTGTATCTGTAACATGCATACCTGTTCTGTTTGTGTTAGAAATATTTATGTATTAATTTTGGAAACAAAAGAAGGATTTTGTAATTAGGATGTCTAATATGGAGTTCGTTCCTTGTTTCTTAAAGTTGCTTCCTGACATTTATATTATCCATTGACGGCTGAAGTGACTGCCCCTCATGAAAATGTTAATTAGTATGCCTAAATTTTTTTAACAAATTCCTGAAATAACAAACTACTGGAGTATGCTGAGGATAATCCTTGTCTAGCATTCTCAAGTGTTCAACTTGCTTGACATACATTGTTAGCCACATTCCTAACTACCCATGCTTTTGGGTGAAGTGGATTTTGGCTGCGGCAACAAGGACAAGAGGTCTTAAGAGGGCCCCCAGCGCGCGTTGGGGGGGGGGGGATCCGAGGTTAAACATTGCCCTCATTTATCCACCTCTCAAGTGATTCATGTTTACGTTGGGGCCCTTTCATATTGTTCTAAATGCCTACATGAGGGGATAGTCAAGTGTTCAGTTTGCTTTGATATACTTCGTTAGCTCAGAACTCAACAGCTGTTGGGTAAAGTGGGTTCTGAAGTCAGTTTGCATTTTAATGGTAAATGAAATCTGGATTATGATTATCAATAGACTAACATTATAGAATTATGCCATATGCTGTATGCTGAGGCGGTCTCTGTTGTGGTTTAAAATTTCATCTGTCAAAATAAGTTAATTCACGGTTCTTAACTTCTCGTTTGTTCTTGCCTGTTGCAGATACAGTTCCTCCTACAGCATATGTCTCAGCTGCTACGTCTTTAACAAGCATGCCAAATGTGTCTGTTCATATTATTTTCAATAAACCGTGCACTGGTGGAGGTGGATTCAGGTGCTCATCAGATTACTGTAGTGTAAGTAGCAACTAAATTATTTGGGAAAAAAATAATAAAGTGCTTATCCTTCCTCTTTAGATCATATTAGCAAGTTGCCCTTTCAGTTTATTGGTATGAGTAATTAGAACCTAATTTTATTCTGCACGTTGCCTATATGCCCTTGGATGTGCATATAAAGGAAAATAATATGCAGTCCAGCAAACAAACTATAGGTGCATGCCAGTTGATTGTAGTAAAGAAGAGATCAAATTGTGCAATACAAGTTTAGATATCAAGATCTCCATGGCTCCAACTAATCTTTGCAGATAACGTACTTGGGTCTGAGTGACTTGAATGCCAGTGTTCTATTCACAGGGTTCATGGTGATTCCCTGATACACGTGGACATCTCATGGCTTCAGCTTCCAGTTATACCAATGTTTCTTTGAAAATTATACTTAGGGCATGAACACATGCTTGTAAATATTCAAATGTCCGTCTTTTTTTTTGAATTTTGGTGATACAAACACACAAAAGCTCAAGATCATTTTAGCAGAAGTTTCAGCTATTTTTTATGAATTTCTCATGATTTTTCACATTGCATTTCAGTTATTTTCTGCAGCCCAACTTGGAGTCAATGTACAGCCTGCGATTGCGCATGCATACTGAATGCATGCTTGCGAGGTGTGGGCCATGTGGCAGCAACGGGCGCTGCGCAGGCATGCACCAATGGCGGCATGCAGTTGCAGCTAGGCGCGATCCGACAGTAGCGGACAACCAAGATTTAAGTGAGTGTGAGCCGGTTTGGGCAATGGGCGTGAGCAAGTTTTGGAATCCGATTCGAACACTATTTCCCGCTGGTTTTGGTCTGCGCTAAAGGTTATTTAAGGGTGGTTTACTTAGAGTGTTATGTTAATATGAGGGTTAATCCATGAGAGCTGATTTGCACATCCTATAGCTAATATAGAAGTTAAACCTATAGCTAATATAGAAGGTAAACTTAGAGAGCAATAAGGGTTGTTTGAGAATCATAGTTAGCTTTTTCTTATAAATTTTTCTCCAAAGTTCTTAGTGGGCTTGATTATCTCTTGAATCATAGTGTCACATTATAATCCAAGTTGACTGAAGTGATTTTGATCTCTCTAACCGGAGATACATAAAGAACTAGGTGGAACCAACATAAATCTTGGTATCAGGTTTATGATTCTATTTTAAGTTACATTTAATATCTTTATTATTTCTATTGGTTGCGAGTTTGCTTTGGTTTTTGTAGGAATTGTTATTTGATTTGATTGTTGATTAATAATATTTGGTTTTCCACAAAGTGATTATTTGTTTAACAGGTATTCCTCACACTTGACAAGTGTTATTAGATCAAGGTGTTTGATCCAAGATCAATGTTCCAAAGAAGCTATAACTAGAGAAGCAATATGTTCAAGCTCATATATAAGTACATTATATGCGACTATTGGTAATACATAATACATGATATAGAAGTTTAATGGAAAGAAATACTTCATGATATATGGCAATACAAGATGAAAGCCATAACGGGGGTGGATATAATGCATATGGTTGTGTATGACACCAATACATTGATGATAGATATCTCAGAAAGGTAGAAGACGAAAATGTTGGATTCTGTCATGATGGTTATCTATTTGAGTCTATCTGATAAGGCGATTTATCAGATTTTTGAGGAGATGACAGCTAAGGGGCTATGCGAAAAGCTAAGTAGCTATATCTGAAAAAGTTAATAGGTAAATTTTGTCGAAGATGTTCTTCACGTTTACGATATAGGATGGTATCTTTTTGAAGAATCACCTAGATACATTCAATGATTTGTGATAAAGATGATGACTATCGGATTGATTGTAGAGGCAAAGCGTAAGGTGATGATCTTACTCCTATTAGTTTCAAAGCGGGACATGACGTTTGTTAACATGATGATTTACAATCAAGATACTTTTGAGTTTTGAGGATGTGAGGCGTAGTTCTATAGTGAGGATTTGCGAGATTGGATGTCAGGAATTGGTATAAGTGGAGGAGATTCAGACAACACAGGTATATTTGCTACACGATGAAGACCTGAGAAGATCAATGTTAAGGATTAGGAGTATGATGTGCTTTGCTTGCATGAAACCCGATCATTAGAATGGCGTTTAAATAAAGAACAAAAACAAAGAAGATGTGTCATGTTCTTCATCAGCAGTAGTTGCAAAGATGAAGGATGTTGGTAGTGAGGAGGCATTTGATGTGTTGATGGCTTATTTATTCAAGGTTGAGAATCATAAGTGTATCATGACTTCTGGGGCATCATTTCATATAATGTCAAATACGAAGTCTTTCTCTATCTATGATAGGAAGCAGGATGTTTCGGTCCTTATAGGAATAATGAGGCATGCAAGGCTGTTGGCGTTAGTTCGATGCAAATCAGGATGTATGATGGCATAATGCGTATACTTGCTAATGTGTGACATGTTTTGGAATTGGAAAAGTCGATTTCTTTGAGCGCTATAGATTCTTTGAATTGCAAGGTAACAAATGGAAAGAATGCTTTAAAAATATCAAAGGGATAGTTTGTGATTATGAGAGGTGCAAAAGTTAGGGACCTATCTCCGTTGAAGGGAATAACCATCGTGGATAACTCTAGTGTTAGAGTGAAACATTGACAGGATATAGATTCGACCTGATTGTAGCATCTCAGACTTGGACTTGTCATGGAGAAACGTTTAAAACCTTTACTGAAATGGGGTTAAATCGCGGGAGAACTTTGATGAGCTAGACTATTGTGAGGATTATATCTTTAAGAAGCAAGTAAATGTCAGTTTCAGTGATGGAAATCATGAGAAAAATATTTAAGCATGTGCATACCGATGTTTTGGATCATGCACTAGTTCATTCTCTAAATAGAGCTAGGCGTTTCTTATTGTTTATTGATAATTTCTTAAGGAAGATTTAGATGTATGTATTGAAAGAAAAAATAGAGGTGTTGGAGAAGTTTAAAGAGCGGAAAACCCTTATGGAAAGTTAAACTGATGGCAAACTAAAGGTGCTTAAATCCAGTGGCACTGATAAGTTTAATTCCACCGAGTTTAAGAAATTCTATAGGAAGCATAGAGTAAAAAAGTATTTTACTACATCAGAAGATCCGTAGGCTAATTAAATATCAGAGAGGATGAATAAAACATGATAGAGATGGTAAGAAATTTGAGGTTGATATCTGGATTATCAAAGGAATTTTAGGTTGAAGTTATATCGATCACATCATATTTAGTTAACAGAATAACATCATCTGCTATAAGCAGAAAAAGTTTAAAAGGGGGGTTAGAAAGAGAATCCAGTGAAGTTAGGCTATCTTCAAGTATTTGAAAGTTCGGTTTATGTTCATAAGAAAGATGACATGTTTGATGCCAGAGGAAAAAGTACGTAATGCTGTTGATGTAGAACACGAACGATTTAGGGATTTGGGAAAGAAAATAACTTGGCTTCGCGCCAATGGATCCAAGGCTTCGCGCCAAGGAGATGACCATCATGACCTTTCACAGGTTTTGAGAGAAAAGTTGCTTTCAAGCTTTCATTGATTTCAAAGTATCACGATACATGGCTTTAAATAGAATAACAATCCCTCAACCCTCACATTCTACCCAATGTGGGACTAAACCAAAAGAGAGAAAAAAGATACATTCAAATTTCAAAATGGGCTTGGGCCCATCCATAATGAGCTGGGTTGAATACGGTGCCTTCTGCGCGTGTAAACCGTGATGTCCCCATCAACTCTCCCCGGGTGGGAAGAACTCGGCTCCGACGAGTGTAAGGCCTGCTGGCTGTCATAGTGCTCAAGCAAATCTGGGTCTAGCCTTTGGAGTTCTGTTCTGGTAATCCAAGTACAGTCTGATTCTGGCCGGCCTTTCCAACTCACCAAGTAACGCTGATAACCACCTTGCCTGTTGATATAACCTATTCATCTAATATGCGGTCAATCCGCTCTCTATGTGGATGTATGGGTGGTAAATGAATAGGCGGAGGAATATGAGGGACACTCAAGTCATCTCGGGAGGGCTCAAAGAATGGGTCTGTGGGTAAAGCTGCTGGACCTTTATAAGCCACTAGATCTTCAATATTAAAAGTTGAGCTTATCCCATAATCTGCAGGAAGATCTATCACATATGCATTAGAACCAATTTTCTTTAAGATTTTGAATGGGCCAGCACTACGAGCCTGCAGTTTCTTCAAGGTTCCAGGAGGAAACCTTTCAGATTTGAGTCGCACCATAACATAGTCACCTTAATTAAACTCTTTGAAGCGTCAGTGAGTATCTGCAATGGCCTTATATTTTTCATTGCCAGAATGAATTCTCCTGATGATCTCTTTATGCAAGTCATGAATGTGTTGTGCAAATGACTCAGTTGACTCAGACACTCTATGATGATGCGACATGTGAATGAGGTCTATATGCTTTCTAGGTTTGTAACCATGGACTACCTCAAATGGACTCATGCCAATGGATCTATTTATTGACCAATTATATGCAAACTTGGCAGTGGACAATATCAGATCCCAATTCCTAGGATTTTCACCCACTAAGCATCTGAGAAGATTTCCTAAACTACGGTTCACTATCTCAGTTTGACCATCAGTCTGGGGATGGTAAGCAGTGGAGAACTTAAGCTTAGTGTCCATCATATGCCATATGGTTTTTCCAGAAGTAGCTCATGAACTTTACATCCATATCAGACACTATACTCTTGGGCAAACCATGGAGACGAACAACCCCATCAAAGTAAAGCTTGACAATGTGTGAGGCATCTAAACTTTTGGAGTAAGGGATGAAGTGGGCCATCTTCTAGAATCGATCCACAATGACAAAAATTGAATCGTGCTTTTTAGGTGTGCGTGGGAGTCCTAGCACGAAATCCATACTAACGTCTTGCCAGGGACAATCTGGCACAGGTAAAGGTGTGTAGAGGCCAATATTCTGCTTTCTATGCTTAGCCATCTGACAAACTCGAGATTGCCCCACCAGAGTGGCAACATCTCTCTTTAGGCTCGGCCAATAAAACTGACTCTCTACTGACTCAATCGTCTTATCTCTCCCAAAGTGTCCTGATAAACCTCCAGCATGTATCTCCCAGACAATAAAATCTCTCACAGAAGTACGTGGGATACATAACTGTGTGGCCCTAAAAAGATACCCATCCTGCAGGAAATAACTATCTTCTCACGTACTAACTCATCCTGAAGGATAGCAAAAATCTCGCTAAAGTCTGGGCACGACATGTAATCTTCCTTAATCTTCTCGAATCCTATCACATGAACACTCATAGCAGATAGTAGAGCCACCCTGCGACTGAGTGCATCAGCGGCCCTATTCTCAACCCCCGCCTTATGTTTGAGGAAAAATGTATACTCCTGAAGAAAACCAACCCACCGAGCGTGTCTAGAGTTTAGTTTCTTCTGGGAATTGAGGTATTTCAAGGCCTCATGATCCGAGTACAACACAAATTCTTGCGGTAGGAGATAGTGTCTCCAATATCGTAATGCCTGCACTACCGCATAGAATTTCTTATCGTAGGTGGATTATTGTAGTTTGGCATCACTAAGTTTCTCACTAAAGTATGCCACATGATGCCCTTCTTGACTTAAAACTCCGCATATACCTATCCCTGACGCATCACATGCAACCTCAAATGCTTTCATGAAATCCGGGAGGTGCATAACAGGCGCCATAGTCATACTTTTCTTTATATCCTCAAACGCCTTGGCGGCAGATTTGGTCCATATAAAGTCCCTCTTTTTCATACAGTCAATGATTGGGGACATGATGGTGCTGAATCCCGCTATGAATCGACGGTAAAATGTGGCTAACCCATGAAAACTCCTAACCTCGTGTAGGGTGCGGGGTTCAGGCCAATCTACTATCGCTTGGATCTTTTGGGGATCCGCACGCACTCCCTCTGAGGAAACAACAAAATCTAAGAAGATGACGCTATCAGTCAGGAAGGAACACTTCTTAAGGTTTGCATAAAGGCTCTCCTTCCTCAGGGTAATGCATACCTGCCGCAGATGGTCTATGTGTTGCCCCTAGATTGGCTATAAATAAGGATGTCATCAAAGTATACGACAACAAATTTTCCCATGAATGGTCGTGGTACTTGAGTCATCACTCTCATGAATGTGCTAGGGGCATTGGATAGGCCAAAAGGCATGATCATCCACTCATATAAATCATCCTTCGTTTTGAAGGCCGTTTTCCATTCGTCTCCTGGGCGGACTCTAATCTGATGATAGCCACTCTTAAGATCAATCTTTGAAAATATTGTGGCGCCAGTCATCATATCAAGCATGTCATCAAGCCTAGGGATAGGAAAACGATACTTGACCGTGATCTTATTAATGACACGGTTATCCACACATTCTCCATGATCCATCCTTTTTGGGTGTGAGGAGAGCTCACATGGGCTCATACTTTTCCTGATAAAACCTTTGGCTAACAATTCGTCAACTTGCCTTTTCAGCTCAGCATGCTCAGTGGGGTTCATTCGGTAATGAGGCAAGTTGTGAAGTGTAGCTCCTGGGACTAAGTCTATGGCATGCTGAATATCACGTATGGGCGGAAGACAGTCTGGGAGGTTTTCAGGAAAAATGTCACGGAACTCCTTCATTATAGGCGTTATCTCTTCTGGGATCTCCTCCTGACTAGTCTCACAAATCTCTCTCACAACTAAGGCATACATGACTGAGTACTTTCTAACTTCTCTCTTAAGATCCTTAGGACTAATAATATGTAAGCTCTTGTCCTTAGTTGCTTTCTTCTTTTCAGGAGCGGTCATCTTGGGTTGTATGGGATTCAGCTTGATTTTCTTGTCTTCATGTGTGAATGTACACGAGTTCGAGCGATCGAAAATCGTGACATCCATGTCAAAAAGCCAAGGCCTCACCAAGATGATATGACCAACATATATGGGCAGCACATCGCACCAAATCTTGTCCTTATATGATCCAAACTGAATAGGGACACGACATCTTTCTTTGATGCCAATGGATGAAGCATCCACCCACGATACCTTATAAGGACTAGGGTTGGGGACTGGCTGTAAACCTATGCGGGTAACAAGCTTAGATGACACGACATTTATACAACTTCTGCTATCAATGATCACCTTACTATGCTTGTCATCATGCGTCACAAAAGTGTGAAAAATCGCAGTCCTACGTCGTCATCACTCTCTTTGGCCTGAGCCAGTGCACAACGTACAACACCAAGTCTAAGGTTTTCAGAGCATGTATCGATAAGCTCTACTCTCGTGGGTATGCTCGGAATACAGCCCAGTCTAGCCGATTCTTCATCGGTCTCATAGCATGCCTCAACTGGCTCATAAACTTCTTCCTCATCTATGTGGTCGTCTCCCTCGTGATCGTGTACTAACAAGGCCTTGGAAGGGCAGCTTCCTGCGAAGTGACCAAAACCTTGACACTTATAGCATTGGATACGTGGACCAGCTCTAGAAGACTCACCTATAAGCCCTTTTCCTTTGTCATTCATGTGGGTGGGGTGTCTCTGGTCAGATCTAGGTTGGGATTGACTCTGGGGTGGTCTGCTACCATTTGGTGTGGACATCATGAGCTCCTTACGTAGGTCAGGTCTAAGGCCAGCCCTAAACCTAGACAATGTCACACTCACATCTTCCTTCACATCGCATCTAATCATATACTTGTCAAACTTATCGACGTATGTGCGAACCGACCCACTATCATGGGTGAGATTCTGCCATTGGTTTAGGAGTCGCTGGTGATATGACGTGGGTAGATATTTCTCCTTCAGCTTCTCTTTCATCTCATCCCACATACCTATAGGCTCTTGCCTACCCTGGGCTAACATGCGCTCAACATTCTGCCAATACAACTTGGCAGGTCCAATAAGCTTCATCCTCGCAAACCTCACTTTTCTCTCCTCCGACATGTCATACCATCCAAAGTAATGGTCCATATCGGCCATCCAATCAATAAAAGTCTGGGGATTCAGACGACCATCAAAAGTGGGTGCGTCTACCTTAATGTCCTAGATTACACTATCGTCTCTGTCACGTTGGTCATGACGGTGCCTCTCTCTAGATTGCCTAGGTGGACTAGGCGTGTGTCTGTCATGACGGTGCCTCTCTCTAGATTGCCTCGGTGGACTAGGCATTCGTCTCTAATGATGGGGTCTCTCTCTATTTCGCCTAGGTGGGCTAGGCGTATTATGTGCATGTGAACCCTTATCTGACGTCCTCTGCCTAATGTCCTCTAGGCGTAGCACTCGGTCTAGACACTTGCTAGACTCTGATCTACCTTCACGGACTTGGGTTTCTAAAGCAAATAACCGGTTAATGACATCTCTCAGAGTAGGTTGGTCAGCATCTATGGTATTTGAGGTCTGATAAATCCTGCCACTACGTGTGGACATGCAAATACTCCTAAATGATGAACACTTGACTAATGTTTTCTTTTCTTTTGCTTTTTTTGAACGTAAATGAGATGTTAACTAATGAAACTTCCTATGTGATGCATGTGAATGATGGAGAGATCAACTAGCAGAAGTCATTTGAGCAATTCAAATTTCTAGTCATGTGCAGCTATCGCAGCAAATTCAAATGTTTAATTTGGAGATTTGTAATGATGATTTGTGAGCTGTAATGTAACTATTCAAATATCTTAATGAGAATATGTCTTATTGCATTGTGATAGGAAATTGAAGCTCTCCTTTTAGTATCAAAGTTTATGGCTCTAAGCAACAATGTGGTCCTATGGTTGTTTTCATTTGCAATGAAAGGCTAGCAGCAATTCAACAAGTGGCTAACAAGTGGCTAAGGAGAACTCACAGCAGATCTTCCCGCAAGGAAGATGAACAGGTCTAAGTAAGGTGGCGTCGCGTCCGTGGTTGGGTTCTCTAAGCACTGTCGCGAACCGTTCTGAATTGGATTTCGAACGAACCTGAAATCTCCAAAATACAATGGCTGCGCAGAAAATATTCTGAAAATATGTGGAAAATACTATGAAAATGACAGAAGTTACTGTATCGGCACTGTCGCTATCGTGAGCTCAGCAACAATCTGAGGGATCACGTCCACAACTCACAGATATGAGAGATCTAAGGAAGGTGCGCCCTGACTGATTACCAAGCGAGCGTCGAAGGCGGAGTTTCGATCAGATCGTTGGAGCAAAAGGGAAGGGCGGCGACCAGATCTGAGCCGGCGGCGACTTCGATTTGAGGCGGTGGCGACCGGATCTGGGGCAACGGTGGCCTCGATCTGAGGCGGCGGCGTCCAGGTCTGAAAGGAGACCAGATCCTCGGTGGCGGCGGCTTCAAATTTCGGCGGCTTCGAATCAGAACTGAGAGGAATCAGGGATCGAGATCGGAGAGGCGGCGGATCGATGAAATCAGAGTGAGAGGTGGCGGCGGCGATATCTGAGAGGAGGAGGCGGCGAGATCTCAGTGAACGGCGGTGACGAGATCTGAGTGAACAACGGCGAGATTCGAAAGACGGCGACGGTAGAGAGATGTCGAAGGTGGCGGGGAGAAGAACGGAGAGGATACGAAGGGCAGCTGACGGCGTGCGGGCTCGGGGAGGGAGGAACCTGGCTCTGAGAGAAGTTAGGGTAGTTTTTTTTGGGATTGTGTTTTGCTGAGAGAGAGGGGCAGCGGCGAGACGTATGAAGTGTTGGATATTTCTTCAATTTCAAACAAAAAGATAGTCCCACATTGGATGCGAGATAACTCTTGGATGGGTATATTATAGTCTTCTTGATAATGGGTTATTGGACTTGTTAATGGGCTAAGAATTGTGGGTAGCTCGCGTGCGCATGAGCCCAAGCAAGGGGCCGAGCCTAAACCGGGTTGAGCCGAATGGAAAATCTGTGCGACGGATCCGTAAAACCTTAGCGTGTGTGCGCTGACGTCGCGCCTGTGCAGGGGGGTTCACGGGTGCGTGCGCGGAGTGCCCGAGTTTTGCTTCAATTTTTAGCCCTCTTGTTTGGCAGAATTTGAAAGGCCTATTACGGTTTTTATTTTTCCCAACAGCCATATTCTTTTTAAAGCGATGTTTAATGTCTCAACAACCATATTTTCTATTAATCACTGTTTTAATTTCGCAACAGCCATTTTTTCCTTAATGACGAATTCCAACGGTCATATTTTGTTTAATGGCTGAATTAAAATTTCCTATTGATTGCGAATCCCAACATTCTCAATTTTGCTCTATATAAACTCAACCTTTCTATAGTTCTGTGGCTGCAAAATTTCATTTCAAAATAATTCATTTTTCCTCCAAAAGTTCATTGCTTCTGTTGCTATCCTTGCTGTTCCTCTTCCTCTTCCTGCGAGATCGAAGAATTGTTGCTGCTCGCTGGAGCCTTGTATTGTGAGTGCACACTTACAAGGCCGTTGCCGTTGAATCCTGGAGGGTAGCCGCTGAACCTGTCTTGCACCGAGTTCATACTCTGAGGGGCGGAAATCTACTCTTAAGGACAGTGCCTAGCACGTCTCGGCTAATCGATAAGTCCTTTTCTTTCTCTGTTTTATAGCACCATTATTTCTAAAATCTACAATTTATCCAACAATCTTAAGAGTAGATTGTGGATGCTGCTATTGTCACTGATTAGGCTTTGCCTGCTACCTCAACCATTGAACTTTTCTATATTAGTTTCTTTAAAATATCGAGAGAAATTTTTTTTGGCCCTCTTTATATATCAGGTTTTCATTGGGGCTATTTCCTTCCCAAACGAATTCAGATCTATCTCTTATTATACTTACATGTTTTTTTATATATACGTAGATATGCTACTTTTAGTGTCTGTAAATGTATGCTTTACTCTGTGAAGATTTAAGGGGTACATTCATATTGAGCCTTTCTTTGCATTGAGTTCGGTCTGATATCGGACATACGATTCGCTTGCTGAGTGTCTGATGTCATTTATTATACTTGTGAATTCTGGTCGCTAATTATAAATTGTAATTGGTGCCCGTGCTATTGTGTTTTTATACTTGTAAAATATGAACATGCTTACATTTCAACTCAAACTTGTGGTTGAACTTTTAATTTATATTGGCATAAAGCTTTAATGACATTCGGATTTATGTGGCTGTTAACATCAGCGAGCTTGGAGATGGAACTAAACAATGCAAACTGATTTGTGCCTTATTAGCATTTAATTCATGAACACTTATTTACGGAACCAACAAAGTTATCTGCAGAGTGCACTTATTTATTTTCTCCTATTGATATTTCTTTTGTTATAGAGCCTACTTTATAGCTAATTTTATAACTTTATTTCACGGACAGCCCAAGACAAACAAATTTCAAGTTATAAAAATTATGTTCTTGTATACGGTTACTTGGAAGCTATATTTATTCAAGGATTGTTTACATTCTGCTGTCATGCTCAATAGGAATATTGTATAAATGGGTTCAAGCCTATTTGTGATCATACATATGCATGATCAGCACATAGTGAATATAAGAATTTATGTTGAATTATCTATTTTAAAATTCTTCAATGATATCTCATTAACTGTCCTAAAGTTATAATTGCTTAAAATGAAGATTTGGATGGATGACCTTCACTTGTATTGTATGTTATGTGCTACATTCTAAAACATGCAAGCTCTCTAACCTTCTTTCGGTTTACTTAATATACTGAATTTACAGTGTTGGCACAATTTGTATTTTATAGAAAATGTTTTATTGGAGATTAATTATCGGGAGGTAGCCTGATGTATTCATACAGATAAGTACATTATAGTGAAGAAACATAATTCTGCATAGTTTGGTAAAAGTGTTTAGTAAGCTTAACTAAGGATCATGACTATATCAAGACAACTTTTCTTTTGGGGTCTCAAATGGGTCCATTGCACTTTCTATGTTTACATATGCTTTAGGTATGTGTAGTCTACTGTGTTTGACTTCCCTTCAGTCTTATCTTGGTTGCATGAGCTTAAACATGAAAACTGTTGGCATTATTGATATCGGGTGATATCCTATATTTGAAACTTGTCTCTTCCTCATGCTCCTTGAGCCAACTCAGCCATGAATTTGTTATTGGTTGACAATGACTAATTTTAGAGGATGTCTAAATTTTTTCTTGAACCCTTTAACATAGAGTTATACTCTAAATTTACAAAGGAGTAATGATCTCATATAATGTGATGTCTACATATATACTTAACTATCATAAAATGAAAATGGGTATTTTCCTTTTGTGGATGATTCATGTGATTATTTGTCTGCTTGGATTTAGTTTAAGGGTATGTGTAAATTTTCATTTGATTGATGTATTCGAAGACTGAAATCTGAGAAGGCATTCTTCGTTTCATGAACTCTTTTGTGGGCTTTATCAATTAGATGCAATCTACTCCTTATTAAGCATTCTAGTATGAAATGCATATCTATTTGTTTTTAATTTAAAAAAATCTCTTTTTGTGTCAAAAGACGAGCTTTTGATTTCATATGCAAGTTGTTTGTGTGTAAAAGCACCAACAAGAAAATATTTTTGTGGATTTCTGTGTCTCTTACATTTTGTCATTGGGTGGTTGCTGGGGGTGTAATTCAAAACAGAACCTCATTGTCGTTTATATTACCAAAATTTTGATGACTAGTATTTGCATGTTCTCGGATGTGAAAATAGAAATGAGGCAAGTTTTGAAATATTTTTGTTTTGTTATTTGTAAGTGAGGATTATGATTTGAAAGCTGTGGGTCTTTTGCCATTTTCTTCGTACACTGTATTTTGGGCGTTTCCAATGGAACAGTCAGTGTTTAATGGTTATTTTTTTGGATGCGTTGTCTAATTGTTTAGAATGGAGTGATGTGGATGCATGTTAACTGAAACTGCTTGTTACCATGAGGTACTTGAAGTACATAGAAATTCATTTGCAAAATTGGAAAATGATCTGCTAAAGTTAAATGACCATGCACTGCAACTCCTGCGGTGCATTTAGCATTGTCCAAGTTAAAATGATTTCTTAGAAATAAAAGGGATGGCTGCTCCTTGCTTGTTGTTCTGAACTTAATTCTTTGCCCCCATATATACTTTTCTCATTTCTTGTATCTGATAGTCTCAGATATATGTTAAAACTTCTGGAAAATTTTAAGTGCGTGTTGCAAATTCAGCCATATGCTTCAAAGTTGAAATATTTATTTTGGTTATGATAATGTTACAGAAAATGGTGTCATATCCTCCTTTTGCATCCCTTTTACATGTACATTAATTATGGTCAAACGATCTCTGACTGTTCAAGTTGATTACTGTCACTGCGAAATATATATGCTCCATTAGTTGTGTGGTATTTTGAAACTTCTGTTTTATGCTGTTTTTTAATATTTAGTTGGCAGGACAGTATACCCACTCTTGCATATGGATCATCTGATTTGCATGAACAAATTGTTGCTAAACTTGTCAGGTGTCTTGACCATTCGTAAACATTGTGTCAAAACAAGAGTTTGAGCTTGTTTTATAAATAAATAAAAAAAACCTTGTTTACCTTAATGTGTGGGGGTGCCCAGCTAAAGTTCTTTTACCAGAACCTAAGAAAAGAATTAGAAAGGAGACTAATTGCGATCCATCAGTTTTAGAAGGTTCACTAATGCAAACTGGATTTCTGATTCAGATGAGCTTAAATCCACACGTGGTTATGTTTTTACACTTGGTGGAGGTGTGGTGTCTTGGAAATCATCCAAGCAAACATGTATTGCTCGATCTACTTTGGAGTCCGAGTTTATTGCCTTGGAGAAGGCATGTAGTGAAGCCGAATGGCTTACGAACCTTCTAGATGATCTTCCCATTTGTGAAAAACCGGTACCGTCTGTGTCTATCCAGTGAGATAGTCAAGCAGCAATTGCGAAAGCCAAAAATAAAGTTTTTAATGGGAAGAGTAGGCATATACGCCTAAGGCACTCTATTGTGAGGCAGCTGCTAGATCATGTGATAGTATCCCTTGATTATGTGAGGTCAGAGATGAATTTGGCAGATCCTTTGACAAAACCATTAAATAGGAAGTTAGTGGAAAGTACATCGAGGGGAATGAGACTTATACCTAAAACATATGTCAATAGTGATGGTAACCCAACCTATGTGATTGATGATCTCATGAAGTAGGTTCATATGGGTAACAATAAGTCACTTGTTGATCGTGAGGAGCACTATCATTATGTTCATGTCTCATCCTATGGTGTAGATAGTGCTATCGACGATGAGAGAGAATGAGCATATGACTCTTAATAGAAACCAAAGCCCTTGTTGGGTGGTGTGCATAAGCGTCGAGCACACTTGATGGGTCCACCTATATGGGTGTGGAAGTGAGACCGCTTCCTATGCCAATTTGGGTACATTCACTAGAGCACTCATGAAAATCCAGGTATGGCGCATGGCCGAAACGTGTCAACCCGAAAGAGCAAGCAACTATTCATTGATGATTCAATATGGGTTGTGAGTCAATGGTTTACAATAAAGGAGATTGGTTCATAGAAACTATATGTTTCACCAACTTCTTGTGGAACACACTTTCATTCCCTAAGTAATGGTTCATAGACCGAAAGTCACCATTGCTAATGTATTGAATTGTCGTATTTGATCTCACGTTTTTCCTTTTTCCTCATTTTAGATTCTTATTTCCTTACCTCTTGAAATTTTGAAATAGTGGGGGATTGTTGGATATTTCTTCAATTTCAAACAAAAAGATAGTCCCACATTGGATGTGAGATAACTCTTGGATGGGTATATTATAGTCTTCTTGATAATGGGCTATTGGACTTGTTAATGGGCTAAGAATTGTGGGTAGTTCGCGTGCACATGAGCCCAAGCAAGGGGCCAAGCCCAAACCGGGTTGAGCCGAATGGAAAATCTGGGCGACAGATCCGTAAAACCTTAGCGTGTGTGCGCTGACGTCGCGCCTGCGCGGGGGGGGGGGGGGGGGGGGTTCACAGGTGCATGCGCAGAGTGCCCGAGTTCTGCTTCAATTTTTTAGCCCTCTTGTTTGGCAGAATTTGAAAGGCCCATTACGATTTTTATTTTTCCCAACAGCCATATTCTTTTTTAAAGCGCTGTTTAATGTCTCAACAACCATATTTTCTATTAATCACTGTTTTAATTTTGCACCAGCCATTTTTTCCTTAATGACAAATTCCAACGGTCATATTTTGTTTAATGGCTGAATTAAAATTTCCTATTGATTGCGAATCCCAACAGTCTCAATTTTGCTCTACATAAACTCAACCTTTCTATAGTTCTGTGGCTGCAAAATTTCATTTCAAAATAATTCATTTTTCCTCCAAAAGTTCATTGCTTCTGCTGCTATCCTTGCTGTTTCTCTTCCTCTTCCTGCGAGATCGAAGAATTGTTGCTGCTCGCTGGAGCCTTGTATTGTGAGTGCACACTTACAAGGCCGTTGCCGTTGAATCCTGGAGGGTAGCCGCTGGACCTGACTTGCACCGAGTTCATACTCCGAGGGACGGAAATCTACTCTTAAGGACAGTGCCTAGCACGTCTCGGCTAACCGATAAGTCCTTTTCTTTCTCTGTTTTTATAGCACCATCCTTTCTAAAATCTGCAATTTATCCAACAAAGTAGGGTTGAGTTTGCAGCAGAGGATTAGAGCTCGGCCCTTTATCTCTTGAAAACGAGCGAAAGCCAATCAGAGGGCGTGAGGCGGCGTGAGTAGGTTTTAGGGGCGGCGTGAGTAGGTTTCAGGGGTTTTTTGGTTGGAAAATGACGGCTGTGGGTAAGGGTTTGGAAAACTAGGGTTTTTGTGCGGAAAGGGGAATCGTTCGGCTCTGATACCAATTTGATGTAGAACACGAACGATTGAGGGATTTAGGGAAGAAAATAACTTGGCTTCGCGCCAAGGGATCCAAGGCTTCGCGCCGAGGAGATGACCTTTCACAGGTTTTGAGAGAAAAGTTGCTTTCAAGCTTTTATTGATTTCAAAGTATCACGATACATGACTTTAAATAGAATAACAATCCATCAACCCTCACATTCTACCCAATGTGGGACTAAACCAAAAGAGAGAAAAAAGATACATTCAAATTTCAAAATGGGCTTGGGCCCATCCATAATGAGCTGGGTTGAATACGGTGCCTCCTGCGCGTGTAAACCCTGATGTCCCCATCAGCTGTGTTACATAAATGGTATAGAAGATTAGTGGGTTTGGAGTTTTGATATGAAAATGATCTTGGTTAGTCAATATACAACCTTTGATGAGTCAACGGTGTTGAGAAGTAAGGCTTCTTGGAGTTTTAAAACATGTGGATGTAATGAGGCGTTAAGTGAGGTGAATGTACATATTCCAAATCGTAAGTTTGACATAAGTATTTATAAAGGTGTAGTAGTTGACGGTGATAGTTTACATGAGGTTACTATTCGGGGTAGTGATGGAAATGATGATAGCAGGAGTTATAGTCGAAATGAAAGTCCTAAAACTACTATGGATGACTTGATTACTAGTAGAGTGGGATGATGCATCATAAAATCCCCAGCTCAATATGGATACATGAATCTGGTTTATGCATTGCATACATATGAAGATCCTATTATTGATAGGGATGTGAATGATACTGTGAGTTTAGAAGCAAACTTTAGGCAGATGTATGCTAATGATGATGTCATAAGTTGGTGCATCTTGAGAAAATTTACAAGGAGAATCCAATGGTGGAGTTCTCGGTAGTGAAATTTAAATTTAGCTTAAACTTATTTTTAAAAAGGTGCTAATGTGTCATGTGATGTGATTGAAAATGCTGGAGATCACTTCAGATTTATGGATTTGACAGATGCAACATTGAGTTGGAGATTCACATTGGTAAAGAGGTTTGTTGGACACCCGGTTAGTTGGTGATATGTAGTGTGAAGCTCACTAGCTATCATAGTCTCATGGTGAGTGGCTAGCTTGAAGATGTATGTTTAGGGGCATGAATTAGTTCATGCTTTGGTGTATGCTTGTATCAAGGTAAAGTGTTAAATTTTGGTGATACAAATATATAAAAACTAAAAGAATCGGCCTAACATAATTTTCAGCTATTTTTATTGTTGTGGATTTCTCGTTTTGTGGATTTCTCGTGATTTTTGCAGCCATTTTAGTTAAGTGTCCCAACTTAGAGTTATTGTGCGGCCAAAGCTAGTAGCCCACGTGACTATGGCACATGCACGACGCATGTACGTAAGGGGCGGGCTAAGTGGCAGCAGCATGTGCTATGCAAGCACGCATAGATGGCAATGTGGTAGTAGTTGGGCATGATTCGACATGAAGTGGACGTCCATGACTAAAGTGTGCGTGAGTTGGTTTGGGTTGCGGGTACAATTGGATTTCAGAATTAGATTCAAACACTATTTCCAGTAGGGTTTAATGTCTGTTTTGAAGGCTATTTAAGAATATTTTATCTAAAGTTTTGTGCTAACCAAATGCTATCCCTGAGAGTCAATTTTGCAAAACCTATGACAAATATAGAGGATAAAATTAGAGAACCGTAAGAGTTGTTTAAGCTTCATAGCTAGTTTTTAGTGGATTTTGGGGTGAAATGTGATTTTTATGGTGAAAGGTAGGGTTTTTAGGGTTAAGAAGTGGAATTGGAGGAAAAGATGATATTTTTATTGATTGAAAGAAGGCACAAAGATAGTTGACCTCTTTCGAGAGGATGTCGCTCTCCTTTCTTTTAATTCGAGAAAACACCCAACACTCCCACAAGTCGAAGGGATCTATCTCATTTCTCAATCAATTTCACACACAACTCAACATAAACACCTTCTAATCTCTCCTCTTTATTTCTAGTAAAACTCTTAATGAGCCGACGTCCCTAAATTACGAAAATCCCTAACTTAGGGGTTTCAGCCTAAAATTACAGAACTACAAAAATACCCATGTACCCAGAAATTACAGATCTGCCATTGTCCAGAAATTACAGTTTTGCCATTGCCCCCTCTAGGGTTTTGCCGCCGCCACATCTTGACTCCTCTTTTGCCATCGCCGCTTGCATGCGATTGTATCAGAATGCTTTGGTAATCAAATCTAAAGAACGCAGAGGCCAGAAGCAGGTTTTTTTAACTGGCATCTTTCTTTCTCTTATGCTATTCAGACCCATGGGCATGGCATTTAAGTTGTGGGTGGAGATAGGCGCCTAGCAGATACTATGTAGAGTTGAAGACCTGCCTTTAAGGTTATATGCTAGGACCTGAATGTCATTATGTTTTGCGATGAAATAAATACACTGCAAGCTAGTTGCTAATAAACAATGTGTGTTCTATCCATACGTACTCATAATTTCATGAATATCTGCAATTCCATACTGTTAGATGCATGGTTTTAGGTTTCGACCGAAACCGGCTGGTATCAATCGTTTCGGATCGGTCTCGGATGGGACTGGTCCGAAACCACACTGCACTTCTTGGTATTGTCCGTATCGGGCAGGTTTCGGTTGGTTTCGACGGATACCGGTCGAAACTTGGCCGATACCGGCTAAAACTTAAAAAAATGAAAACCGGAAGAAGGAGGAGGAGGAGGAAAGCAGCATCCACCAAAATCCTGAAAAAAGAAGAAGAAAACGAAGAGGAAGAGGAAGAGGAAGAGGAAGAGGAAGAGAGGAGAGAGGAAGAGAGAGACTTACCTCATGGTCGCCCACCTCCTGCCGCATCCCCGAAGAAGCCCACCTCTCGCAACTCTCCTCACACATTTTGCTAAACATATTTCATTTATTTACAAGTTTGCCATTCTCTTACCATTTTAATGGCAACCTTGTAAATAAATGCAATATGTTTAGCAAAATGTGTGATGTGACTAGCAGTTTGTTTAAAAAATTAGGCAAACATGTAAATAAATGCGCAATGTGTTTAGCAAAATGTGTAATGTGAGTAACATTTAGTGAAAATTATGTCTGGTTATAGATAACGTGAGTACGCAAGTATTTAAAAATACCGATGCAGACAAAACGAAACTCATTTCCAGTACCACCGAAACAGACGATACCGATACCGAAACCTAAATTTTCGGAAGACCGACACCGAGACCGAGACCGAGACCGCAAACCTTGGTTAGATGTCTTATGTGCTACCACACATCATGAGAGCACTAAGTGCAATTGACGTTTATATAATTCTTCTTTTACCATAGACATGTTTTGTTATCTAATTGTTATATGGAGTCAGGTGTCCTATTTTTTTCTGAAATTGGTGGATTGGTTTTGCAGTCTTAACATCATTTACTGGAATTTGAATGATTGAATAATTGGACTTTTCTTTTTGTTATTGCATTTTAAATTTATTCGTGAGTAGAGATAGCGTAGACTGGGAAAAAAAATTTGGAGCATACAACAAGATTAATAGATGTGCATGCGTGCGTGTGTATATATGCATGTTTGTGTGTCTGCACATCATTTACTTACCACACGATAGTGTTAAAACTGCAGTACTGATTGATACAGGTAGAGTTCACCAAATATCTTCTGTATAATAGAAAACACTTAATGCACAAGTGACATTTGAGTTCTTTGCATGTCCTGTGTCCATGCGAGCATGCATGAGCCTCTTCTCTGTGTCAATATGTCACTGTTGTACCACTGTGCTTTAAATTTGCAATACAAATTGAAGCAGGCTGGTACCAGTAAACCTCCCTGTATTATATTATACAACACAACGCACCCGCAGTGCTTAAGCTATTTGCATAAAGCGCATGCACTGAATCATATTTTATGTGATTTATGCATAGATCCATTAGATTGAAATTAAATTAATGCAGAAGATAGCATATAATTAGTTTAGTCCATGCTTATACAGTAGTAAGCTTAAACATGTAGTAACTTTTTTTGTTTCTTTCTTTTTAATTGTTATGAGCAACTATCATTGTTCGTACAACTGAACCACAACACATATTGCTTCTAATCTCCATTTGCCTTTTAATTCACAGCTTCTCGTTTATGGAGCTGGCCATGTTATACCATCGACCCTTGAGGTTCTTCAGCCTGATCTGGAATTTTCCCTTATGGTGGCTATATCTACTGATATACAATATGGACGGTTGGTGCTGGTGATGGACAAGCACTTTTGTACAGATTCTGCTGGAAATAGGTTTACTAGGACATCAAACTCGAGTTTCCTTTTACATTTTGGTACGCACACATAAGAGAATTAGAAACTAAATATAACCTAAAGCTTGTAAAACTATATCTGTAGTCAATCGTTTTGGGATTTCGCATGGTATATGAAGCATATTCAACATATTTAAACATAAAAAAGAAACAAAATGCCAACTTTATATCATGTTTTTTATAAATAGTAGTATTGAAATTATGAAAAATAATTTTATATTTTCACTCAATGTTGATACAGTTTATATCCCTTTTAAGCAACCTTTTGTGTGAACTTAGTTTTACTTTTCACGTATCATATCCCTCAGTTTTTCATTTTAGCATTGTTTGCATCAACTTTCAGTTATGCTATTCTTTGTGGCCTTTTCACTAAACTTGAAATCCTTTTCCAACTTGGATTTCAGATAGAAGAAATGTTTCTGTGCAGTTGAGGACTCACGTCCCGAAAAAGCTTCTTCAGCTTAATGGCGTGATTAGAACAGTTGAAGCAACTAATAACTATGAAAACTTGAGAGTTTATTTATATTTCTCAGAACCCATCGTCAATTCATCTGCACAAATTCTTGATACTCTTCATACTAGCAGCGGATCACTTTCTCCTACAAATGGCGATAGTCTTGGGGATCGTCGATTTGGCTACATGGTGAGTTACTTTATCTTTTCAGAGTTACCCAGTTGGCTAATTCTGTATTCTTTAAAGCACAGTGCAGAAGCAGGAGTCAGATCTGTTTTATCACTTTCGTGTAAATTTCTGATCTCAGAGTTCTTACTTTAGGTCAGCAGTTTATCGAGCATGGCTATAGTCTCTGTAACTTGTGACACGAGCTCCATTATTAGCAGACAGGGAACTCCAAGTTCTTCTTCTGCTCCAGTCACATTCCTTTATGGTACATTCTACAAACCTTAAAAGAATGATACAAATTACTTGTAAATTCCAAAGGCTGTCCAGTTGGGTTACAGTTACACTGAACAAGTGTCACGCCCACTACCCCCATAGTGTAGGATGGAGACATAACATTGGGAGTTTTCGTTGTAACTAAGTACTGTTTAGTCTTATTTGTAGTTTTGAAAGTTGTATTTCAGGGCGTAAACAAGTCGGTGTTGGGAGTTTTCAATTCCAAAGACTTATTTTTATTTTCAAAAGACTTATTTTATTTAATAGCAAAATGGTATTGGGAGTTTCCCTTGAGACTAAGTAATGTTTAGGCTTATTTGTAGTTTCAAAAGTTGTATGTCAAGGTGTAAAGAGGTCAGACTCGGAATGGATTCATGCAAGGTCTGAACCCAAACTCCAAAAAAAATTGAGATTTGGCTTGGGTTAGGGTTAGATTCTCTTCTTCTTTTCGGGTTCAGGTTGGATTTGGGTTTAAAATAAACTTGTGCAATTACTAACATAAATTGTTTTTAACGGATAGTTTCATTTTTATTATATGAAAATAGATAAAACTTATAATTAAACTTTTCCTCAATATAAAAAGCTTTGATTTTTATTACTGTATCAACTAGATTATGGTGTAATTTCCCGTAATAAGCTTCATTTTATGAGCATCTTTCTTTTTTGGGCTAATTTTGGGGTTTTGGGGGATTTTAGCTTTTGATAAAGTTGCACATATCCTAAACCCCATAAGGATTCAGGTTCAAAATTACATATCCGAACCTAAAAATGCTAAAACAGGTGGATCGGGTTTTCAATCGAACCCAGGGTGAAAACATCAATCAAATCCGGGGTAAAGGCATCAATGGATGCCTCAATGGAGAGGATTTTGGCGAACGATCGTCGTCCACCACCCAAGAAAGAGCTGAAAAAACCAGATCTGGGCAACGAAGAAGACAATCGCTCAGGACTAGGACAAAAGATGCAAACTTTGGCAAATGAAAAGGCAAAATTCGACGACATTTCAGAGGATCAGCCATTGTTCGACGAAGATCAGGGATGAAAGTGAAGATTTTTAATAGACAACAAGAGGAACATTGTAATCTTTGAAGAAGAATATCCTCTGGAATCAGACCTAGTGCCCACAACCTATGTGACGAAGAGGAGGAAGGTGGTGACCACCAATGGCAACATGAATGGGACGACGAAGAGGAGGGAGGCGACCACCGATGGCAACATGAATGGGGCGACGACCCCCATCAAACTCGCTAGGGGCCTCACGGTCCCTTGGGAGTCCTCGCCAGGGGCGGGAGATCCCTGGCACGGCCACATGTGGCCTCGCGGCCCCCTGGCGGACCGACAGGGCACTGGCAAGGCTCGATAGGGCCGCCTGGGGCCTCACGGCCCTTGGGCGGCCCGCCAGGGCTCCATTACACTGCGACAAGGTTGCTTGGGGCCTCGCGGCTCCTAGGCAGCCTGCCAGGAGGCAGGCGACCCCCCGAGAAGGTTGCCGGGGTTCAACGTTGACCTGGTGGACTTCTAGGGGCCATATGGTCCCTGGTTTGCTGGAGAGAGGCCTCCACAAAATTTTTCGAGGTATGGAGAGCTTGAGGATTACGATGACGATGCCCCAGGCTACGATGAGGATGGAGGGGACTCTGATTAGGACGACGACGATTGGGAAAGCAACGACGAGGTTGGTGGAGCCCTAGGAGGTAGATTGGGCGACCTATTAAGACACGACCAAACACCTATCAGCCATATCATTATGGGCAGCCTGAAGGAAGAGCTGAATATGGGAATTTAGGTGTCGATGGTAGGGTTAGGAAGCTGAAGGTGTCGATGTTTGAGTGTGATGATCCTTATAGATAGATTTACCATGTAGAGAGATTTTTTGCATTTGCTTGCTTAATCGAGTTGGAAAAATTACAGTTGGCTGTTTTATACTTTGAGGGAAAGGCGTTATCTTGGTTCCAGTAGAGAGAGCAGAGGCGACTGTGCGTTTATGGGAGTAGCTTAAGGACTGCTTGGTAGACTGTTTTTGGGACACTCAAAGAGGAAACTTACACGAACAGCTCCTTGCACTCAAGCAAGATGGCACCGTCAGAGAGTACATGAAGAAATTTGAGGTGCTCTCAGGCTGAGTTATGGGAATACTGTAGGAGATTGGAGGGGAGTTTCATGAAGGGGCTCCGGGCAGACATCTGAGCGAGCTCTACGTACATAGACCGGAAGGGTTGATGGACACGATGGATTTGGACCAAATGATTGAGGATCGACTCATGGTAGAGCGACAGGCTAGGACGGCCTGGGACGGATCCATTTTTCTCAATCAGGTATCGGTAGGAGGACAGAAGGCACCGACGGGAGGAGTCCAATCCTGTTAAGAAAAGAGCAGTGTGTCGTGACCGAGAGGACAGTTCAGATGCATGACAGACACTGAGATGAAGGACAAGCAGGCAAATGGATTGTGTTATTGTTGCGATGAAAAATTCAATGCAGGGCATCGGTGTCGAGACCACACACTCCGGCCATTGATAGTAGTAGACTATGACGAAGAGGGGGTAAAAGATCAGGAGCACCTTCATTTGTACGTCGCAGAGGTCTCATTAAACTCCGTGGTGAGGTTCATCCCGAATCACGCCATGAATTTGACAGGGATGATTTCAGATCAAGAGGTTCTTGTGCTTATTGATATTGGGACCACCTATAACTTCGTCTCCAATAGAATCATGGAGCAGTGTGGCCTGCAGCTGGTAGACACTGGGAGTTTTGCGATGATGATGGGAACTCAAAAGGTGGAGCGCAGTCCACTGACTCGTTTTGACACTTCAGGGCATTTGGGGTGTGGATGATTTTTTGCCGCTTAACTTGGGCAGCACAAATGTTATTTTGGGATAAGATGGCTGCAGTCATTGTGTGACATCAGCATCAATTGAAAGCTGCTGCATATGGAGTTTCAGGAAAAGGGAAGGACCGTCATACTTCAGTAAGATCACCGCAAGATCACAGTTTATGTTGAACCATGGTTTTTAAAAGTTTCTTTAAAAACCATGGCAAAGGCAATGCAGACAGAATGGGTGGATTCTTGGTGGAGCTAAACGGCCTAACGGGCCTAGCCCTATTAGCGTGAGGCCTTACCACCATCCCTAGGTGCAAAAGGATGAGATCGAGCGTATGGTTGGGGAGATGATTCAGGCCAATGTTATTTCGCCTAACGTGAGCCCTTTTTCGAGCCCAGTTGTGCTAGTGTAGAAGGATGGTAGATGGAGGTATAATGTTGATTACCATACATTGAACAAGGAGATGGTTCTAGATAAGTTTTCTATCCTGGTGATCGATGAGCTATTTTATATGCTTCATGGGGCATTGATCTTTACCAAGATTGATTTGAGTTTGGCTACCATCAGAGCAGGATGCGAGCAGGATGCGAGCAGAGGATGTCATCAAGACAGTTTCAAGGACTCATGCGGACCATTATGAGTTCTTGGTCATGTCCTTTGGCTTGACCATGCCACTACCATTTTCTAAGCTCTTATGAATAAGATCTCTCATGAATAAGGTACTCCGTCCATAACTGAGGCGATTTGTGCTGGTCTTTTTCGACGACATTTTGATGTGCAAATGATCCTTGGATGAGCATGTTGGGCATCTGGAGATAGTACTACAGGAGTTACAGAACCATCAATTATATGCAAACAAGTTCATGTTCGCAAAACTGAGAATAGAATGTTTGGGGCATGTGGTTTCAGTAGAGTGAATTGCGGCTTATAGATCACAAATTGCAGCAATGATTAATTGGCACTGTCTTACCACTTTATGGGAGTTGCGATGCTTTTTGGGGCTGGCATGATATTATAGGAAGTTTGTTAAAGGGTATAACACCACTGCCTGGCCACTTATGGAGCAGCTCAAGAAAGACAACTTCCAATGAGGTGATGAGCCAGGCGAGCTTTTGAGGCCCTGAAGCGGGTCATGACCAGTGCACTAGTGTTGGCCCTTCTTGATTTCAGCAGACCGTTTGTGGCAGAGACAGATGCTTCAGGGCATGGATTGGAAATCGTGCTGATGTAAGGTCAAAGGCTGATTGCTTACTTTAGTCAGGTGTTGACGGTGAGCTCGGCTTAAGTTTGTATATGAGTGCGAGCTGATATCTATTGTGTTAGTAGTTCAAAAGTGGAGACCCTACCTGCTTGGCTGTCGTTTCATTGCGCACGCGGATTAGAGGGGCTTCAAATATTTATTAGAGCACATGGTGACTGAGGAGCACCAGAGGTGACTTTCAAAGCTGTTGGGATATGATTTCGAGATTCAGTATAGACCATGACAGGAGAATAAGGCGATGAATGCTGTCACGACGAGAAGAGGATTCGCAGTTGGCTGCCTTGTCTGTACCCGCAATGCACGTTTGGGAGTCTTTGCTGCAGGAGATTGATGTGGACAAGGAGTTGGTGAGGATTCGGTCTGCACTTCTACAAGGATCCATGGAGTTTTAGTCTATTTCTTGGAGGGGTAGTGATTATTGTACCAGAGACGATTAGTTTTGCCTAGGACATCCACACACATTCCGAATATCTTACATGAATTTCATGGTAGTGCAGTTAGGGTCATTTTGGAGTCCTCAAGGCCTATAAGCATTAATCTTGAGAGGTATTTTGGAAGAGGATGAAGAAAAACTCCTCGAAGATGGTGCAAAGTATGATGTATGTCAGGGTTACAAGTATATGGTGATGGCGTCTGGAGGGCAGTAGCAGCATCTGTTTTTACCAGATCAAGTTTGGGAGGAGGTTAAGAAGGATTTCATCGAGGGGTTGCAACCACCGTGTCAGTTGCAGAGGCATTTATACGAGAGGTGGTATGGCTGCATGGGTTCCAAAGTCCATCGTATCAGATCATGATCGAGTGTTCTTGAGTCATTTTTAGAGTGAGCTCTTCAGGATGCATGAGATGGTACTGAAGCGGAGTACATCTTATCACCCCAGATGGACGGTCAGACTGAGGTCATGAACAAGAGCATAGAGATCTATCTGCGTTGTTTAGTTTCAGAGACATCGAAGTAGTAAACGAGGTGGTTGGCATGGGCAAAATATTGATACAAAATATCTTATAACACTACAGCTTAGACCATACCATTTAAGATTTTATACGGGTGCGATCCTCCACTTCTTCTACATTATGGCCATAGTTTGACACCTATTTCTTAGGTGGAGCAGTACCTAGAAGAGATGGATAGAGAGGAGTTGAAGCGTTACCTGATGTGGGCATAGCAGATTATGAAGACACATGCAGATTGACATAAGAAGAAGGTTTAGTTTACTGTGGACGACAAGGTGTACGTGAAGCTACGACCGTATCGCCAGGTATACTTGAAGCTACGACCGTATCGCCAGAGATCATTGGCTCATAAAAGAAATGAGAAGCTGTTGTCACGATACTGTGGACTATATGAGATTGAGGTGAAGATTGGTCAGGTTGTGTACGGGTTGAAATTATTGCTGGAGTTCACCATACATCCAATTTTCCATCTATCACAGATTCGTCAGGCTATCGGGGACCACACTCCGTCGCTACCACTGACTTTGACCGAGGATATGGATGTGTTCTTGGAGCCATCGGAGCTAAAGATAGTTCGTCGGGAAATTGCAGGGGCTCGAGAAGTGTTGATTCAATGGAAAGGGGATTCCCAACCATGAAGCAACTTGGGAGCCTAGCCTTTTGGGGTCATTGAGCAGCAGTTTCCAGGCTTTAATCTTGAGGACAGGTGGCTCTTTTCGGAGGGAGTAATGATGAAATCGTGATGTATCAAGGTGGCACAAGCACAAGACTAGGCAAGGGGCGGCCAATCAGACCCAATGGCATTTCTGTAATTTTGGGCTCCAAGTGTGTTTTTATAATATTAGGGAAATCTGATTATTATATGAGTGTGGGCTTAAGAGAGATTGGGGTTATGTTGACTATTGTGTTAGAAATCACCAGGAGATTGAGTGAAACCCTAGTTAGTGGGAGCGTGCAGTTTGAATTTGTGGCTTGGGAGAGCGGTCCTCCTATCGAATAAGGCCATTTATTGTTGTATTCCTCTTTATTCCAATAAAAATCAAATCTTTGTTTCCTAAAAATCCTATTTTTACTCCAACAACCCGAGAAAATCCTATCGGTTGCCAATTTATATCATGTTGCCAATGTTATGTCACCATTCTACGCTATGAGCTTGGGGTGAGACACCCGACAAAATCATGTGTGGGTTATCCTATTATAATGTCTATGTATGATAGATCATATATATTTTGAAAATATTGAACTAGCAATTCACACTTAATTTTTTATTTGATGGTGGATATATAATGTCATATTGATATATCTTTGTATTGTCATAATTATTTAGTTATATTTTTCTGATAAATGAGATTGGATCGGCAGATGCTCAACGGCCTTCTGTTAAGCTGATTACAACTTCCCACACAAGAACCACCACACACAAAATACCAGTTCTAGTAAAGTTTGTGAAGCCAGTGTTTGATTTCAATTCCTCAGCCGTGTCAATATCAGGAGGTCGATTGCTAAGGCAAGATCTTTTTTTTTCAAAATATACTTCCTGTTTTTCATCACCAATTTTTTTATCTTTCGTTGGCAATGTATCATAATGTTTCCTGATCTTTTCTCCTCAGCTTTCATGCAATAAGTAGGAGTATATACAGCTTGGAAGTGCATGCAGATGATTGCACAGTTTCCATAGTGGTCCCTGAAAATATTACAGCGGATGTTGCTGGAAACAAGAACATAGCATCGGACCGATTACAACTGAGACACTGTAAGAATGTGATCCCATCTTGCAGACTAGCGTTCTATATATTGGTTTAGATTATGAGGAATTTTTGCCTTAAATAGATCTTATGTATTTATTTGCTTGCATATTAAGCTTCTAAATGACTAACTACCGAAAAAATATTACATAATAGACAAACTACATGTGTCGCTATTTCATAAACATCTTCGCGATGAGTTTTCCTCTTTGTCCATCATTTACCTTTTTAAATGGTACCAAGCATAGTATTCCATTGTTTGCTTATTGACTTTCATCATGTAGAACAAAATTATAGGAAGCATGGTGGTAAGAGTATCATTTTTATGTGGGTCTGATCCGCTGACTGTGAGGCTATGATTTATGTTGCTAGAGCATGCGAGTGAGATACGAATGGCTTGCAGTCTGAAACCAATTGCGGGAATCGATGGATTCACAAAAATATATGGCATGATTAACGTTTTAGAAATAAAACTTATGTATATGTCAAACGAGATACTAAACATGAACATACATTTCTTTGATGATATATATATGTGTATATGAAGAAAACTCTTTAATTTTAATTATTATTTTTTCTTACAAAACACGTAATAGCTTTCTTGATGAGAGAATCTGAAAGTAAGTATGAAAGTAAGTATAATTTTTTGGGTTTTTCTGATATTAGTCACTTAAAATATGTGTATTTTGATATTAATCCCTTAAACCTTTGTATTTTGAATTTAGCCCCTTAAATGTTTAACGTTAACCTAAATAGTACCTTTTGGATCATTTACGTTAAAAAAATTAACCCGACTCAAATTTATGTTCACCTTGGACAAACTTGCCCTAGGGTTAACGAAACATGTGATGGTCACATGTATGTGCCTAAAACTCAGCAGCCGGGGTACACCAAGATCTTAACACGTAAAAACTTAACCCAAAAGTCTCGCCCACTTTCTCTATGCATTTCCCCCTAAAATTTCACCCTGGAATATCAGAAACAACCCTCATTCACTCAGCATCGCTGCCGCAAAGAGGGAAGAAAAGGTGGCAAATCAAGCGAGATTTTTTGGACGATCCAGTTCTAGTAGGTTGGATACGAAAGAGTTGAGGTAAAAAAGTAATCTTTAGCCATCAATTTTAATGCTAGTTGATTTTGATTTAGGGTATTTGATGTTAGTTGCTGTTATAAGTGATTAGGGTTCTTGGAAGTTGCTGTTAAATATGATTTAGGGATTATATTGCGTAAAGATTGAATTTTTATGTGGTCATGACATGATATTAGGTTGACTGTATATGTGATGCATGCATATGGTTGTCGTGGTTCACTGAGTACATATATATGGTTGACATGCATGAATAGGTATATGTTGTGGCATAGTTAGGGCTGACTGCATGATTATGTATCTGTATATGAATGAGCCGCATCTTTTATTGAGTTAGGCTGGCTGCATGTATATGTAGAAGGCTGACTGACTTGTTTTTATGAGTTTGGCCGACTGCAAGTATATGGATATGTGAGTTTGGCTGACATGCATGACTGTTTGACATAAATATGTATATGACTGACATGCATGACAAGTTTTGAATAAATTACTGCTTAACAGGATAATACAGGATGGAGGATGGTGTTATTGAGATAGCCCGAAGATATAATGGCTATTGGAGAAACATACCGAGGACAGGGAGAAAGAAGTACGAGTGTGTGAATAGAAAGATAGTAAGAGTGGAAGTGAGTAAGTTTAGTTTGGAATCTTTTTCAGAGTTTTTGCCTCCTGCAAAGGAGTATATGCAGAAGTTGTCGTATACAGTACTTGGATCAAATCCTAGGAAGTTTAAGAGGATTAAATCAAGTGATGGTTTAATGAATGTGTTGAGAACACATGATGTGATGAAGAAGAGATTGGAGATGTTTTAGTGCTTGAGTAGAGAACTAATGCTAGAGACATGAGTTCTATACCTTATAGGAGGAGAAATCCTCCAAGAGAAGGTTCAAGGATGTCCACTTCAACATGTGAAATCCACATTGAAGACAACTCTAGTTCTAGTGAGGATGAAAGTTACTCTCCTCTCCTGAGGATGAGACAGATATTGATGGGAACAATGTGAACTATGACCAAGATGATGCTGCAAATAACATGGTGGTTGAAGGAGATCAATTACATGCTGACAATGAAGAAGTTGCTGATGATGATGCAGATGACTGCTACTCTGAAGAGGGATACCATTCTTGGAACAGCTCTGAAGAGGAGGACATGTCAGATAATGATGAAGTTGGGGAGGGTTTGCATGAAGAGGTTTTCAATGTCAATTGGGATGATTCATTGATGAATGTGGGTCAGATGATTATGAATGTCAGTCAGTATATGAACTCATATTTCTGGAGGTAGGGTTTATGAATGTCGGCCAATTGTGGTTTATGAACTCAGATTTCTGAATGTATCATTATGCACTTTGCCAATGAAAAATATGCACTGCATTCTGTCCAAACTGCTGATGAAAACTTCAGTTTTTTGTATAATGCTGTGTGCTCTGAGTATGGAGTCATTTGTGTGTATAGAGCCATTTGGTGCTAGTGTAGACTGAATAATCTGCAATGCATCATGTCCAACATCTGCTATGAATAATCTGATATGGATTTGCAGTAGATGTTATCAGGACAATATTATTTGCATGAAATTTGGATTCTACACTATGCCACCTCAGTTTTGTTGCTGGTACTCTCACTAATTGTTTCCATATGTTTGTTGTTGAGATGAGTAATCTGCAATGCATCACGTTCAACCCAAACACAAACAAACAACACCAGTGCACTTCAATGCAAATCAAACACAACCCCACCTGCAGTGCATCTTCAACACAACCCCCCTGCAGCTTCAATATCATGCTCATACAGACCAACACACACAACTGCAGTGCACTTCATTGCAAATCAAACACAACCCCACCTGCAGTGCAGCTTCAACACCAACTAGCAGCACAATTGCATACTTCATCATGATCGCTCCAAAATACAACCCTAGAGCACAACCTAGTATGGCGCAAATACACGGAGATAAATCCCCGGCAACGGCGCCAAAAACTTGATCGCGCCCGAGCGTACACCCTAAAGAGCGACCGTGTAGTTTTACCGCAAGCGCACGGTGTAGCGGCGAGCGGGTATCGAACACAGGGAGGACGTATGACAGTGCCTTCTCCGAACAACCTGGCTATAGGGACAGAAAAGAAGGAATTTGCCTTTCGGCGATGTTGTCACAATCGTCGAATAATATAAAGAGATATAAAATCAAATAAAGACGCCTAGGGAATAGGGAATCCCCGCTACTCACCGTATCTCGTCAATGTGATTCATCGGTATCACAATTGCTAGGGTAGAATGTCGGGTGAACTAGTTGCAACTGAATGTAAAACCTAGCTCACGCTCTCGCGCTGTTGTCGGTCTATAGCGAACCTAGGTTCGGGTCCAATCTCTTGCAAACCCTAGCCTAGGCAAGCTAGCATTAGGATCAACGTCATCGTTCAATCGCATCCCGAGCCCACTCTCGTGCAAACTCGGGCTGCGACCTAGGTTGGGATAGTTCCTACCCGTCCAATCTCTTGCAAACGGGTATCGGTATGGAATTGCAACCGAGAACCCTAGTATCGGTCCAATCTCTTGCAAACCGATACTACGGAAACTCAATTTCAACACAATTCGGATTTCTAGGGTTTCCTATCGAAATGGGATCCAATATCTTGCAAATCCCAATCGATATGAACACCTAGCTATCCGTAATATATCGATCCCAAACTAACCCTAATAGCAATTCTAGCAATAATTCTACCAAATCATCACAAATCGGAAATTGGGTTCGTAGGGTTCATCCCCACGCCCTAAGACGTAAAGACTACTCACAAATCATATCACAAATGGAAGAATAATCAATTGCAATAGCAATAGAATTCATGGCAATATTCAAAATAACAATAAAAATAAGATTTTTAATGAAGAGGGAGACAAACCAATATAGTTCTCCAAGAATCCAACAAAATAACCCTTTTCTCTCCTCTCTAATCACAAGAATAAAATTCTAAAAAGTCTAATCTAAAAGGCTGCCAAAAGCAAGGAAAAAGCTCCCCTAAACTAGGTTAGAATCTGGGGTTAAATACCCCACAAAACTGCCCAAAAATTCGTGACCAAACTGCCCCTGAGTAGCTCCAAAATCGTGATTTCCGCTACAGGCAGCGCTGCTCCCTCGGCCGAGTGACAAAAGTCGCTCGGCCGAGTGGGAGACCCTGAGAATTTCCAGTAAGTCTGGGGTCTTGGGGGTCTTCACTTCGGGCGTCACTCGGCCGAGTGAGTTGTCGTCACTCGGCCGATGGGCTTATCTTCACTCGGGCGGTCGGCAATTGCCACTCGGCCGAGTGGGTCTTCTGATGCTCAGACTGACGAAAAACAGTAAGTTGGGAGTTTTTGATGGGCGTCGTCTGAGTGCCACTCGGGCGGACGGAGTTTCGTCACTCGGCCGATGCGGCTTCTGATGCTCTGCCGAGTGCACACTTGGAGCGTGTCCGATCTGGCCGGCCGAGCGGGGTCTCGCTGGTCGGCCGAGTGACTCCTTCACTCGGCCGAGTGAGACACTAAAAATGCCCATTCTGAGTGTTTTTGCCTCCTCGTCGCTCCTATGACGTTCTTTCTTCTTCCGCTCCTCTCCAATCTCAAAATACCCCTCAGGGAAGTCTTCGGTGACACTCCGGAGTAGGTGTATCTCGGAATCACTCCAAATCGCTCCAAATCTCCTGAAATACGACAAAAACAACAAATCGTGAAAAGTATCGCAATATTGTCGATAAATCGTGAAAAACGTGATTTGAGCGATCTAAATGGCATGCAAACATGCGGAAAAAAGGTGTAAAATACGGAGTGATCACATCACATATAACATATTACACCCACCTTTATTGCATATCAAACCTAGAAACTTTGCTATTTACAAGGCATCACATAAGAATATGAAATACATATAAAAGGAACCAAACGCATATGAACATACATTCATTGGGGCATTTTAACAAATACCTTGAGTTCAAACCACATTACACTGTAGATTTCAATTAGTACAACTAGCATACTCTCCCTAACATTGGAGATATTACATTTATGTACTAGAATCATCCTCATTACATTAACTTCCCAATTAAGAAAAGAAAAACTACCAAACCAAAAATCACAGCACATTTTAAATATAGGAGAGTTGAATCAATCTTCTCTACTTAGACTCCTACCTCTTTCCTTATCATCATTCTAACATTACTCCTTGGATCTTCAACCCACTCAAAATACCCGCAGCCTTTGCATGTAAGACTCCCCTGTATTTGGGGCATCCGAAAAAATCCAACCATGCATTATCTCCCTTCTTGCATTTCCACACCTTGCATACCAGTCCACAGTAACACTTCCTTGAGCGTGTACCACTAGAGACAGACCCCTCTGCATAATCATCTTGGTAGCCCGACGTCATTGGAGTCTGGATTTTAGGTTACGTTGGGGAGATCTCAAGGAGAAGACCCTTGCCGTAGTGTCGTTGGTGTGGATTTTGATAGACAGGAGAAAGGATGAGAAGATGAGGAAGGACTTGTTTTGATTTGGTGTCTTCAAGAGAAGAGCCTCAGTCGTTGGGGTTGAGTAATGGAGCTGGCGGCTTGTTTTGATTTGGTGACCTAATAATGTTATAGAGGAGAAGATGAGGGATGTAGCCGTAGGGGTTTTAAACGTTGGGGGCTAACAGGGGTAAAACTGTCAGCCCCTATTAAATTTTAACAGAGTTAGCAGTTACCGTTCAAATTTTGACTGCTGTTAACTCGAAGGGCAGTTTAGGTTAGGTACATGAAATTTAAGGGACTAAATTCAAAATACAAAGATATAATGGACTAATATCAAAATACACATAATTTAAGAGACTAATATCAGGAAAACCCTAAATTCTTCTTAATTGACACGTCACCATTCATATGTGTAGGCAATAACTCATCTTTATATAACTTCTTCCATAAAGGAGTTATAATAACTAGCTACATAGTTATGATATCTATAATAACTTTTATATGGTTAGAATATGCCAAATGATATATCAGTTTGTGCTCATACTTGTATGCATATATAAACATGTCTCATAGTATAATTAATAAGTTTGAAGACTCACATAAATGTAATACATTCTACACTAATTATATACGGTGGGTTGAAAAGGATATCCTGACTACCATCAGTGTTGTGTCTAGTGGAAGTATTATGTAAGTGTGATGTTAATTGCACCACACCTATTTCTGAATACACATCAAATCTTATTTCACCGCACATATTTTTTTCACCAAAAATATTTACTTTTTTACCCTTCCCTTTCTCTTCCAAGTCCTTGAGAAAAAAAAGAAGCCATCAAGATTAGTAGTAAGATATAAGATTAAAATTACGGGAATCATGAATATGGGATACATGGATACATGGCCAATCATGAATATTTTTTCGCCAAAAATATTTCCGTTTTTGTTGTACAAGGATACATGGCCAATCGTCAAGAATTTCATGCCCCTAGCCTTCTATAGGCTCTCGACATTCGAAGCCTCTAAATCGTTAAAGCTGTTCACCACCATGCCGTCCGCTGCCAGCTCGATGTCCATCATCTCCTTCATGAACTCATCCATGCCCGGGCCTGCAAAGTTCGCAGGCAAATGGGACTTTGTCATCTCGATCCTATGAGGCAGGCCTGGCACAACAAAGGTCTCCTCTTCATCCGTCACGCTCACCATGATCTTTTCATAGTGGAGTGTGTGCCTGCAAAGAAGAGCAAAGCAACCAAAACAATTGAACACGATCCTTGGGATGCCAAGCTCCCGAGCTACCTTGTCCGTTCACGCATGGCCTGCATCTGATACAATGCAGTCTGGACCGTGCGCCTCTTGCCAGAGATGCGACAGCAAAGGCTCTCGCAGCATGGCACATGCATTCATGAAATTGCTGAGCAATTGGCTCGAGGGCACTGCGTCCAAGTTCTCACAACCTTCGGGCATGCCCGCCTCAATGCATGGGAAGCAAAGAGGGACGAATCGGATTGGGAGTCCCGACTCCGCAACTCGGTCGATGACGGCCCGAGGGCGGCCGACGTTTGAAAGGGTCGTCACCGTGGATCGAGTGGATATAATATGTGCGGGTTAAAAAAGTCAATATTTTTGGTTGAAAAAAATTATGTGCTGTGAAATAAGATTTGCGGTGTATTCAGAAATAGGTGCGGTGCAACTAACATCAC
Source organism: Scilla litardierei (assembly GCA_030789695.1). Lineage (NCBI taxonomy): Eukaryota > Viridiplantae > Streptophyta > Magnoliopsida > Asparagales > Asparagaceae > Scilla > Scilla litardierei. The sequence continues at coordinate 17,993,422 of CM061134.1, read as the reverse complement.
TCATTATGTAATCTAGTTTGCACGTATACTTAAAGAGGACCAAAACTATTTAGATGTTCCAGGGCTATGTGGTGCTCCTCTTATTATGTGTTATATATTAACCGTAGCTCATGATCATTCCAATGTAGTATAGGAGCACACTGAAGATGAGTGATGTATTTGATGCCTTCAGGAAATGGAAGGTTTTGGTTAACGGACTGGAGGAGTGGACAATTGACGAGGTCTAATTTAAGAGCATTCCCAGGAAGCATATGATAAAAAATTCAACGACAAGATGGATTAGCAGAATGCATGAACTTGGTTCATTTGGAGAGAAGAGTGTATGTGTTTGGCAAGGTTGTCTAAAGACTTTTGAGCTAGTGCAGTCACTATAACTTTTTACCTGGTGAACCAATCTCTCAGGCAAAACCAGGAGTACAAACTTCTATTGCGGTATGTGATAGCGTGACCATTGGATCTGACAATTAACAAAGGATGCATAAATCAAAGAATTGTTATGGCTAGTTGCAACGGTTAGTTTCTAACGAGTTTCTAATGGCTAATTCGCAATGACTACTTTTAAATATGGAATGTAATGATTGTTATAACGGCTAATTATACAGGGACACATTATTTAAAGGAGATGTAATTGTAGAGGGTACTTTTGAATAAGAAAATATATATGATGGCCTTTGCTAGAATATGAGAGTGAATGAGTACTCTAAGTTGGTGAGTGAGCCCCAAAACGGATTGAGTGAGTTCCAATGGGTTGAATTAGTTAGGGGTGGCAAATTGCACCCGACCCGACCCGAACCCGGTCTCTTGGGTCGGGTATGTGTAGGGGTCAATTCGGGTCCGGTCGGATTCGGGTTGACCCGACCGACCCGGATAAAATCCGGGTCGGGTACGGGTTTGACCCGTCAACCCGGTTGACCCGAATTCCACCCGGTAATATATTAAATATATATTTAATATACCAGGCTTTTCTTTCAAAACTTCATTCTGGGAGTATTGGTTAACACAATTTGTTGGGTTGTTCATGAATTTGGCCCCTCTTTGTTTCCCGGTGGAAGCAATTGTTGGGTAATTCATTTCTATTAAAATTTGTTATTACCAAGCCAAACCCGACCCGAACCAAGCCGAACCCAATCCGAACCCGACCCACACCCGACCCGAACCCGACCCACACCCGACCCGAACCAAGCCAAACCCAATCCGAACCCGACCCACACCCGACCCGAACCCGACCCGCATGATAAACCGGGTCGGGTACGGGTGACCCGGTTTACAACCGGGTCGGGTACGGGTTTCCGAACCCTGACTCGGATTTAATCCGGGTCGGGTTCGGGTTCACCCCTATTCGGATCAGGTCAAACCCGATCCGAACCTGACCGTTTGCCACCCCTTAAATTAGTCCCCACTTTCATTGGGTTGAGTAGTCCCCAATTTGTATTCTCTTTTAATTTATCCTTCAAGTCTTAGAGTTATCCATGGAGCCTCTTTTATATTTTTATCTCAATAACATCATGTTTTAGTCTTTAGTTTTCATTTAATTTCCTTCAATTATATTTCTTCCTTAATCTGCATACCAAGTAAATGTGCTAACTACTTGGGTATATGTTCATTATTATGTGAGTTAACAAAAGTAATATTGTAAGGAAACTAACAGAATGTTGCCTGGTAATCCTTATGGGTGAATTGTTAATGACATTCAGTGCAACAATCTTAAATCACATAACCACATAATTAGTGGCAGGCGGTATATTGAATTTAGAAAAAATCCATGTTGCACCTAAAGAAGAAGTGTTGGTTTTGTAGGACAAGATGGTTTATGGAATAATTGAAGTTTGAAGGATGGCTAAAGAGCCAGGTTGAAATCTCATGTTCGGTCTCGCTATCTCGGTGTTGGCTGACGGTTTGTAGTATTGGTATCAGTTTTAACGATAGAATCATGCAATATTTATTGGAAGCGTTGAAATTTAGGTATCGGTTTGTTAGAGACCCATCACATACTAGGCCTCTAACACTAGCCTATTTGTTAGTCACAGCCCATACTAAGCCTCAAACAATAGCCTTGCTAAGGACACATTACATACTAGGCCTCTAACAATGGGCTCACACTTAAATTGTTAAGTATTAGCTAGCATCCAACCTAAAACCAATTGGTATTAGGTGGAGAGACCCTCTAATACTTAAACATTTCTTTTCGTTTGTTCATTTTCGATGTGGGACTAATGTGATCGTAATATACCACCACGCTTGCAACAACCGCCGTCCACGACGGCACACTCTGGGGTGCCCACTCTAAGTGACACACTCTGGGCTTTACCAGGTCGCTCCCTCTTAGGTGGCCCCTTCCCCAGGTGGCCCTTTTCGCAACGTAGGTCGTATCATGTTGCTTGCTTTGATACCATTTGTTAGACACAGCCCATACTAAGCTTTTAACAATAACCTTGCTAAGTGACCCACTCTGAACCTTACCAGGTCGCCTCCTCTTAGGTCGCTCCTTTCCCAGGTGGCCCCTTCTGCAACGTAGGTCGTAGCATGTTGCTTACTTTGATACCATTTGTTAGAGACACATCCCATACTAAGACTTTAACAATAGCCTTGCTAAGGACCCATCACATATTAGGCCTCTAACACTGGGTTCACATCTCAATTGTTAAGTATTAGCTGGTACTTAAACATTTCTTTTCTTTTGTTCATTTCCAATGTGGGACCAATGGGATCGTAACATGGTTGTAGGTAAATCTTGATCTTCAATTTCTTTTATCCATGGATCATCTCTGTCATTCAAGACAATATTTTCTATTTCTTAAGCCATTCCGTCAGTGGGTCATTGATGCGACGGGGGTGCGACTGCCTTAGTGGCAAACTTGTAATTTTGGGGTCCAGGAGTATTTTCGTAATATTAGGAAATCTGAATTTAAATGTATGTGGGTGGGTTCATTATAATTATCGAAGAATTGAGAAGCGAATTGAGATGAAAGAAGATTAAGAATAAGAAGGTTTAGATTCTGGGGGAGTGAGGCTTTTCTTTCAAATCAAAAGCAAGGAGAGCGGTCATCTTCTCGAATTGAGGCCACTTATTTTGTTATTTTTATTTGAAATCCAATAAAAATCCTATCTTTTTCTCAAATCCATTATGAAACCCTAAATTTATCCTCATATCTCATCCAGATTGTATCAAATTGGTATCAGAGTAAGATCCTGCTGGCAGCAACAAGAAAGATCGAAGCTTTGGAGGAGAAACTCGACGCCGATGCGGAGGGATTGAATAAATCCTTTCAATCGATGGAGGAAAAGATCACGTTTATGGAGGAAAGGATCGTTGCCCGAGTGCAATCATTAATGAAATCATTGTTTAAAGCGACATTAGAACCCCAATGAAGAAATGAGATCCGACGAAAACAGATCTAGAAGACGAAGGAGGGCATGATGAAGATCTAGGATGAAAGACTTGATCTTTAGCTAAGGACAAGGATAAAGTTAACGACTTTGCATAAGATTAGCCACCGAATGGCGTAGATCTATAGCAAAAGGCGAGATTTTTGGCTAACAACCAAGGAAAAAGCGTTGTTTTAAGGAAGAACAACCACCGATGTTAGATCTGATCAACAAGGACGGTTACGACGTTGATTTAGGGCATCATGGCCCTCGAGAAGAAATGGCAGGGTCGACGGCCCCCTAATTCGTTGCCAGGGGCACCACGACCCCTTGGTGGCCGCCAGGGTGTCGAAGGCACCTGGGTGGACCGCTAAAGGGCCTTCGGCTAGGGGAAAGCCCTGGGGCCTGTCGGCCCTTGGACGGGCCGCCCTTGGGCCAGCAAGGCCTTGGCGGGACGGCCAGGCCCTGGCGGGACTTGGGCGAGCCTCCCTGGGGCCCGTGAGCCCCAGACCGGCTGTACATGGGGCACATGATCCCTGGGCGGCCTTCCAGGGGGCCCGCAGGCCCTAGTTTGCAGACGTGACGCCTTGCTGGGCCTCAACGACTGCACTTTGGGCACGGCTGTAACGAACCGATTTCAGGGGCTCATTACCATTTTAGAGAATTTATAAGTCCTGCTGTTTACCAGTAAAAATAATATAGGTGAAATAGAAATATACCGAAAACATACCTGAATGAGTAGACCTAGAATCTCTGTACATGACTCAAAAATAAAAAAGCTAATCTTAGAACTCTGAAATTCCCAAGGAAATCTATTCAATGCCTAGGAGACGTACACCTAAGAGATGTACGATTGGGTCAGAAGTAGATTAAATTTAATCTAAGCAATTAGTTTATATACCCGGTAAAGTAATAGTGCAAAGCATTTAAAGTCAACTACGGATCAAAGTGTAGAATGTTATAAGAGTGTCAGGTTATAGACAATTTAAGCATTTAAATGACATGTATGTTATGTTAAACAATAATGCAACAGTGACATTGATAAACAATACATGGTCAAATGTAAAGAAGTATCTCACTAGTAACCATTCAGAATATTAAACATTAATATGATTATCTTAGCACGACAACAAGAAACTGTAGTCTAAGCATGCGATAGTCTATCTTACAAGTATTATATTACATATTAAACTGTGATTTCATATGCTAGTGCTGTAACTCATATTATAGAGCATGATATGCAAACTTAAGATCACCTTGTACCACTGGGGGCTACCCCGGGCTGAGTCCATCCAACATTACAGTTCTCGGTCGTGAACGACTGGGTTGGCCAAAGTTTAGTAATAGGGCTCAGGGTCCATCTGACATAATAGTTCTTAGTCAAGAATGACCGGGTCAGGCAGATACATTCGTGGGATCCATCAAGTACAGTCAGAAGAATGGCTACAATCTCTCCTGCACATGAGTTATCTCAATCCTAGTGAAATCTATATACTATGTACAATATATGTCAAGTTTAGTGTCATGTATAACAATGTTGTATCAGATACTATGACGATTTCCATTATAAACTGTATAAGGGATTCTAGAGATGGCTCTTATGGATTCAAGAGGTGGCTCAGGGGTACCGTGACACTGTCTCGGACTCTCATGTAACACTTGGTTTCCAATTATGAGCATGTACAATATTGCAGAGCGTAATGGCCCGTATTTTCAAGGAGGATTTTCGGGACTTTCCCCTATATCTTTTAATTTTAATTATTTATTGGATCTTTTCTTCCTCTTTTCTATTTCTTTTTTCCTTCTTTCTATCTTCTTTTCTTTCTTCTTTTCTCTCTTTCTCTTGGCCCAACTACATGAGCCCAATCTCTCCTTTTCTTTTCTTTCTTCTTTCTTTTCTTTCTTTCTTTCGTTTCTTCTTTCTTTCTCTTTCTTTCTTCTTTTTTGGATCCCAGCCCACTGAGCCGGCCCACCATATTTTTAACAAACCCTTCACTTAACCTCACCATCTCTCTTCATACACCCGACCCGTTCACAACCCATAGCGATTTCTTCTCACCCTCTCTTTCTCTCACAGCGGCGGGTGATCCAGCCGACAACATCAAAAATAAAATCTTAACGCTAATTCCAACCGCCGACACCTCTCCTCCACGATTTCCCATTCGAAATCTCATCCGAAACGATTTCCTCCCTTACCCTCTCACGTGCTATCTCTCCGTCTATATATATGTGATTAATTCTCGGGTTTGTATGCGAAAATCTTCTCTTTTCTCTTCAAATCTCTGACGGCTTGGAATTGATTTTGGGCTTGTTGGATTTCTGATTTCTTACGTGACTACGGTGAATGGTAGATTCGATCTCTCTAAACTCTCAATTAATTATAACAGTTGGATTAGTTGCTTTTTTCGGCGATCCTCATCGTTATTGCGGTTCATTTCTTTTTGGTTTGTTTTTGTTTGGGATATGATGCATAATTAGATTAAAGGGGGTTTCCCCGATGATCCCAAACTCCGGCAACCCGAGACGCATCGGTGACCCCCGCCGTCGTCTCCTTCACTTTTCTGTGATCGTTTTTCATTTATTTTTGAACCCCGTCGGTCGCCAGTGGAGCTTGTCATCAGTAGAATTTTGTCGACGCCCTGTCGATTTCCCTTGTTGCTTCCCTGTTGTGCTTTCTTGAGGGCTGTTGTAATCAGCTCCTTGGTGGACCGTGCTGTGCGTTCTTTACAATGGGTTTCCTGGAGTATATCTATGGGCATCCTGTGGGTTTTCTGTGACTATTTCTGCGGGCAGTGTCTGTTTACATGGCTGGGCCTTTATGTGGGCTAACTGAACCATATTCTTTTGGGTTTTGTGGGCTTGCGAAAATGCGACTGTTTTGGGCTTTTGGGTTCGTTTTTATTGTACAGTTCTGTTCGGTTTTTAAATAACTAATTTGTGTGTTTATACCGAAAGTGGCGAATTCTACACTGAGTTGGTAGGTTGTGGGGTTGAGTTGGGTTGCCGAACTGATGCGATTAATACTTATAGGCGGAGGAGACGCGGGGCTAATTCGTAATTTCTGGGATGTTTTATGGTATTTTGAGTGTTTGGAGGGGCTTTTGCGTAATAGGACTAATTTGGGGATTATAGCTATGGCTGGCCCTAGGGGTTCTTTTCATGCTTTTTTGAGACTGTAAACCCTAAGACCAATGTGTTTTTTTGGAGGATTAGACTTTCTTCTCGAATAGAAAGTTAGGAGATCTTTCCATCTCGAATTGAGGCTTATTTTTGTTATTTTCGGATCTAAAGCAATAAAAAAATTCCGCTTTTCTTGTTCTTTCTTCCTTAAATCCCTATTTTCCTCATAAATCAGCCCTAGAATCTATCAAAGTGGTAGCAGAGCGGTCTATCCCTGGCGAACACGAGATCGAAAGACATGTTGAAGCATTGGAAGAGAAGTTGGCAAAGTTTGAAGTCGAGATCCATGATGTGATTAAGAAAAGCGTCGACGAGTAAATTAGCGAGTTGCATCGTAGGTTTTCGCAGCTCATGGAGGCCTTAGTGCAAACAAATCGGAAGATCGATACCTTGTCACAGCAGAGGGATCTAAAATAGATCGAAACCCTAGATCTGGAGAAAAGACGAGGACTTTAGCGAAGGAGAAGGAGAAAATATATCCTCTTCGTGAAGGACTTCTTTCGGATGCGGTCTAGTAACGGATGATTAGACTTTCTTCTTGAATAGCAAATTAGGAGATCTCCCCCATCTCGAATCGGGGCTTAGCAGCAATACAAAAAATTCCTCTTTTCTTGTTCTTTCTTCCCTAAATCCATATTTTCCACATAAATCAGCCCTAAAATCTATCACGAACATGATCCCAAAGTGTCAAAAACTTTAATTTCCTTTTATTTTTATTTTCTAAAATTCGTTTAAGTAGTGTTTGTTTTGATATGAAATGTCTGCGATAATTGTTAAATAGTCAACTACCCTGATACATGAAATTGAACACATCACATGACTCGAATATTGGACTATTCACTAAATTACATTTATTGAAGGCTATACAACATGAACTGGATAACTGGACCTGAAACATGAACTTGACATACGACATGCGACATGTGACATATAATCATGTATAGCACTTAATTATGTAATTTAGGGATTAGAGACATGCCACTTGACATAATCTAGAACTAGAACAACTACACACTTGTCATGACATGGGGTTTTGGAAAACTTATAATTGAGAGAGTGCTGGAGCGATTGAAACCATGCTCGGTGAGATGCACGTTCATCTCACCTATAATATTTTCACATATTCACATACACCCGATCTTAAGCCACTAAAACTAAAGCCAAGCCAAGGAAACATCTCATCTAATAAAGAGAGATATATAGTTGTACTATGAATCACAATCATAATATAATTTTTATACAAGGAAATATATCCTATTATAACTATTATTTAGTTGTAGCACACACAACTAAATAACCAAAATTCTAAGTCTAATAGGACTTCTAACATAGATCTATTTCTTTTCAAAAGAAATCCTAACCTGAATCCAACTCTTGAATCCAATCCGGATCCAAACTCATGTGTGATGTATCATAATTCTCAATACTCCATCTTGAAACTAACACACAAAATCTCTTAGATGCAATACCCTAGATGCAAGCAACAAGGAGATCATTGGATGATTGCTGCAATCAAAAAATAAAGATCTACAAGTAGGGTATGCGTCCACATTCATCAAGTCTATGATTATGATTGGTCTTAACTGATAGGAGGGACTTATGTAGGCCTATTCGGGATATGAAGTTCACAATGTAGTATGGGCTGTCTTGGATGAGATTAGTAACCTTATGGAGGTCCAAATGTAGACAAATGCATAGCTAAGTGGACATATATAGTTAGACAGGAATGTGGCTGTGGCGGATGGTTAGTAAAGGATAGAGATACTATTTGAAGATATATACAAGAGAGAATGAAAAAGAAAAACTATTCTCAGAATGAGAACCTTCATCGTATTTTGAAACCTTTAGTTTTTTTCAATTGCATTTCTTTATTAGTATTTCAGCATTGTATCTTGTAAATTTACTGGTGCCATATATAACAACCAGAATAACTTGATGAATAAAATGTGAAACCAGATATAGGATATAGGATATAGTCCATCCATTTCTCTCCCCAGAATTTCTGTATCAATGACATGGTGGGACTAGCCAGCATCTTATCCTCTTGTAAAGTGCCATATCCAATCATCTATCTCCATCAAAACCAGATAAATCATCTATCTTCTTACTTCCGATGAATCAATAAAAAAATAATACAATTTTCACAACAAAATATGATCTTCGATATCTTTGAGTTTAAGGGGAGAGTCTCTGAACGATGTCATCTTGTTTGAATGTTAATACCCAAAAGTATGGTTTGACGATCCTGTTATTGATTATTATCTTCATGAGAATTTAAGGTCTACATGCGTTGAATTCATATTTGTGCCTGAGGGCGCAGAAAAGGCAAGAGCAGGATGAGATTGTTAGGAATAAACTCTCTTGTATTATTCCAAGGGCAATAGCCCGATATATATAGAGTACATGGAATGGTAAATAAGCACAAAAGACCCTATACAAAGGGACATATACATCTAACACCCCCCCTCAAACTCATGGTGGATCAACAACACTGAGTTTGGAAAGATAGAAACTGTGCTGTGCTCTGGTCTGGGCCTTTGTGAAGAAATCCGCGAGCTGATACTCAGAAGGCACATACTGTAGAGCAATAACCTCATCCCGTATCTGTGAACGCGTAAAAGAGGCGTCCACACCAATGTGCTTGGTGAGCTCATGCTTCACCGGGTCACGAGCAATACTGATGGCACCCGTACTGTCAGACATCAAAGGAGTAGGTGTGAAAATAGACACGCCAAAGTCCTCAAGTAACCAACGTAGCCAAATAATCTCTGCTGTCAATAAGGCCATAGCACGCAACTCAGCCTCTGCACTCGATCGAGAAACCGCCTGCTGCTTCTTGGTCTTCCAAGTGATGAGAGAGCCACCCAGGAAGACACAATAGGCAGATAGAGACCGACGATCAGAAGGATCACTGGCCCAAGTCGCATCAGAGTAAGCATGGAGCTGTAAAGGGCCAGAGCGTGGAAAGAATAATCGACGGTGGCTGGTCCCGCGCAGGTAACGCAGGACACGAAGAATGTGGCTGTAGTGAACCTGAGTCGGGGCAGAAACAAACTGGCTCAGGATGTGCACGGAATAAGAAATATCCAGCCGAGTGATCCCAAGATAGACCAGACTACCAACAAGATGGCGATAACGAGTGGGGTCCGGAAGAGGCTCACCGTCAGTAGAGCATAGATGTACATTCAGCTCCATTGGTGTATCAGCGGTACGCTGATCAACAAGAGAAGCCCGATCAAGAAGATCCTGAATATACTTCTCCTGAGAGAGATAGTAGCCATCAGGTGTGGAGGAAAACTCAATCCCTAGAAAGTAACGAAGAGGGCCAAGATCCGTCATAAGAAACTGCTCGCTCAGCCGTGCTTTCACAAAAGCTATAAACTGGGGATCATCTCCAGTGATAATCATATCATCCACATACAAAAGGAGAAGCGTCCGACCACGAGATGAGGTATGAACAAATAGAGCAGGATCATGATCACTCACAATAAAACCAGCTGCAGTGACGACAGAAGAGAACCGCTGAAACCAAGCACGGGGAGCCTGCCGAAGACCATATAGAGAGCGACGAAGGCGACAAACCATGCCCTCAAGGACAGAATAACCAGGTGGTGGTCGCATATAAACCTCCTCATCAAGAACGCCATTGAGAAAAGCATTCTTGACATCAAGCTGGGAAATAGTCCATGAACGAACAGCAGCAACAGCAATAAGACTGCGAACAGTAGTCATATGAGCAACATGGGCAAATGTCTCCTCAAAATCTATTCCATGCTTCTGCTGAAAACCGCGCGCTACAAGACGAGCCTTGTAGCGCTCCAGAGTACCATCAGATCTGGTCTTGACCTTATAAACCCACTTGCACGTGATAGGACGAACACGGGCAGGCAGGGGTACAAGATCCCACGTACCAGTACGCTCAAGCGCAGCAATCTCCTCTGCCATCGCATGCTGCCACTCCTGGTGAGCAGCGGCATCCCGATAAGAGGTCGGCTCAGCAAGAATAGCACCCAGAGAAGTAAACCGACCAGGAGGGTGTAGTGACTCACGATCACGAAGGTGGTAACGAGGAGGGTCACTGGAGGAAGAGGGCAACTCAGGAGGGTCACTGGTGATGGAGGGCATCTCATGAGAAGGCACTGCAGGAGGATCCTCGACTCGCTGACGACGAGTGTAGTGAAGAGGAAAGGGAGAAACATGTCCTGGGGTAGGTGCAGAGGTGACCGGAGGCACAGGGGGCACTGGTGGTGGAGCTGAGGACACAGGTGATGGAGGTATGGGTGGTGGAATGGTGGATAGTGGACTATCAGGAAAAGTGAGAAACAAAAGAGGCTCAATAATAGAAGCCGGACTGGAAGATGAAGAAGGACGAGGGAAGAAGGGACGAGACTCATCAAAAGTCACATCACGAGAAATCCGCATCCGTCGAGCTACAGGATCCCAACACCGATATCCCTTGTGCACAGCACTATATCCAAGAAAGACACACTCAGCAGACTGGGCTGTCAACTTGGTACGCTCACGAGGGGCCAACAAGACCTAGCAGACACAACCAAAAAGACGAAGCTCAGGATAGGATGGCAGATCTGGAGGTGGTGTAGGAAGGCGCTCAAGTGGAATCGCACCCTGAAGAGGAGATGATGGCTGCATGTTGCTGAGATATGTAGCAGTAGATACAGCCTCAGCCCAAAACTGAGGGGGAACAGAGGAAGCAATCATAAGGGCACGAGCAGTCTCAAGTAAATGACGATGCTTGCGCTCAGCAACGCCATTCTGGGCATGAGCACCAGGACAGGAAAACTGTGAGGGAGTGCCCTGGGTAACAAGAAAGGCACGAAGGTGCCGAGATAAGTATTCTCCAGCAGAGTCAGCACGAAGAATCCGAATGGGAGTGCTATACTGTGTACGGATCATGGTAGCAAAAGATTTATAAATAGACAAAACCTCAGTACGAGAGGACATAAAGTATATCCAAGTGTAGCGAGAAAAATCATCTATAAATATAATATAGTAGCGATGACCCCCTTTCAAAACGAAGGGGGCCGGACCCCATACATATGAGTGAACAAGATCAAAAGGACTCTGGGAGACAGACTCACTAGTAGGATAATGTAGCTGTAACTGTTTGCCAAGTTTACAGCCCATACAGTCTAAAGACATATCACCAGAGACAGACCCTAATAAACCTCTACGAACCAAAGAAGAAAGACGCGAACCACAGAGATGTCCTAAGCGATGATGCCACTGGGCAAACGAACCGGTAGACGATGCAGCAGATGCGGAGGCAATAGGCGTGATGGGAGGACTGGCAGAGGCAGCGGAAGGAATATGAAGCCAGTCGAGCTCCCAAAGACGTGGAGAATCACGCCTGCGGGGGCCAGAACCAACTAGAGTGCCCGTGCGACGATCCTGGATAGAACAAGAGTCAGAATCAAGAATGACACGACAGCCAAGATCAGTAAGTTGGCCTGCCGACATAAGCTGCATTGTGAGTTTTGGAACGAGGGACACAGCAGGGACATGAAAAGTTGGACTAGAAAGTGTGCCTAGCCCTGTAACTGAAAGTGGGGTGCCATCTGCAGTGAGAACTGTGACAGAGCGGGAGGGAGTACTAATGGAATGTAAAGTGGTAGGGTCAGGAGTCATATGAAATGAAGCACCAGAGTCAAGGATCCAAGGAGAGGTACCTGAGGTGGTGGAAGATGGTGTCGCAGTACCTGGAGGCTGACTGGCAGAGGAAGCAGAGCCTGATGCCCCAGAAGCAGACATCCGATGAAATAACGCGAGAAGCTCCTGCTCAGAATCAGAAGGGGTAGTCCTCCTCTGAGATGTGAAACCCCCAGTGTCAGTCTCCTTCCTCTTGGCAGCAGCCTGATCCCTCCGCTTCTTGTGACATTGCGCCTCCACATGTCTGTCTCAGTGGCAGTAGGTGCAGCGTCTGGTGTCACCTCGCACGGGGGCTGTAGCAGAAGGCAGATCTGGTGTGATAGGAGCAGGAGAAGCAGGAGCACGGGTCGCCAAAACAGAGGCAGAAGGTGCCAAAAGACCAGCAGTACGAAGACGAGTCTCCTCAGTACGAATAGCAGCAAGTACCTCCAAGAACGTCACGCGTGGGTGACGGGCAAGCAGCTGGGCACGTATCTGCTCGAACTCAGGCCGTAGTCTGGTCAAAAAGTCATAGACCCGACGAAGCTACAGGTGGGAGTGCTGATGCTGGCAACACTGGCAGATACGACAGATCGCTGGTCCCAAAGAGTCGAGCTGACGCCAGATAGAAGATATCTGTGCATAAAACTCATCGACCGTGGCATCACCCTGCTGAAGAGCCTGCTCCTGTCTGACGACAGCAAGGTAGAGGGAGTCACCGGTAGGCTCATAGTGAGAGCGAAGATGATCCCACATCAGCTGAGACGTCGCCAAACTCACAATGTCGCCAGTCAGGGACACATCAATGCTAGCGATGAGGATGTTGGCGGCACGAGCATCGTCATCACACCACCGCCGATAGAGAACATCCTGAGAGGAATAAGCAGCAACAGCAGTCGCAAACGCATCGGTTGCCGCCTTCTTGGCGGTGTCATCAGCAGTGGGAGGGAGTGGTGTCTCGCTGGGAAGCACCGGTCGCGGTGGACAAGGACGATCGCCAGTGAGAAGGTCCTAAAGGCGCTGACCGCGCATATGGAGACGAATGTGCGGTACACACTCCTTATAATTAAGGCCATCAAAAATCAATGAACACCTATGGATAGCAACATGATGATGATGAAGAGGTAGATCCGTGGGAGCCGCCATATGAAGAGATCAGATCCGTAGGAGACGGAGGCTAGATTGTGACAAACGCGAAGGCGCGGGCGCGGCGCGGGCGCGGCGCGGATCTGGGCGCAAATCAGGGGGATCTGCGAATCTGGGCGCGGCGCGGGCTGCTGCGGATCTGCTGCAGACGAAGATCCGCCGCGATCGGAGGTGGGGACGCGGAAGGAGAAGATCCGCGGCAGCACCTGCCTCGGACGGCGCGATCGAAGGCGCGGAAGGCGCTGAAGGAGAAGATCCGCAGACGAAGAGACGTGCCCGCAGCGGAAGGCGGATCGACGAGATCCGCAGCAGGCTTGCAGATGCTCGAAGATGCTTGAAGGCGCCTCCAGATCTGGCAGATGCCCGACGACGCGGATGCTCTAAGGCGCGGATCGACGCAGATCAAGCAGGCGGACGATGCTCGAAGGCGGATCGACGCGTGCGGATCGGACGCTCGAAGGCGGACGATGCTCGAAGGCGGATCGAACGCGGATGCTCGAAGCGGGCGAGTGGATTCTCGAAGGCGGACGAACGCTGCGCGTGATCGGACGCGGCGGCGCGGCACGGGAGACGCGGCGGCGCGAAGGCCTAGAATAATAATTTTGGATTTTGGATTTTGCGGGAGAGAGAAAAAGTCGGCTAGGGTTCAGGTTAAACCTAGCTCTGATACCATGTTAGGAATAAACTCTCTTGTATTATTCCAAGGGCAATAGCCCGATATATATAGAGTACAGGGAATGGTAAATAAGCACAAAAGACCCTATACAAAGGGACATATACATCTAACAGAGATAACCTGACTGATGATATTCTGCTTAATGCAAAGGTGCAAACTGGCCCCCGTGAGGAATCAATGTTTCAGAATTCATTGTATAGTTGATGTAATTATTATTATTGGGTCATGGATTAATTTTCATTCTCTTAGGCCTTTTATTCTGTTTCTTATTTATGATATTATTTACTACTGTTTCTAACATTTATATACTATTACCCCCGGGCAGAACGTCATTACTGGAAAAATAACTATCTCTTTACTAACTGACATATGTTTCAGTTGATTGTTAAAAGAAAAATAACTGCCTCATTACTAGCACTGATAATTCTGTATGTATATGCTGCTATGTTTTTACTTAATATGTAAATTTATGACTGTCTTTTGAGTTAAGGCACACATAAAACAATTATATATATTCAGTAGTTTTTTGACATATGGTACATGTGTTTCTTATGTAAATGTTAATAATTCATTGTCTTTTTACTAATATTGCTTATAAATTGTCAATGACTGCGTCATCAAGCATTTCAATTCTCAAAATTGCGGGTTTATTTTATATGTAACTAAGTAAACTCTCTGTTCTCTCGATTTATGTTTTCATTACATGTTATTATGTCTTGAATCTTTCTTATCCTTTGCCCAGATTCTGTACCTAAAATCTCGGCTTTGGTTTCTACAATTACCACTGTAGTTTTTGCTGCAACATCAATGGCTGCGTTGCTTTTTACTGTTTCAACTGCAAGCCTTCTGTCATCTGAGTTTTTCTCAAAGCCGGCTATTTATTTGATATCTGAACCATCAAGAAGTATATGGGTATGCCTCTACAACTCTTCAAATACTTCCTGGATCAGGAGATGTATCATGTTCTCATATCCATTTCTTTTTAGTGCTTTCCCCCCACCAATTTTAAATTTATGGCACGCCAATGTCAAATTATAATTTGAATTTAAGAAGAATAATAAAGCTAGACTAAAATCTTGTAGGTTTTTAAAGGAAAGTCCATTAAAATTCACTTTAATTGGTAGAAGTTTCTCAAAAGGGCACAATTGTCTTTGAAACGTAACATCAACTCTATCATTTTCTCTGTGGGCAGGCTGGTGCTAAAATTCCAGGTTTTAAAATGCAATTATTAATCAAACCGACTCTCGGGGGGAAGAAGAAATGTTTGGTTTCAATACAGTCAGAGGAATCACAGTTCTTATGAAATTCGGTAACACATGTTTTAATATTGCAAAAATGTCAAAGAATTAAAGCTCAGATAACTACATAGTAATATATTTCTGTGTTCAAAATGGAAACACATAGTTTGTGGTTTAAAGAATGAATCATGTGGAAAGTTTCATGGTTCAGGGGTAGGTCCAAGATCATGTAATGGTGCAATGTTTTGGACCTTGAAAGATCTTATTTATTTATTTATTTATTTATTTACTTATTTATTTTATTTTATTTTATTTTTTTTTTGGGGGGGGGGGGGGGGGGGGGGGCATGGTTAAGCCACAAGATTACTTTATGAACTCACTCCCACAGATCTCTCTTGTCATTCACCTTCTGTTTGTTTCCCAAAGCCAAACCAATTCATTTTAATGGTCAAGGACAATGTGAGACAACACTGGCCTATCTAGTTAGTACGTTGGATGTTTCTCCAATTTTCGGGGGAGTGTTGTAGTTCGGATCCCAATAATGCATAACTTTCAAAACAAAAAGAAGGAAAAAGAAGAAAAAATGACTCACAAGAAAGCACTAAAATCTGCTCAGCTATTGAGATATAGATGTCATTATTTTTCACGTTACTGCATGATCCTGTTTTTAGGAAATATAATGGACCCCTCACATCAAATAGGACCTGAAGGAAACATTGTTATGTCATCCAAAAGGGAATCTCCTTGATATGAAATACGTAGGTTGTGTATTTATTGAGTGACTTCATTATTTTGCTACATTTACTAAGAATTTCAAGTTTATTGCAGCTTTACAATAAAGATGTCTAGATATTATAACTTCATTTTTCTTATTTTTCCAGAGAATTGCATGTCACATCCAGGTCTTTGCACTCACTAAGTGGTTATCAGTTTCCCTTCCTGTTGAATACTATGAATTCGCTAGAGGTCTAGAGTGGAGCATCCCATACCTAAGCCTTCCATGGGAAACTGAAGGCATTGGTTCATTTACCAAAGATTCAACACCTCCGATTGTAACATATTCTGATAAATGGGAGAAAGAAATGATGAGACCTTTTAACTCCTTGCCAGCAGGTTACAGAAACTTGGGAAATTCTTCAGTATATGGAACACCACTTACTCCAATGGAATACAGATTATTTCTTGAGGTCAGAGGTCTCCTCGGTCTCTTTGCAGTTCTCTTGCAGTTTAGTTCAGTCATTTTGGGTAACTAATCCTTTTAAGGAACCCTTTTTTTCACCTGTAGGATCAGAACATGATACCTGAAGCTAAGTTAATTATGGGCGCCCATAATTTTGATGGGTAAGTTGGCACGGAGATGATTGTTTTTTCTGTTGATGTGTTCATGTTACTAGTTTACTTGCTTCATAAAAACATTATCAACGACACAAGCTGCACTTTTGGCTCTCGAAACTGTACGGTGTTTGGTGCAATGATAAGGTGAGGCGATGGTTAAAATTCTGAAAAGGGGCATACAATACCCCTATGTTTTCCAAAAGGACACAAAATACACAAGAAATATAGAAAAAAACACAAGGACATATAATAGAAGTTTGAAATTGCCGATAAGTCTATTGAGGGGGAAAAGTTCAGCAGATAGAAAACAGAATGTAATTAATTTTTTGAAAGTCAGGAGGAAGTTTGAAAGTTCTAGATTTATTCAAACTCCAAATCTACATATGGAATTGGTTATTCAAATACACCAATCCTAATTGGGTTAGGAATCTGGATATGTGCCCCTTTGGCTATTAGAATAGGATTGGAACGAGAGGAAATAATTAAGAACGGAATGTGAGTTCTAATTCTTTTTGTATTTGGATTTTCTTTCTTTAGGAATTCTATAAATAAGGATCAATTCTCTTTCTCTCTTAGTATTATTCTCTCTTTTGTTTTCCTCTTTGGTGAGATTTTATAGTTTTGAGAGTGTCTGATTTTGGGTGTATATGTATTTTGTGTCTGAAAGACCTCCACCATTTGCATTCCTCATTATTTGGTATGGTGAAAATGCTCTCTTTTATGTGTGGATCGTGGCCAAAAGACTGAACCACGTAAATTTGCTTGCTTTCTTCTTGTCTCTATTTTATTCTTAATTTGCATCCAACCATTTAAAAATTTGCATACTTAATCGATCTGTGATTTCCTTAGATTCACCATAACAAATTGTCATCAAAGGGTTAGGTTCATCGACCGAGTAATATGATT
The DNA here is from genome assembly GCA_030789695.1 of Scilla litardierei. Taxonomy (NCBI): domain Eukaryota; kingdom Viridiplantae; phylum Streptophyta; class Magnoliopsida; order Asparagales; family Asparagaceae; genus Scilla; species Scilla litardierei. The sequence continues at coordinate 17,975,929 of CM061134.1, read as the reverse complement.
TCATGGACCGTAAAGTTTGAAATCAAGAAGTTTGATGGCATTGTCAACTTCAGCTTATGGTAAATTTGAATACTGATAGGAACCAAAATAAAGATTCGATTTTTATTAATAAAACTGAAAATATAAAGATAACTGACCACAATTGAAGAGTTGGTTGCTCTCCCAAGATGCCAATTATAGAGGATGTCCACACTCTCCCTAAGAACGAGGGATAATCTCACATCTAAGATCAATATTCACTCAAAATCAACCTAAGAAATCCCGCAACCCCTCCCACCTATAAATAGAGTTCAGAAATAAGAAAAATTATAGAAAAATCCAAAAAGACTGGAATTCAAAGCGGCCCTAAAAATCTAAAAATTTCCAAAACACCCCTACTGTCCTAAAACATCCCCGAACTGGCCAAAAGTACAAATCTATCATTACTCTGTCCCCGAAAACCACCTTGTCCTCAAGGTGGTGCATGAAGTTTGTGGGTCATCTGCTCCAAGTGAGTTGCATTCCTCACTATGGGTCAAAAGGATACGATTGGTCTCCACCATCTTCAACATCGTCCGAAAGAAATCCACGGTAGTCCTCAATCACATTTGATGGTCCTCCATGTCTAAAACAGAATTGTTGACGCTCGAGAGGATGTTCAACTGAAAACCAATGGCCTCGGGGCCTTATACGAGTGTCGACAGGCCAAACCGGGTCTTGTAAAGTATCATCGGGACAAGTTGGGGCCCAAAGGGTATCGTCGGGACAAGGCGGGCCTTGCATGGCTGCGAAAAGGGGCCACTAGCCCTGCAGATGGCCTGCACGGCCTCCATGTGGCTACGGCAGCCCTCGGGGGCGTCGGCTAGGGTTTTCGACCCTCGGTGGGTCTTCTTCCTCGTCCGTGTCATAGCCGTCGGCTTCGGAAAGCAACACTTCTTTATAATCTTCAACTTTTCCTTTTCCTTTTGTCAAAGCCGTCGCCTTTAGCCCTAGATCTGGGTTTTCGTCCAAATCTGAAATTTGTTGCCCTAGATCTAGATTGCCGGCCTCCAGAAGTTCCACATTTTTCATTGTCTCCTCCACCGCTTTCTTGGCCTCTTCTTCCTCAAGGGCTTCCCTCAACTCTTGAAAGAGTTGCTTCCAAGATTTGTTTTCTTCCTTTTCTGCCAAAGCCATCGCTTTTATCCCTGGATCTGGTTTTCATCCAAATCTGAAATTTTCGCCGCCTTCAGATCTGAATTTTGTTGCCCTAGGTTAGGGCTTTCGACCATGTCGGATTGCTTAGCCGCCACAAGTTGATCAATTTGTTGTGATATTTGTGCTAGAGTTTGCATGATCCGCTCCGTCCATGCTTGATACAAATCCTTGCAAGTTTCTGCCATCAGGATCTACGCTCTGATACGGAACTGATAGGAACCAAATCAAAGACTCGATTTTTATTAATAAAACTGGAAATATAAAGATAACTGACCACAATTGAAGAGGTGGTCGCTCTTCCAAGACGCCAATTATAGAGGACGTCCGCACTCTCTCTAAGAACGAGGGATAATCTCACTTCTAAGATCAATATTCTCTCAAAATCAACCTAAGAAATCCCTCAACCCCTCCCACCTATAAATAGAGTTCATGAATAAGGAAAATTAGAGAAAAATCCAAAAAGACTGAAAATTCCTAAAGCGGCCTTTAAAATTCGAAAATTCCTAAAATGCCCATACTGTCCCAAAACGCCCCCGAACGGGCCAAAATCTATCATATACTTGCTTGCTTGCTTGACTCATGAACCGATCAAAGAAGGTGTTGGTTGTGGAGGAGAAGAAACCCACCGAGATGTTTGAGAGAGATTGGATTGATTTGGATGATGATGCACCATCTGCTATAAATTTGAGATTGATGAATGAAGCTCCTCAAAAATTTCTTGGAGAAGACAATTGATGATTTGTGGAGAAGGCCAGAGGATCATTATTTGCTCACGAATAAGCTCTTACAGAAGCATCGATTGTACACTCTACAGATGGTCAAATGTACGCCCATCAAATCTTATATTTGCGAGTTTAATTCTATCATTACAAATTGGAGCAAAAATTGAAGTGAAGATAAATGATGAAGATCCAGCACTCTTGTTATTATGCTCATTACCACTTTTTTTATTCATCGGAAAGCAGTAAAAAACTCTCGACCTCACGTAGCGGGAGGGATGACACATGGATCACGGAAACACGATGACTTCCCAGGAGGTCACCCATACTGGTACTGCGCTTGCCCCGAACGCTAACTTCGGAGTTCCCATGGAACCGGAAGAAGCTGGGGAATCTTACAGAGCCCTCATTACTGCTTTCACACAAGCATTTTACAATCACGTTGATTTGTGGATGATTTTATTGCAATCAAAGATGCCAAAGGATAACCTTTTGAGTAAGGAGAAGATTGACATAGAGTTAACTATTGACAATGGAAATAGTTAAGGTGTCAGCTTATGTATCAAAGGAAGGGTAATAAAAAGAGGCATTGTAATTGACATGCCAAAATCAAGATAGAAGTCAACGCATAAGATTTGAATTTTAACTATTATAAGAAGCAGGGCCACATCAAGACCCAGTGTTACATGCTGAAAGAAGAAAAATTCTGCTAAAGCCAGTATTGCAGAAGAGCAGAAAGTAATATTCTTTTGTTTGCTGATGATGGTTACATACATAAAGATGAATGGATTATGGATTTGAGTTGCTCTTACCATGTGCCTCAAAGGGAGTGGTTTTCCACATAAAGATATGGTGAAAGTGAATTTGTGTTGATGGGCGATAATGCTTTTTGTAGGTATTGGGAAGGAAACTATTCGATCAAGATGCATGATAATATCATCAAAACATTAGTGGAAGTCAAGAATCTTCCTGACTTGAAGAAGAATCTTACCTCCCTTGGTTCTCTTGACAAGCTTAGGTGAAAACATTTTGATGAAGGTAGAGTCTTGGAAGTCAGCAGATGTGCTTTTGTCTTGAGGAAATGTAAATTGGATAAAAATTGGTATGTGTTGCAAGGTATTACTATCACATGTACAATTGTAGTTTCTTCATCATTTATATCGAGTGAATACACCATGAAGCTATACCATTCGCAACATGGCCATATGAGCGAGCAAGAATCGTCCAAGTGGAGCAAGCAAGCTCTTTTTATGGCCAAAGTATTGAAAGATAGAATTTTTAGCATTGCATTTTTAGGAAGCAAAAGAGAGTTTCAATATGGCAGTTCACATAAGTAAATATACATGGGACTATATTCATTTGGATCTTTAGGGACCGTTGTAGTTTTCTTTTTAAGGTGATGGTTTACGGTACACACCTTTATTGATGATTATACCAGAATGTTTTAAGTCTACTTTTTGAAGCATAAAGATAAGTGTTTGTAACTTTCAAGTAGTGGAAGAATTTGCTTGATAAGCAGACATGAAAGCAAATCAAAAGACTAAGAACAAACAAAAACCCAGAACTGTGTTTAGAAGATTTAATGAAATGTCCAAAGGAATTGTCAAATGTCACACCGTTGTCAGCACACCATAGCAGAATTGTAAATGGGTTTTGGCCCGAAATGGCCTGGTACCCGACCTAATAAATTAGTTGAGCATTTTCCTCAACTAATTGACCAAGTCTCACGCGTCGGTTGAGAGAATCTGGGTTGGTTGAGAATGATCGGTTGAGGAGATCACGTGATCGGTTGAGAATATATCGGGACGGTTACATGAGTGGAGAATATGCCGATGGCTCCTATTTATAGAGAGAAGTTCTTCTCCTCTAAGGCATCAAAAAAAATCCCAGCCATATCTGGAATCCACAAAACAATATTTTTCTTCTCTATTTTCGTTCTCACATTGGTATTAGAGCAGTTTTGATTCACGTCTCAAACAAATCAGCTGCCTCTCATAACTTTTCATCTCGATCGCAGTTCACATTCCTAATCTATTCGATCGGCGAGTACAGCAGTAAGCAGCCGAGCACCCCATTCCTACGTTCATATCTGCCTCATTTCTGTGGAGTCCGGTCCTACCTACCTCGGTTCTTATAGGAGAAAAGCGCAATAGCTGAGCCCGCATTAGTCTGCTCCGTTTTTCAAAGCCTCGATCCATGCTGAAATTTTCAACCACAATCTTCACCAAGGATGTGGGCCCCACCAATTTTCACCATACTGACAATTTTTTGCAGGTTCATTGTCCCCAATGCAAAGAAATTTTGGAGTTTACTATGTTCCATCAAGTATCGAGTACAATTAATCCTCCTTTTGTCGTGTTCCTCCACGAAGCAAAAGGATTTTTTAATCTTGGTCCTTGCACCAATCATAAATCAACCCGTTTTTGGCCTTAATCCCCAACACCTCGGTCAACAAATTTTTTCCTTTCCAAGACAGAATCAAGCCGGCCTACAAAAATTATCGTTTCCTTCACACAGAAGCATCTCCATTCTCAAACCGAAACCCTGTTTAGGCAACTCACGAGGCAACCAACGGTACATCAACATGCAGTACATAACCGAGCACAGAGCAGTACGTCAGCGTGCCCCACCTCTCCGAAGCCGCAACAGTTTTTTACAAGTCCCCAGAAACATATCAATTTTCCCGATAAATGAACTGCAACTCGTTCCACTTGGCCTAAAATTCCGCAAGTCAGTCGTTCACTACGCAACAAATCGTAACAGCACAAATATCCATGCGGTCCAATTCTCTATTCAGGTTCCTCTGTATAATTTTTTTAATTTTATTTCTGCAATTATACATTGATTTGTGTAATTAGTTCCCCTAACAACTTAAACCTAATATAAAATTTGGTTCACCCATTAATTAAAAAAAGGTTAGAGAATTTTTTTCTCACCAGATTATTGTAGTTTAATTTCTGCATTTATGTAACCTAATAAAAATTTTCACTCACATTAAAATTAAAATTTGATATTTAGGATATGTTATTAGATATTGTTTTTAGTTGATCTGTATCATCACATTTTTTTGAACTTTGTACCTGAACCATATTTTATACAATCAGTGACATACAATGTCAAGTAAGTTAATTGCGTCTAAATTGTTTAAGATGGAACACCTAAACTGTTCCCACTATGACATGTTGCACCGGAAAATCAAATACGAACTTATTCATGACAATTTAGATAGTGCCATTAAGTTCATTGCTCCTGTTCTCCCTGAAAATCCTATAGATGCTCAGAAGAGAGAGGTAGAACAGTGGAGAATAAATGACAAGAAAGCTAAAAGTCTCATGCTTATGTTCATGGACGATAACCTAATAAAAGTGTTCAAAACTGTAGTGCTGCCAAAGACATGTGGCAGGCTATTAAGGAGAAATATGACATCACATCTGAGGTGAACATACAACTTCTACTGCATATGTATAATTCATGTCGTACGCAGGAAGGTGACAATGTCACTAAACACGTGAATAAAATGATTGTCATGGTCAAGAACTTAGCTACCGTAGGAACTGAAATTCCTGAGAAGCTACCGATGTTCTATTCTGAAATTCCTGAGAAGCTACCGTAGGTAACTATTCTGTATAGTATGTAGTCGTCGCTTGATATGGCTGTCACTACGTTTAGACTAGATGGAACCATTAAGCGTGTCACTGACTTACCAGCTCAGCTAGCAATGGAACGATACCTTCTGTCTAAGAGAAAGGGCTCAAACGTCAACTTTGTACATGAGGAAGAGGTGAATGCTGCGTAATACCGGAAAGCACATGGGAACCAGTGTCTTGGACCTGTGAAGCCCTTCTTCAAGGGATCCGGCCAGCAATCAGCTCGCGATAAGAAATGACCTCCGGGATCTTGTTACATCTGCAGGGAGTATGTTCATTTCAAGGCCAACTGTCCTCGGGCAAGCAATAAAGGGAACTCTAAACACCCAGAACAAGGAGGATCCGAACAGCGAGAGTTTATCAGTGTTATTGAATGTAATGCTGCAACAACTGATGCTGAAGGCTGGTGGATTGACTCGAGTGCAACTCGACACATTGCAATGACGAAGGAAGGAGTCGACTTCCACGAACTCAAGAAAGGAGACCAAAGGATATACATGGGAAACAATACCTATCTGTATATAGAAGCTATTGGTTCATTTAGATTGGATCTTGGAGACATCATCATGATCCTCAAAGATGTGTTTTATGCACCTGGCACAAGGCGAAATCTGGTCTCTGTTCCGACTTTGCTGAAAAAGTGTCTTGAAGTGAGATTTTACAACAAAAGTGTCTCTATTGGAAAAGACAAGAAGGTGTTTGATATTTGCAAGTTTGTATCCGGTCATGTTTATTCTGTTTGTCTGTTGTAAAATCTGATATTGGTTTATTCCTCGTGTCATTTGTCTGATTACGATATTTGGCATAGAAATTTGATCATCCTGGTAACAATAAGCTGGACCAGTTAATCAAAATAGATTTATTACCGGAATTAACATGTGTTAGGACATTACCCTGTGAAATTTGTTTAATTGGAAAGAAGACCAGTAAATCATTATCGGAAGGTCCAAGGGCTAATGAATTGCTGGAATTAGTTCATTCTGACATTTTTGGGTCCTTGCGCATAAAGATATGGAATAAGGAATATTTCATAACTTTTATAGGTGATTATTCCAAGTATTCGTGTATCTTTTAAACAGAAAGTCAGAATCCTTTGAAAGTTTTAAAAGATACAAGGCATAAGTAGAAAGAAAACTAAGAAAGAACATAAAGGTGTTAAGAACTGATAGAGGTGGAAATACAACTCAAAGGATTTTGAGGAATATTGTATCCAATACGGTATAAAGAAACATACAACTATACCTTATACGCCACAACAGGATGGTGTGACTGAAAGGAAGAATAGAATATTAATGAATGTAATGAGATGTATGTTATCACATTCTGGTCTCTCTAAGGATTTTTGGAGAGAAGCTATATTGACTGCAAATTATGTATGAGATATGGAATGGACACAAACCCAATTTAAGTCATTTGAGAAAATGAGGTTGCGTGTCACATGTTTCCATTACATATCAGGTTAGAGATAAGCCGATCTCAAAGCCATAAGATGTATATTCTTAGGATATTCTGCAAAAACTAAAGGATACATGTTCTTCCATGAAAATAACAGAGTCATTGAAAGTAGAGATGCTACTTTTCTAAAAAATTTAGAAGAAAGGAAACAAGTCCAAGAAAATATGTCACCTCTGCTGGACTTAAATGATGTTCACAATGATGACTTGGATATAGCGGATGCTATACATCATACAATTATGGAAGATGAACTAGCAAATGAGAATATACATATGCCAAATCAACCAGCTGCACATGTCCAACCTGCAACCCTTAGTGACAACAAAAGACCAAGAATAACACTTGCATGGATGGATGATTATTATCTAATTCATGTGAACCATCTTGTTTCTCAGTGGATATTGATATAGATGAACAAGCTAATTTCTTGAATTATACAGATGCAATGAAATCACCTTAGTCAGATCAATGTCTTGAGGCCTTGAAAAGGGAGCTTGACTCAATTGAAAGAAACAATGTATGTGAGCTATGCGACTTACCAGAAGAGAGGAAGTCAATAGGATGCAAATGGGTGTTGTTGAAGAAATATCGGGTTGATGGGTCTGTTGATACATTCAAGGCCTGGTTTGTTGCAAAGGTATTTAATCAGAAAGCAGTGATTGATTATCAGGAGACTTATTCTCCGGTGGCTAAGTTTGCATCCATAAGGATAATCTTAGCGATTATTGCACATTTTGACTTGGAACTCTACCAGATGGATATCAAGACTACATTCCTCAATAGAGAGTTGACGGAAGTAATATATCTGGATCAACTTGATGGATTTCAGGTTGAGGGACATGACGACAAAGTTTATAGATTGAAGAAATCATTGTATGGTTTAAAACAATCATTTAGACAGTGGTATCTCAAATTTCACAATACTATTATCCAACTTGGTTTCGTTGCAAACAAATTAGATAATTGTGTGTATGTCTTAAAAAGTGAGGGCAGTTTTATGATATTATACCTGTATGTGGATGATATTTTGCTCGCTGAAAATGACATTGCAGTGTTGAAGAAGATTAAATCAGCACTTTGAAGTGAATTTGAGATGAAGGACATGTGTGATGCATCTTATGTTTTTGGAATACAGATCGTTAGAGATCGGAAGTCTAGAATGTCGAGTTTAAACCAAGAAAAGTATGTGCATACAATATTGATGAGATTTGGAATGTACAGCTCCAATCTGGGACTTACACCATTGGTTATGAGGAAGCCGTTATGTAAAGAACAATGTCTTGTAGAGGGACAAAAACGGCTAGATGTTCCATATGCTTAAGCTCTTGGAAGTTTGATGTATCAGTGTTCTAAATATTGGATATCGGTCGCGTACCGGCCTAGTAAATTTGATATCGTATTGCAGATATCGGGGATATAACGGGATATTGACTAAATATCGGAGTGTCATATCGGAGGCTTAAAATGATGAAATATGCAAGCATAGATATATCTAAGAAGATATAAATTATACTAACTCAAATAAAAGTATGTTTTGGTTATACTTCTCAAAATAATGAAATATGCAAGCATAAGTATATCTAAGAAGATATAAACTATACTAACTCAAATAAAAATATGTTTTGGTTATACTTCTCTCGTTAAATATGAATATAGGGGACATTGACTAAATATCGGAGTGTCATATCAGAAGCTAAAAATGATGTCACATAAAAGCATTGATGTGTAAGAAAATATAAACTATAGAAAATAGATTGTCGCTGGAAATTTTTACCGGACGGACCAGAGCGGACCGACATAAGGAGCGTAGCGTCAAGAGAAGAGGAGCCGCGTGATTAGAATTACGGCAAATCAGCGATTATCGCTCAAAATTCCAGATGCCTCTCGTCATTTTAAGTAAATGATTAGGTCGGGTGACTCGGGTCAGATCCACTTTTAAGTGGACTGACCCGCTAACTTTATTTTTTAAAAACTGAATTGTGGCCGATATTTCAAAGAGATATATCGTCCGCAATATCGGTCGCAACCCGATATTACGGCGATATTTTACCAAATATCGGAAACCGCAATATATAAGCATATATCGTATCAGCTTAATGATAAAACCGATATATCGGATATCGGTCCGATATTTAGAACACTGGATGTATGCAATGCTATGCTTGTTAGGATTTCTATCATGCATAACTAGTTTATACGCAGTGGAAAAATAGAAAACCTACCAAGGTCCATGCGTTTCAAATTTGATTCAATCAGATTACTAACCTTTGTCGACGATTCTAATGTGTCGGACTGCAGGTGCTGCTCTAAGAACGACTACCCTCTATCAGTATCCACACGCAAACGTCACGAACAGGAATTGCGAGGGTGCTAGCTCCTTCTCTGCAACTAGGGTTTTTCTCTCGATCTTCACTTTTTTTTTCAAAAACGGGAAAGAGAGATTGAATGCGTAAAAGGACTGAAAATCCTCTCTATATCATATATAGAATCACACGTTAACCCTTTAACGTGTTTCAGTTACGCAACGATATCTTTAGGGATAATATCTTAACAAGATATATTATCTGTTAACTCTTTTACACGTTTTAGTTACGCAACGATATCTTAGTGATAATATCTTAATGAGATAAAATATCTGAAAGATAAGATATTTCGCCTTATTTTGAATTTCAAATCAGATTCGAAATCTCGTTTAAACCATATCTCATCCATTATGCTCTTTGTGTGCGACCCAATAGGCTCATATCAATTTGGTAGTGGGCATAATCCTATTAGAAGCCCACACGTCATAATTGGGCTCTAACAAAACATTATGATTACCCAATTATTATGAATATCGTTAGTCCGATATTAACCTAACTAATAAAACATGTCATAATTCTTTTGTCAAACGATATCTTATTTGAACATAAGTCATGGACAATGTCATACTTATATTGTTCAAATATTCAATTTCTCGATTACTAAGTAGACCGATAATATCAAATGACATTCATTTGAGCATGGCCATGCATTTCTCAGTCTTACTTATCGAGGTGCCCATTAGATATCTCTCTCATAATAGAGGGACAAAGTCCATCTTGATCACTCACTTTCCTATGCATGATTTATATCATGTTCAATCATAAACTTTATAATTATCTGATTAAAATTACCGTTTGGTTATGTCAAAACATAATATTCCTCGTGTAGGAAACTGTGATTATCTCTGGTCTAAGGATTCTATGACAACTATTATGAGATCATTTATGACACTAATCCATGTAAAAATCTCATAGCGAGTCTATCTCGTATCTTGTTTTTCAACAAGTATCTATAAGTATGATTTGTATCACCATACATATAATTATATCATAATTATCAATCAAACTCATACTAGTCTTAATTCATTATTATACCTTTAGCGATGAATGACTTGAGATGCTTAGAATAACATAAAACAGCTATTCAAACATTATTATAACGAAACATGCAAGCAATATAATAATAACATTAAGAGAAACATTTTATAAATGAAAAATGACATAACATTAAGGTCCAAATATTTGGCCTAGGGCATAACCACTAACAATGTTACTAGACCAGACTTGGCATATCCAGTTAGTCTGGTTAGTAGATATCAAAATAATCCTGGTCCAGCTCATTGGGAAGATGTTAAAAGGATTTTGAAATATATAAAGGGTATGATGCCGCATAAGTTGGTTTATTAAGCGAATTTGCTTGAGGTTCTTGGTTACTCCGATGCAGATTTCGGAGGGAACAACGATGACATGAAGTCAACTGCAGGACATGTTCATCTTTGGTGGTGCAACTGTTTCTTGTGATAGCAAGAAACATGGTTGTGTAGCGAGATACCTGCAAGAAGCTGAGTATATAGCATGCAGTATGGCGGCTACTCATGCGGTCTGAATCAAACGGTTCCTATTGGACTTGGATCTCAATCCGGTGGATGGACCAATTGAGATGTATTGTGATAATCAAGCAGCCATCAGCTTGATCCACAGTGGTGCAAACAGTTCCAAAGGAAGTTATATTGAGATACAATATCATTACATACATAATATGGTGAAAAAAAAGAAGTCAACATAACTTACATTTCGTCAAATGACATGATTGCCGATCTCTTAACGAAGGGTATTCCAGCAGGTACATTCATCAAACATGTTGATTTGATAGGACTTAGAAATATCTAAGTCAAGAAAACTTTAATGATTAATGAAAGTAGACAGTCATAGATAAGGATTGTACTCGGTGAATAAAATGTGCATATCTCACGGATAGTGAGAGTATGTGATATTACATCATGTGTCAGTAGGAGTATGACCGGCATGCACATGGCCATTTCAGGCCAAGTGAAAGATGCAAACGGGTTTTTGGCCTGAAATAGACATGTACCCAACCTAGTAAATTAGTTGAGGATTTTCCTCAACTAATTGAGCAAGTCTCATGTGTCGGTTGAGAGAATCTGGGTTGGTTGAGAGAATCACGTGATCGGTTGAGGAGATCAGGTGATTCTCTCACCTAACCTAGATTCTCTCAACCGACACATGAGACTTGGGTCGAGAATATATCGGGCTACAGGGGTGGAGGATATGGCGGTGGCTCCTATATATAGAAAGGAGTTCTTCTCCTCTAAGGCATCAAAAAAATCTCAGCCATATTTCAGAATCCCAAAAACAATATTTTTCTGTTCTCCCTTCTCGTTCTCACTTTGGTATCAGAGCAATTTTTGATCCGCGTCTCAAAACATATACATATGATATTGTTAGAGAAAGCTCGATGCATGCTATCCAAAACATGTGTAAGCAATGGGGTTTGGATGAATGTAGTAAATATGGAATAGTGAATCCATTGTCATTTACTAATGATTGTAAAATTCCAAAAGTATGGTTTGATAAATCTGCAGATAAATGACTGTAAAATTCTAAAAGAAATATGGTCTGATAAACATGCAGATCATTCAATTCTTGAAATATCTAATTCTTCTACTGATGCATATGTTAATAAAGGCAAGCTAGAGTCATTAACAAAGCCGTGTATATTTCTTGGTTATCTGTCAGGCATGAAGGGATGTTATTCTGATTCATTGTCTCCTAGGTTATTACTTAGTAGAGAAGTCACTTCCGATGATGTGATGGCATGTTATATATATATATATATATATATATATATATATATATATATATCTCTCTCTCTCTCTCTCTCTCTCTCTCTCTCTCTCTCTCTCTCTCTCTCTCTCTTCTTTTTCTTTTTCTCTTTTCCTTGGCCCGCTCATGCCCAAGCCCACGAGCTCCCCCTCTAATCCCCTCATCTCTCTTTCGATGCCCCTAAGCCCTCATGTGCGTTCGTCGATCGCGTCTCCCTCTCTCGACCCGCAGCAACAGGCGAAGCTTGCTAGGGCCCTTTTGACGCTTTCCTCACTCTCACTCTCACGCTTGCAGCGACGCTCTCGTCCTCTCCTGTACAACGGCAGCGCCCCCATCTCCTCACGTCCTTCCCGAAGGACGCAGCACCCCCTCACGACTCTGTCCTCGACAACGACACCACCATGCCCCCTTATCCTTCCTCTGGGGTCCTACGACTGTATAAATCCCATCTCCTCCCTTTCGTCTTGGCTACGAAGCTCTGTAAGTATTTTTGCTATATTTTCGAAGCTTTATCGTCTGATTTTCTGCGACTTCTGATTTGATTTCTGCGGGATTTACTGTAGCTTCGGTTCTTGGTATCTTGGTTCTTCGGCTACAATTTTGGTAGAATCTATCCCCTTACTACAGTTTTCAATCTTGATTTTGCATGGGAGAGGATGATTTGGGTGTATGATTAGGATTTGATTTCCCTGCAATTATCTCGTGGGGTCAGTTCACTCGACTGCTCGTTGTGGGGTCCCGGGGTTCTTACTTAAGGGTTGTTTAGGGTTCGGCCGACTTCCCTTGCTGTTCTGGGGTTCAGTTGGTCCTCTCGATTTGTTATATTAGGGTTTTTGGTCTCCCCTTGCTTGCGATCTGTCCCTTTCTCGCTTGAGTTGGGTTCGGTGACTCCTCTTGCTTGCCATTTTGGGATTCCTTGCTGATTGTTGGTTGTGGTGGCCCTTCTGCTTGCTTCCTTGGTGGCACTTCTGCTTACTGCCTTGGCTTCCTTGGGTGCCCGTTGGTTGCTGCTGGCCCTTCTGCTTCTTGCTTGGGTTCGGTTGGTTCCTTTGTTCACTGTTTTGGGTTTTGGGATGTTTTACTTGGATATGAGCCCCGATCCCTGCTGTCTTGGTCGTTCGCCCCTAGTTCCTTGCTAGAAACCCCGTGGACTTTGATGTAGGCACGGTTTCCCCAATCCAGTGAGAGAAGCCCCCAAATCTGATTCACATGGCTTAGAACCTCTAGAGCCATATATGAGTTTGACTTTCGGTTTTTTCGTTATCATTCAATTATTTTATTTTCTTTGTTCTTGGTTAATTGCATGGAACAGATGGTGTTGCTTCTTTTAATATCAGTTCATGTTGGAATTTCAGTATATGAGAAATATGCATGCCTTACTTTATCACATGCCAGCTTTAGAATCATGTCGTTTAATTATCTCTCCAAGCATGCTAATGCAGGAAGTTTAAATTGTTAAATTACGTAGTTCAAGGGATGTTACTTGTAATGGAACGATACTGGATAACCGGTGGAATTGAGATTGGCTCTTGACATGTCTGGTTGCTTCATTCAATTATTGACTATGGATCCCACTTAACTACATAGTTTAATTGATATTAAACTTAGAACATATCACGACACTAAAAATGTTAATTAATTAATTTAGCTTCACTTGCCGGATTTTGGGGTAACTTATGATTGCGAGAGTGCGGGAGCGATTTAAGCCTATCCTTTGGCCCCTTGTCTGGTATGATTTCCATTCCACGATCTATCACAATCATTCACGATCTATCACGATACTTATTCCATGGGCAAACATTTGAACGGATCCTGAGTAGTCTGTTACTCGGTCCGGGGTAGCACCCTTACGGTCCAGGAAGGTCTTCTGGTTGCACATCACACTCTCCCGCATAAGTCACGACCTAGGATTGGTTCACTTTAGTGAGTACCACCTTACAGTAGTTGTGACATTAATAATCATAACATGTTACATTTCAGTACCATTATAACTGATGTCATGTCTCCTTTTGTGCACCGTTATCATTTCTATCTCTTGGTTAGATATTGTCTACTCTATTGAGCTGTGGTGCGACTTTTGTTGCCTCACTAGGTAACGCACACGATTGTACGGATCTGCCTGAGCACGAGGAGTCAGAGCTTTCAGTGTAGGACATTGGTACGTGAGCTAGCTGCATGTGAGAATTATATTACATTTGAGCTGTAGTGTAAATTGTATTGTCTTTTTCATGTTTAGAACTGTGATAACATGTCATGTTTTAAGTATTTCATTTCTTTTTGCACTGCTCCACATTGACTTCACTGGCATCTGCAGAACCCGCATATCTATATTGTGATTGCACTCGGGGAACGGGGCGTTACAAGTGGTGGCACATGCAGGTCCGCGCAATCGCCTTGTGAACAGTGTAGAGCAGCCAGAAAGTACGATACTCGACTGACTCAATCTTGTCTTATTGATATATGTGTGTATGGAAGTTTTCATACACAAGAGACGTAGACCATCTAAGAGCGGCTATGGCTGCGAATGCTTTGGGGTCAGGATCTGGGTCAGGAAACGCTGGATCGAACACGGTACATCAGATTTTTGATCAGGCTTGCGAGAGATGGTCCAGGCTATACGGGAAGGACCTAGGCATGATGGAGGAGTACATCAGTTCCGATCGCTTCGGCCGCCGATTTTTACTGGACCAGGGGACAGTGGCGGAGCCAGAAAATTTTCTTGTAGGGGGCAAATTATAAGCTAATACAAAATAATTTCTGCGTACAATAAAAACAAATAAGCAAAAGTACCATAGTATATAGAACTCTAATAAAAACCACTGACCTAAGAATTCTAATACAATAAAACATCTAAAAATAGAAACTTAATTTACATTCAAATTCTCAACATAGAACATTCTATAGATGCATGTGTGTATGTGTTGAAAAAGCAATATAATTATACATATATCAAAAACATCAAAGATTATATTAGAATTTAGATGCATGAGTAGGTCCTGGTAGGCCCACCAAGTTTTTAATGCAAATGTGACATTATTGGGTACTTACACGAAATGTCTTAAATGATACCCAGCAAAACGAAAAAATTATTAATATGAATGCTTGGGAAAATAGGCATGCAACATGCCAATCATTAAAAAATTATGCAAAATTAATTTGGTACGATTATAGTAACATTACTTGATATTATAGCAGTTTCTACAAAATTAGACTTGTAATAGGTCCTATCTGCAAAAGGAGAAGAACTTAGTGTCGATTTAAAAAGCAACAGATTAATTTCGATGTTGATGTTCAAAACTAAAATTAATAAAACGTAGGGCCATTTGCACAAAAGTGGCAAGTCCAAAATTAACATTAAATTAGTTTTAAAAACAATTTTAATTGTGAAAACAAATTAAATAACCAACGCAGGTCTCGAAATTGCAACCTTATCAATACTTACAGGAAACTCAAACCAGCTGAGCTAATATACCAATTTGTCATTGCTTTGATCGAAAAGCATCATAAATCTTATCGTTGAAACTCAATTGAGGGGCAAAGGTGGGCCTGAGCGGGCTGACCTGAGGGGGCAACTGCCCCCTCAGGCCCCCCTTTGGCTCCGCCCATGCCAGGGGATGCTTTGGCTGCAGAGGAGTGGGTGTGCTCGATCACCGACATGCTAAAGGCAACAGAGGCACATCTAGCTTTGTGGGTTAGCATGACGAAGCTGTAACTGACTAGAGAGGCCAAGAATTGGTGGGATGCTGAAGAGGACCGACTACCACAGTCGATCTCTTGGACTACATTTAAATAGGAGGTCAATGCCCTGTACTTCTCACATGAGGCGCAGATGGAGTTGGAAACAGTTCGTGGGCTTGAAGCAAGGCTCCATGAATGTAGAGAAGTACGACGCCGAGTTTTATAAACTCAGTAGGTGCGTACCTTGATGCTTGACCGCTAACCATACTTTGTGTTTTTGCTAACAATTGGTGCTTCAGGTTTGCCAAGGACATGGCGTCTACCCCTTCGGCTCGGGCCAAGTGCTTTTAGCAGGGCATGGACATCGATATTTGTGACAAGCTGGTTGGGTTCAAATTGTAGACCCATGCTGACGTACTTTCCATAACTCGAGAGGATGAGTACGTATAGAGGGAGTAGGAACGAGAGCAACGGACATGAGTCCCTCCGAGACGACCACCACCGACCATTGATGCAGAGCAGAGCCGATGCCCTTCAGCGCCAGTGTACGCTCGCATTGGAGAACGGGAGAAGTCCACCATCCAGACGGAGCATACCACACCATTCAAGAGGACAGGAGCAGAGAGCAGCACTCGACGTCATGTAATATGCGACTACTGTCACCGTCCGGACACATGAAGATGGAGTGCCGTCGCTGGAACAAGCTGTGTCTGATATGTGGTGCATAAGAGCACTCCATGGTAGCTGTCTAAGACGAGTGGAGCAGACGATGACTGTCGGTGCCAGTCGGCAAGGACAATTGCCACCACCACCACCTCCAAGGCGCCAGACTTTTACCATGTCATCGGTGAAGACGGACACCCCCGACTCTTAGATTGTATTATCAGTTGTTTGAACCAATATTCATTTGTTGTTGCCAATTGGATTTCTTTTGTGTACTGTTAATATTATCTTGTTATAGAATCCTGAGGACATAATTTCTTGTAAGGTGTGTAGAATGTGATGGCCCGTTATCTCCCTCACTTTTCTTTTTCTTTTTCTTTTTCTCTTTTCCTTGGCCCGCTCAGGCCCAAGCCCACAGGCTCCCCCTTAATTCCCACCTCTTTCGGCACCCCAAGCCATCGCGGGCTTTCGTTGATCGCGTCTCCTTCTCTCGACTCGCAGCAGCAGGCGAAGCCCGCTAAGGCTCTTTAGACGCTTCCCTCGCTCTCTCTCACGGTCGCAACGACGCTCTCGTCCTCTCTCCCGTACAACGTCAGCGCCCCCCTCTCCTTACGTCCTTCCAGCAGGACACAGCACCCCTCACACCTCTATCCTCGACGACGCCATCACCATACCCCATCATCCTTCCTTTGGGGGTTCTCCGGCTGTATAAATCTCCTCTCCTCCCCTTCTTAGCTACGAAGGTCTGTAAGTATTTTGCTATATTTTCAAAGCTTTATCGTCTGATTTTCTACTGTTTTTGAGTTGATTTCTGCAGGATTTACTGTGGCTTCGGTTCTTGGTTTCTTGGTTCTTCGACTACAATTTTGGTAGACACTATCCCCTTACTACAGTTTTCAATCTCGATTTTGCATGGGAGATGATGATTTGGGTGTATGATTAAGGTTTGATTGCCCTACGATTATCTCGTGGGGTTGGTTTCCTCACCTGCTCGTTTTGGGGTCCCGGGGTTTGGCTGACTGCCCTTGCTGTTTTGGGGTTCAATTGATCCTCTCGGCTTGCTGTATTATGGTTTTTGGTCTCCTCTTGCTTGTGGTCTGTCCCTTCTTCTCATAAGTTGGGTTTGGTGGCTCCCCTTGCTTGCGGTTTTGGGGTTCCTTCCTGATTGTTGGTTGCGGTGGCCCTTCTGCTTGTTGCCTTGGGCTTCCTTGGGTGGTTGTTGGTTGCGGTGGCCCTTCTGCTTCCTGTTTGGGTTTGGTTGGTTCCTTTGTTCATTGTTTTGGGTTTCGGTATGTTTTACTTGGGATATGAGCCCCGATCCCCGCTGTCTTGGTCGTTCGCCCCTGATTCCTTGCTAGAAACCCCGTGGACTTTGCCGTAGGCACAGTTTCCCCCACCCCGTGATGAAAAGCCCACAAATCTGATCCTTATGGCCAAGAACCTCTAGAGCTACATGAGTTTGACTTTTGGGTTTTTCATTATCAAGTAATTATTATATCTTCTTCGTTCTTGGTTCATTGCATGGAACAGATGGTGTTGCTTCTTTTAATATCAGTTTAGGTTGGAATATCAGGTACGAGAAATATGCATGCCTTGCTTTATCACATTTCAGCATTATCATGTCGTTTAATTATCTCTCTAATCATGCTAATACAGGAAGTTTAATATTGTTAAATCGCGTAGTCCAAGGGGCGTTACTTGTGATGGCATGTTACTGGATGACTGGTGGAATTGAGATTGGCTCTTGACATGTCTGGTTGCTTCATTCAATTATTGATTATGGATCCACCTTGACTACGTAGTTTAATTGATATTAAACTTAGAACATATCACGACACTAAAAATGTTAATTAATTAATTTAGCTTGACTCGCCAGGTTTTGGGGTAACTTATGATTGCGAGAGTGCGGGAGCGATTAGAGCATGGCCTTTGCCCCTGTCTGGGAGGATTTTCATTCCACGATCTATCACGATCGTTCACGATCTATCACGATACTTATTCCATGGACAAACATTTGAATGAATGCTAAGTAGTCTGTTACTTGGTCCGTGGTAGCACCCTTGCTGTCCAGAAAGGTCTTCGGGTTGCACATCACACACTCTCATAAGTCATGACCTAGTATTGGTTCACTTTAGTGAGTATCACCTTATAGTAGTTGTGGACATTAATAATCATAACATGTTACATTTCTGTACCATTATAACTAACGTCTTATCTCCTTTTGTGCATTGTTATCATTTCTGTCTCTTGGTTAGATATTGTCTACTCTATAAAGCTGTGGTGCGACTTCTGTTGTCACACTAGGTGACGTGCATGATTGTACGGAGGCGCCTGAGCACGATGAGTCAGAGCTTCTGGTGTAGGATATTGGGACGTGAGCTAGCTGCATGTAAGTATTATATTTACATTTGAGCTGTAGTGTAGATTGTATTGTCTTTTTCCTGTTTAGAACCGTGATAAGATGTCATGTTTTGAGTATTTCATTTTTTCTGCACTGCTCCACATTGACTTCACTTGTACCTGAAGGACATGCATATAACTGTCTAAATTGTGACGGCACCCGGAGAACAGGGTGTTACAGATGAGTTTGTCATACTTCATTCGAAGATGAAGCCTTTTGTTTTAGATATGGAAATAATATCAAGTAGTGGAGTACAAGATAAAAGTTGTAGTTAGAGCTGAAGAATTTAACTCTTTAGCAATTTACCCCAACAGTACGACCCATTGGCACAAAGTCCTCGATATCATCATGAAGAGAAGGAATAATACAACATTGCAAGAGGCTAAAAAGGGGAGAGACACAATCAGCAAATATAAGGATATGAGGATCCCGTGATGCATGAGTTATCGGTAAATGAGAAAATCAAATATCTCTACAAAAATCATGCATGCGAGCTTGTGAAGCCATTAGAAGGAAAAATTGTTGGTTGCAAGTGGACCTTTAAGAAGAAAAAGGTCATCACATGGACCAATGGTGCTTTGTACAAGGCATAATTTGTTGCAAAAAGGCAATATCTAGGTAAAAGGTGTTAATTTTAATGATATTTTCTTTCCAGTAATGAAACATGGCTCTAATCATGTCTTGGTTTGTAGACACACATAATTTGAAGTTAGAACAATTAGATGGCAAAACAACTTTCTTGCTTGACGATTTAGAAAAAGAGATTTATATGCATTAGCCCGATGGTTTTGAAGTTGAAGAAAAAAGGCTCATGTATGTTAGTTGAAGAGATCTATTTGTCTTGAAGCAATCTCTTTGACAATGGTACACGAGGTTTTATTTATTTATGCTAAGCATCGGTTTTTGTAGAAAGTATGCATGATAATTTCATGCACTTCATAAAGCTTTTAGATGTTCTTTTCATATTTTCTTCTTTTGTTAACGATATGTTGTTGCAAAGAATATGGTTCATATTGATTAGCCAAAGATATGATTGAAAGGTGAGTTTAAGATAAAAGATTAGAAGCATCTAAGAAAATTCTTAGCATCAAGATTCAGGGAATTGGTAAGTAGGAATATTGTGCCTACTCTGAAGTAATATACCGAGGTGTTAAAGCATTTTGGCATAAAAGATGCAAAATTTATGAATATTCAGTGTACTATTCATTTTAGGCTTTTTTCTGCTTTATCACTGTAGATAGATCACGAGACATAGTATATGACACATAATCCTTAACCCAGTGCAATGTGCTATATTGTGTATGCTATGGTTTATATCGATATTAATATCTCTCATGCAATCGGTGTTGTTAGCAGATGTCATTCCACTAGATGTCCTTGGCAAGTGGTAAAGTGGATTCTATTATATCCTGAGTGTACTTCTTATGTTTGTTTGAAGTTTGAGAGGAACAATGTTGGTTTTGTTGGATATGTTGATTTTGAATATGCCATAGATCTTGATAGAAGAAGCCGATCCATGGTTATGTATTCTCTTTCAATGTTTGTGCTCTCAGTTGAAAAGCTAATTTACATGCTATAATTGTGTTATCTACTATAAAGGCATATTTATAGCGGTCACTAAGGCAGTTCAGTAAGTTATCTAGATGTGGTTTACATGGTGAGCGTAGATTTGATCCGGAGCTCCCTACCATTTTGTGGTAAGATGATACGATTCACTTAACTAAAAACTAAGTGTATCATGACAGAACGAAGCACATCAATGTTAGACACTACTTTGTTCAGGAGATAGTTGAAAGTGTAACTTAATTCTTATGGAAAAGATTGGTGGTGTACATAATCTAGCCTATATGGTTATTCCTCGGACAATGAGTACAATGACATGGTGTCTTGTTAAATGCAGACTGTCTACCATTAGGAAATCCAAGTCCTCCAGACACATCTACATCCATGTATTTTACTTTGCACTCCCACAATCATAGCATAAATCTTTAACACACTAGATTGAGGCAGTCGTAGACTCATTGCCTATAGACACATGTTGAACTCAAGACAGTCGTAGACAGGGACCGAACTTAGTCATCACCATGTATTTAACCAAGTATTTGGTTGGCCAAGGAGAGACCAATCTAGATAAACTCGGGCAATAATAAGATCATCACGATAGCATTGATGGGGTTTTATGTCCAATACAATAGGCTGGTTGAGATCCCATCAATCAAGATTATCCTTTAGCTTTGAATAGTAGCGAGATAAAGGTCTACATTCCTGTATTAATGTATAATGAGGAAACCTTCTCCCACAAATCAACTATCCAAGAAATATCCGTATTTGGGTACATCTCCTTCAACATATCCCATATCTCCTGTGCAGTTTTGAAGGACATAACACATGCACTCACTTTCTCTTTCAAACTATTCAATAGCGAGGTCAGCACGCAACAATCACTGGCAACCAATCATCATAAGCAATAATTTCTGGATCTGGAGGATCATCAATAAGATGTTTCTTCTTCATTTGTGATCATAAAAGATCGCGCCCAAGAATATAATGTGTACCAGTAACTTCCATGGTTGCAGCAAAAAGGGTCTACATGACAACATAAACATTAAGTGATGCAGAGACTTGATGGTCGGTGCCAATAGAATCCATTACAACAGTTATATTAGCAGATTTTGACTTGGTTAATATTTGGATTTGATACTCAGATACCAGATGGGTCAGAGGAAATTAGAAGAAAGGTTCAAGATAGTGTGATGCCTCCTCTATACCTATCACTAATATATATAGTCTAAAAAGCATGTATGTGTTTATAATCCACAAACCAACTACCCATATATCTAAACATATAAGACCTAATGCATCGTAAAACATTTGAACAAAAAAATTTCTAGCTTCATATTTGATTCTCAATATTAATTGTAAAATTATTATATTTGAATGGAAATTGATTAGTAAAATCCAAAACCAAAATTTGAACTTGTATGATTAGTGGATTTGGAGCTTCAGATCTCAAATTTTGTACTGGTTTTGGATTCTACCAATTTTTTATGGACCCAAATGTGAATTGTGTACGAGCAGACCCAAATTCAGTCATTGTCACCCCTGGGGTACCCAAATATTCCATTTTACAGATATTTCCATGACCATGTTTTACGCAACCTTGATTCTTTTCCGGTTCTAATTGGTATATTTTATAGGACATATTGAATCTGTTGTAAGCAACTAGTTTTGAGCAATGCTGCAAACTGGTTTCATGGTCACAGGTGGAAGTTTTTTGGTCGGAACATGTTCTGGTTAGCTGTAATTGGTGGTGGGTTGATGGCACTTCACATTGTTCTCCTCCTTATTTTGAAATTAAGAAGGAAAAAATCAAATGAACAAAAAGAGTTTGGAGCACTTGTGTTTCCAAGATTTGAAATATTCTTGTTATTGCTTGCACTCCCATGTATATGCCAGGCATCGGCAACTATAATCAGAGGTAATTGCTGTTACCATGTTTATTCTCTCTTTTATTTTACATACCTTTCCAAGTTCTAGGGTGAATATGCCTTAAATAATCGACACTCACATCAATTCCGCTGGGGAAATGTGTTGATTTATTTTGAATGCATCTGTCCTTGTAGAAATGACATGGTTTACACACATGTGCGCATGCATGCACACTCACAAGGAACTTCACCCTAATGAACAAATGTCAAACTTTTATCCATTTCGATTCCCAGTGAGTTCCTGGAACCATGTATGGGCAACACCTGTGACAATCTTGGGCTACAGGAGCTGGTGAATTATTAAATGACTTATATTATCTAAAAGAACTAAATTCGGGACATGTGCAAATGCACATGTAATAAAATTGACAACCCACACAAAATTGTAATTGAGCATTTTGCTTTATTTCGGTTACATCCAAATTCATGTGCAATAAAATTAATGATTTACACAATTATAATTGAGCATTTTTAATCTATTAAATGACTTATAATGAAAGGAATTGTTTTGATGATATAAAATGAAAAGAAGGAAATTATTATTTATTAGAGAACGTATATCAGTATGAGTTGAAGCATTTTTAAGTTCAACGAGAACAACGCCATTGAAGTGAATTGAATTAAATTTGTTACCTTTTGTATTGTTAAAATAAATGTTATGTTAGTCCATTATATCCTAATTGAAATCTCAATTTCAATATGACTGAGAAGGTCCAGGACAGATGTGGATGCACTAAAGGGTTTCATTGAACATGGAAGTAAACACTTTCCCCAAAGCTAAGTATGTCAACACTCGTGACACTCCGCCTCACATGGAAGATGCACACACCATCTTGCACATGGAATTAGAATACCCATGAGGATGACTAATTTTTCTTTCTTTAATGAGTTTATGGCAGGACTTGATTCTGTGATTTATTCATCCTAAGTGCCCCTGATAACACTATCAGTTAAACCACTTCACCCAAAAGCTTATACTTTAAAGTTGTAAGCTAGCAGTGTTTACCCACACTCTCAACGTAGGTGACCCCACAAATTTTGGGACAAATTTCTTTTTTATAGGTATTGTCTTCATTGTTAGTTAATTAACTGATACAAGTAAGAAACCTTTTGCATTAAGTCAACCATTACATTTCACTTCATGGAATCATGCTAGAAGAACCTATGAACTTGAACTCATGGGAAAATTCTAATATTCTATTTAGCATATGAATATTTCCCTGCGTGACTTGTGTATTGTAACATAAAACCATAGTACCCAACTTCCACCCTGCTTAACTTGAAATACCTCAAATAATTGAAATGCAGACTTCTAGAAAAGTTTCAACCGTTTGTTATTTTCACCAATATTTTTCCATGGCTAACGAGCTTTTTAACTGCATGCTTTTCATAAAATTTAAGCTTTCACATACTAAAAGATCTCCTCTTCTCTACCCAAGAAAGAAGCCCTGGAGGTATTGCTGTTGGAATCATCCTTTTGTGCATTTCATCCTTCCTCCTCCTATCTCTCTTCCTCTTTCTTTCCATTGGCATCATGTTCGGCAAGCTCCTTCAGTATAAAGAAGTCCATCAAGAAGGGCAAGGGCCACACTGGTACCAAGAACTCGTCAGAATCTCCTTAGGTCCGGGCAAGCGAGGCCAGTGGACTTGGAAGGGCCAACCCAACTCCACCAACCTAACCCGCTTTGGCCCATTGTTCGAGGACCTACGGGGTCCACCCAAGTACATGCTCTCCCAGTTCTCTGGTGGACCCATAGCTGGTGATCGGATTATTGCTTCCGATGATGAGACAGAGGATGCTGAAGCCACATACATACAGAAGCTCTTTGGCATTCTGAGGATCTACTACACATTTTTGGAATTGGCAAAACGTGTAACCCTTGGTATCCTAGCCGGATACTATTCGACAGGTATACCGACGTCCAAGACACCGACACTCATCATCTTCTCAATCACATCGTTCCAGCTGTTCTTCCTTGTGTTAAAGAAGCCTTTCATAAAGAAAAGGGTGCAGTTTGTAGAGATAATCTCTGTGGCAAGCGAATTGTTTGTGTTTGCTGTCAGTTTATTTCTCTTGGAGAATGATTTCTCAGAATCTGGCGAGAAAAGATTGGGGTTCGTAATGTTGGCAGTATTTATTATCGGGTTTGCCACTCAGTTGATTAATGAGTGGTATTCATTGTATTGGCAAGTTGTTTGTTTGAGTCCAGTGGATGCTAAGTTCATTTTGGGACTAAAGACGTCTGTCATTGGGATTCTACTATTTGTTCTACCCTCGAGGGTGGTTGCAGACTTGGGTCAGGAGTTGGGTGAGGGGAGGACATCAGGGACTGGCGAGAAACCATGGGTGAGGCAATTACGGGAGATGGCGAAGGAGAGCTTTAGTAAAGAAGAGAATTGGACAGTTGGCGCAAAGGATCCTTCAACTAGTAGGAGTACGGTATGGAACGGAAAGGATCCTTCATCCAGCAAGAGTGGGGTTTGGAGCGGAAAGAGGAGTGGCAGCTCGTCAATGACTTCATCATCATCGGACTCCAAGTTCAAGGGAGATTTGAAGGCGAAGGCCAAAGGCTTGTACAAAGATTTGGAGGCGATTTTCTCTTCTAAGTGATTAGCTGACAGCTAGTGCTTCTTCCAGGTACGAGGTCTGTGTACTTAAACTAAATTCGCTAACTTTTGGATGTAAATGATCAGTACAATTGCTTATGCTTATGGTGTTCTTCATGTTTTTTCGAAGAATATTTCATGTGGTCTCTTGGCCATTGGAATCAATCAAGAAATTTTTTTCATAAATATACAACCTGTGTTATTAGAAAAAGACTTGGCAGAGCAAATGCAATTCTGAGGAATAGCTTGTGTAGGATATCACTGATACACAATTTGTTGGAACAGCAGGAAGTATGATCGGCCTCTTTCAAATATTAAATAGATAGATGTGCAGAGTAGAACAAACTATAAGTAAAGAAATTTCTTTAAAATAAGACTTCCTAAGGCATGTTGGCAGCCTCTGCAATTGGGCCTGCAACATGTTTGGCTTAACAGCAATTGCATTTCCAATTACAGTTGTATTTAGGTTTGCAAAAAGCTTCTTAAGCCTAGCAAATTATAAGCCGCAAGTTGTAAAACTTTGGTTGTGCAACTATTATTTTAAGCTCCAAGTTGGTTGCATAAAAATTTGGTTGCATGTTATTTTATATGCAAGCTACCAAATATTGGATTTGGGGGATTTGGAAGTCATTTTACAACATACCAAAGATTACCAGACATGTGATTAGGATTTGCATTGCAAAATATTTTACAATATAATCATTGCTGCAATTACCCTTATACTTGCAATTGCACTTACAAGCTTCAAACATGGGAAAGGGCAAAAGATCGAACCTAAAGCGCATGAGATACAGTTTTGCCTTCACCTCTCTATTTATACCCATTCTTTAGAGTAGAAATTGACTGTTAACATGTTTTAACACCTTTCTTTTAATCACAATTTCTATGCTGTATCTTAGATTGCATGCTGCTGCTGCTGCTGCTGCTGCCATAGCCTCTACCAGTTGATGGGATTAACAGAGTTAATTGCAAGGAGAGCTTAGGCATTGCTGAAGGTTGAATGTTGACAGTACATTGTCTGGAAATATAGGGATGAGGTCTGTTTCAATGGCATAATTCCCAGCAAATATCAGTAGCTCTCATCTATCACTTGGTGTCATCTGTTTAAAAATATATGTACTGAAGTGTTAGTGTTGGATTGTAACAACTAGTTCAGTTAGTAAAATAAGATGAGAGGTGCGAGTTTGCGACCGCATCATTTCCTTGAAAGAAGGTGTTACTATTGGAAGTCTTAACAAATTGAGTTTTGCCATAATATCTCTTTCAAACATGCTGGCTATGATTATGGTTTTGCCATAAATTTGGGCTAGCAAGATCATTGAACTAACGAAGAAAAGCTAATAATTTTCTTTAAAACCCTAGTAACACAGCCATATATATGAAAATGCAAACTTATAATGTTGGGTTGGTTCGGCACGGGTTGGCAATTTTTGCTGGAAATGGACCGAACCCGATTGTTGCTCATCCCTAACGCGATGCGTACCGTGAGAGAAAATGAAACTGTTAAATCATAGGTTGGCTAGGCGAGGCCAGAGGACGTATAGGTTGGCCACCCCGCTTCACATGCACGTGAAATTCAAGCTGAGTTTACGCATGTTCGTATATTGTGGAGTCAGTTCACTGACTGACCTACGTGGTAACGTGAGTTGTCTGCAACAGTAGCCCCCCTTCCCTATGTTTTGTCCATGTTCGACCCTTCGCCATTTATGAATGAAAAGACTCGAATCCACTGAACGTAAGGTTGTCATGCAGCCCCCTTCCTCCTGAGGCGGCAGCATCATCGTACGGTGCGAGCCCGCGGCACCCGCCACCCGGGGCGGGGGTGGGGGAATGCGGTGGCAACGACGGCAGGTGGCGGTGGCCGAGGAGAGAGGAGGAGGTGAGGTGTGTAAAAGAGGCAATATTTTTAATACAAACATGTAAATTTTGAATGGCAAACTTATAAATAAACGGTCTGTGTACTCAGCAATTAGGTCTGTGCGCATAGCAACTCCCGAGAACTTGTTGGGGGGTGTGGTGGGGGTGCGCTTCTTCCATATGAGACTTCTTTTTCAAGAAATAGAATAGAGTAATTGATGAGAACCAGCGAAGATTTTGATATTCAACGGTCATTGTTGAAGGATCCTTTTTTCAAATTTGTTTCGTACTTTCTCCCTGCACAGAGGCAAAGGTTTATGGTAATTCAATACAAACAGACCACTTTATACGCACCCTTATTGTATCTCCCAAGTGGCAGCGGTGACGAGGAGAATGAGGAGGAGGAGGAGGATATGTGTATGGTAAAGATGAAAAAATGTCAAGGACACGCCTCTAAATTTTGAATGGCAAGCATATAAATAAATGATCTGTGCATTCAGCAATTAGGTCTGTGTGTAGAGCAACTCACAAACGTCAGGTAGCTTGATAAAACTTGGACACTGCTATATCCACCGCAGGAATGCAGTATATGATGGATTTTTTTGTTAAAAATAGCAAATCAGTCACATCAGAGGTCTCATCCATCTTCTCTGATATGACTTGTTGACGGATAGGGCCATACTCGTTAAGGAGATCAGATCTGGGTTCCGACCCAAATCTGTTGTGTTATTGCTCAATATGATGCTAATGCTCAATATGTTTGCTAATGCTTAATATGTTGTTAATAAATTGCTTAATATGTTGCTAGTGTTGTCATGCCATGTTTTTATTTGCAAAATGGTTCTTCCTTATAAAAGTAGTAGCATATTAAAGAGCCCTTTGTTGTATGTAATGGTTTAGTAACTAAATGTTCCTCTTTGTGGAAATTAGTAGCATGTTAGTAGCTTGTTTTATGCTCTCATGCCGTGTTGTCTTGTGAATTATGCTCAAGCCAAGGAAGTATAGCAGGATGTGATGTTTTACTTCATGAAAACTTGTAATGTGATGCTCGTGGTTAAACCACGACATCGATGAAATGATGAGGGAAATGGAAAGATGTGCATGGCGGTTGATCGCAACCCGAAGGGTCGATGCTAATAAAACCCGCAGCGCATGGGTCGTGTGTAGTCACTTACGGGTCGAACACGAGAAGTCGGTCAATGAGTATCGGTTTGTAGGTCTTTGGATGAAAGCTACGCAATAGTGTCGGTGATTGGTTGGTGAAGGGTAGAAAGAGAATGGATCAAAGGGTAAAAGCTCTAGGGCATGGGGAATCCCCGCCATTGGACTAAGATTACGGTTAAACTAGTAATTATTCGGTTGACAGGTTCATTGGGACTCGGGAGAGGTCGTGTGATAAAAGGGCATTCGCCTATCCACCATTGTCGTGATGCATAATAGGTTATTCTCTTATGCCATGTCCTACCCCTCGCTGTCAAGATGCAATGATAGACCAACCCAACCGACACCGATGTCAGTGGTCTCCAATGCATCGGTGTACATTGGGCGCATTACGCTCGACAAATATCCCCAATCTTCCTCCTGCCCACAGTGGCGTGCTGGGATTAGACCTACATTGGGAGAGCTCTTAATCGGTGCCCGTTAGTGTTCAGTCATACCGATAGTATGGATCGTCGTAGGGGTCGGATCCCCGGATCGGTCCTGACTTTTGGTCAGCGACCAATCCGATCAACCCGAAGGGAGGGGGTCTGTAAGGACCGTCTACCTTGCAATACAAACAACAAACACTCTAGATGGGGGGTGAATAAAGTAATGTCAATAAATTGTAAAATTAAAATTTAACTTGCAAATGCGGAATAATAAATGCAAGAGGAATTAATCAACACAATCAATCCAAACGCAAACACAAGATTTTACCCTGGTTACCCAAACTTGGGTACATCCAACCACACCATTATTCAATATAATTCTCACAAAGAGAAGTGAATACAATCCCACATAGAGATACCTCACACAGAGGATTTTGTCATACACAAGAACCAAACCAACCCTACACAAGTGTCAAACTCCCACACAGAGAATTACTAACTCCCACACATAGAATTACTAACTCTCACACAGAGAATTAGGGTTAGTCCTACACTAGGACACCAAACTCTCACAAAGAGAGTAACTCCCACAAAGAGAGTAACCAACTCCCACAAAGAGAGTATCTAATTCCCACAAAGAGAATTAGGGCCGGTTTCAAAGAAATACACAGTAAAACAAATACTCTTACATATGCTTTGATGATGAACTTACTCACTAATGAATGCAAGGCATGAAAGAGGATCTCCAAGTGATGAGATTAGCTTGAAAGCACCTGGATGATTTCCCTTGAGCTTGACTTCAATGCATAAAGAGGAATATGAGCTCTAAGAGGGAAATGTGAGAGTTTGAGAGTGGCTTAATGATTCTCAAATGATCTTCAATAGTTCCAAGAAATTCTAATGAACTCAGACCTCTCATATATATAGGAAGCCAAAAGAAACCCTCAAACCCAAGCAAAAAGCCAAAATGAATAAATTTGCAACGGCTAGATTTTGGCAATTTACGACACCGACAGTTGACTGATGAACAACAGACAGTCGACTGGTCAACTGCTATAAAAATCACAACCGCTATAATCTGAGCCAGGACAGTCGACTGTAGAAGACTACACAGGCGCCTGTAAAATGAGCAAGCGACTGTCACTTGAGATGGAAACGGAGCAGAGAAAATGCAACTTGCGCACAGACGATTGTAGAGTAATTAATAGGCGACTGCAAATAGACAGGTGACTGTATATACTGCATCAATCGACTAACTTGCAAATTGGGATGAAGCCCAAAAACTACGAGTTGCACACAGACGACTGTAGAACAATTAACAGGCGCCTGTTGGAAGACATGCGACTGTAAATTGCACTTCAGTCGACTGTTTCAAAAGCTCAAGTAAGAGTCAAGTAAGGTTGACTTGAGTTGGGGCACAACAATCAACTGTAGAAGTCTCAACAGGCGCCTGGAGTCATCCAGTCGCATGTACGACTTTCATCTGTCGCCTGTTGGAGAGCCAGAGACTCCAATTGAGTCATTTGGCAAGAAGAACCTATTGGGTTGGATTCTATGATAATCCTAAGGCTCACTAAGATGGTTATATGCATATGCATGAATGAGTAAACCATCTATCAATGCATTATATTAAACCTAGACTCAAAAAGAGAAAAGTAATAAATGAAACAATACATGCATTACATTGTTTTCCTTAGAGTCTATGGCTTCAATTCTTGATTCCTTGATACACCCCATCATCTCCAAGTTTTGGCACCCATTGAATCCAAGCTTTGGCATTGCTCCTCTTGATGTCCATCCTTGCACCAAGCTATTAGTCTCCAAATTATGCTATTCTTCATTTGATAGACATGAGACTAAAACAAGAGAGTCATTAGCAACAACATAATGTTGTGATCATCATCAAAATAACAATGGTATGAAACACCAATACTCAACAGGGTCGAATCTACAACGATAATAATGTACCCCTAATCTCAATTTGCCCAGCAATTAAATCGATTAGTTAGTTCAACCCATGACCCCAATCCAATGGGGTTCATCCCATTGCCTTAGAAGAAAACTACTCACTACCCATTGCAATAAAAGGGATTCCTAGCAATGGGTAAGCATCTAAAGCCATGGATTCAGATTAGAATAGCAATAGATGATAAAACAAGACAATAGTAACAAATGGAGAAAATTTCTATTAAGAAAATCTAATCTATTACACTAATAAGCAATTAGAACAATGAAAATAATAAAATAACAAAGTTTAGAACTCATACAAACTTGCCCCAACCCCTAGAAAATAACAGAAAATAGCTAAAAAGAGGATTCTTCTTACAGGAGGATGAAGGCGCGCTTATATACGCGCACCCAAAAGACCAAAATAGCCACCAGATTCACCCTAGCTGCCACAGAAAATTGGTCAGACGCGACTGCGTCAAGAAATGACGTGGTTGCGTCGTTCCCTAGCGTGAATAGGGGATTGGGGGTTCAGCAATGTGGTCGTGTCAATAGAGATGTGGTCCCGTCAATAGAGACGTGGCCGCATCGAAAACGGCTACGCGGACGCGTCGTATTTGCCGCGGTCGCGTCAATCGGCTTCTTTCTTTGAAATGTCGTGGCTGCATCGTCTTCGTCCGTGCGGGCCGTGTAAGCTTCTGATCGTCAATCTTTATATCTTCTGATGCGGCCGCTTGGTGGTATTTGACGTGGCCACGTGGATGTTGTCTCCAATGGAAATTTACGCGGCCGTTTGAGATATGGTGACGTGGCCGCGTGGGTCCCAGTTGTTCACAAAATCTTCTACCTTGCACCAATTGACTCCTCGGCTTCGCTCCTTTTGCCTCTTTGCACTAAGATCTCTCCATATGATCCCTATTCGACATATATTTCCTGCAAAGCACGTGAGGGACCACAAAAGCAAAAGAAGAGACAAAACGGGGAAAACGGAGAGGAACGGAGAATGAAACGATGTAAAACGTGCATGAAAAAGAGGGGAAAATATATATAATAAACACTCATCAGCGCTAAATGAGATCGCAGAAATGTAAGATGTAGGATTTTGTTACATGTTCAGAGTGAGAATTATGGAGTGTAACAACAACCTGGAACTCTCAGTCTATCTTGAGATGGGTGAGATTTGAGACAGTGAGTTTGGGAAAAACATGTGTAAAATATAGGCTTAAAGACTGGACGATCTATGTATCTCACTCGCACTCCTGTCAGGGAGAGAAGGGCAGAGTTGGAGAGGCCCCTAGTGTACTCGTGATGCACCATAAGATATACACTATTCTTAGTCCCGAAACGGTGGAGTTACGAGAGGCCCCGTTACACTGATCAGTACTCGTGTTCCACTAGCGGGGTACCACCTTCGCACCCACCCTGGGTAAAGTCTAGTTCCTTACATCCTATGTTTTACCCGAGTTTCTGAATATTAAATTATAATTGCAAACTTGAAGAATAATGCATTATAATTTCTTTGTGCTATCATATGTGGATATTCATGGAATTTTTGTCTGTTTTCTTTTATTTATGCATATCAGTTCTGCAGTATTTTCTTTTCAGTACATGCCTACGACGTTTTGATTTACTCTATACATTAAACTATTGTCATGATTATTACCAGTAGCCAGACATTGGTTAGGAAGAACAATTTTGAGACTAGCCCCTACTTAGGGCAGTTAGATTTCATACTGGGCCACACGTTGACGTGTCCCATTTCCCTTTTCCCCAGGACTAGAGACAGAGTTGTTGGAGCGGGACTTGATTAAGGAGACCACCTCGAGCTTTGAGATATATGTGGAGCCCATAGAGGGCGACTTTGTACAGTTGGATTCTCAGGGGTAGTCTAGGGAGTGTGTTGTACTATGTGTGGACATTTTTCTTTTTGTGGGCTTGGGGAGTTCTGCTGTTATTTCTTTTGTACCCATGTACAGCTGTGATATGTAATGTATCTTTTTATTAATGTATAAATAAATTTTTTGTGATCTCTGTGATTGTTTGTGAATTATTACTGTGTTGGAGCACTTTCTCTATTTCATATTTGTACTATTCCAGTGTGTCACAGTGGCATGCGAGAAGAATTTTCTGTAATCACGATTTATGGTTAGTAGTATTTGGAGTCAATTGGTCAAAGCCTTGAATCTGAATACTACTGCGACCTTGTTGCTCTTCATATCTCTACGAATTCCAGGAATGCATGTATTTCCGTGTTTGGGAGAACTGGGCGTGACAGGACGCCCCCTCGGCTTACGTAGGACGAGGATCGTTCGGTGTCGAGGAGTGTGGCCCCTCGACTAATGTCCGATGAGGATCGTTCAGTGATGAGGGTATGGCCCCTCGACTTACGTCCGACGAGAATCATTCGATTGCGAAGGGGTGGCCCCTCGACTTATGTTCGACGAGGGTCATCGGTGGTAATGGGCATGGCTCCTCGACTTACGTCCGATAAGGATCGTTCTGTTGCGAGGGGCATGGTCCCTCGATTTACGCACGACGAGGGTCATTCGGTGGCGAGGGGCATGGCCCCTCGACTTACGTCCAACGAGGATCATTCGGTGGCGAGGGGATGCCCCATCGACCTGCTTCTGACGAGGATCGTTCGGTTACGAGGGAACTCCCCCTCGGCTTACGTCTGAGGAGATTCGTTCTGCAATCCTTCCGTATGACTGACCCACATAAGGTTGGATTTATATAGCTGAGCATTCCATGGGGACTTTAGGTATATGGACGGAGTGCTTGAAGAAATCTGAGCTAATGAAAGTGGACCTCACAAGGCACATTAGTCACACATATTATTCGATAACTAAAAGAGAAACTTAAACAATTAAAATTTGTACATGTGTTATTATTTCATGTGGAATGGGCTCCGACTAGCGCCATCTGAACTTTTAATCTAGTGGCTCCTCCTTGCATCTCAGTCGACGACCTTGGTAACGGGTGATTCAAGCAAGGGTCCCTTTTCTTTATTCGTTTGCTGTGAGGTTCCCTTCTTTACATGGGTGTTGTCGACGAATTTATTTTGAAGGACATATTTGACAAGAGCTTCGATGTCCCTCTTTAAGGTCCAGCATTCGTATGTGTCGTGGCCATTATCGTTGTGATGTCTGTAAAATTTAAGGTCGTCTCTTTTCTCGTACCTGTTTTTCTACGTAGCAAGAGGTTGGTTGAAGAATTCTTCGCGTTTAGCATAGGCCAAGACCTCAGCTCTGGTGTCATTCAGCTTGGTAAATGCCTCATTTGTCCAGCGTTCCTTGCCTTTGGGGTTCCTATCTCGTCGCCTCAGATCTCGGGGTTCTCGACGGGGACTGTCACGTGGTCGAACTTCTTGCTTTGTCTCTCTATGGTGCTTGGAAGAGCTCTTCTTTTTGGCGGCGAGTGCCTCTTCCAAGATCATGAATCACTCCATCCTATTGAACAAGTGTTCCAGATTGCTCGGCGGTCGCTGATGAAGAGACTTCAGCAAATATTCACAATGAATACCTTGAGTGAGAGCCACGATGAATGTATCATCAGTGGCTGCTTATACTTGAAGCCTCATTATTGAAACGCTTGAAGAATTCTTGCATCGTTTCCCTTTCACCCTGCTCCAGAGTGAACAGGTGAGCTGGGTTTCGCTTCTGCCTTCGTCCCGTCATGAATTGTCGGTAAAAGACTTGGGATAAATCCTCAAAGGACCAAATGCTGCGATTGGGTAGTCTGTTGTACCACTCATCCGCAGCCTTGATCAAAGTGGTGTGGAAGGCATGGCATATGTATGGCTCGTCGACCCCATGTAGCTCTATCACCCTTTGGTATTTGCAGATATGTTATAACGGCCAGTATTTTTATAGACGTATTTTTAAGATCGTGCGTATCAGTACTTTACTTCTATCGTCCGGATAATCTTTTCGTTTGTGCGTTATCTGCTATAAGTCGACGCGAGTGCGTCCCTGTTCTCGTTTTTACAGTGTCAAATATTAATTTACTATCAAGTTTAACAAATCTCCTTAACTTAATTATCTTATTAATTAAGACTTGCTAATCACTTTAATTTAATTACCTTGCGAATTACAATTTACTAATCGTTTCAGATTTTCACTAATTACTTTAATTAGTTTATTAATTACTTCTTGATACTTTAATGGTTACTATTAAAGCTTACTTAATTACGTTATTATCTTAACCCCTACCTAAACGACAACACACACGTTGATTGAATCAGATTCATTTCCCCCTCACAATTAGTCTAACATGGCATTCAGTTCGTTGAAGCAAAACAGCACTCTCCTTCCTCATTAGTCTAAAGTTAGAGACACCTATCCCAATCTAATTAATATGAGGTTTGACAAATGGGAAAAGTGTGTCTCCCTGCTAATCTTTTTAAACCAACATCTTCTCCCCTGCTTATCTTCATAACCCACCATCGTCTCCTCCCTGCAAATGAAACTACAACCCAATTCCATCACCGAGAAGCCAGCAAACAATTTCTCCAAATCTCAAACAGAATTTGCAAACTCTTTTTCATCAAATCCATTTCCTCAAGCCCACAAACATCTTCCCCAACTCAATACAACATCAAATTCTTCAAACAATTTCTCCCCAAAAATCAATTCCCAACAAACCCAAAATCTGAAACCAAGAGAGGAAAGCATCAACACAAACAAATTTCAGATTCAAAAACACCAACTTCAGATCAAACCAATTTCTGGAATTAAACCACAACAAAACCCAGATCTCCTTCTTCTTCTCCCTCCTTCCTCCTCCCCTAACGCCGTGGCCGACCACCCCATCGCCCTCACCCTCAGCCCGCCGTCGCCTAGGGAGCTGCGCGCGCCACCCAGCAGTGCGCCGCCGTCCCTTGCGCCGCGCCGCCGGCCAGGAGCCGTCGCCGCATGCCGGAGCTCCCCCTACGCCGCCGCCTGGCCCTATTGCGCCGCCGCAGAACGCCCGGAGGCCGCCGGAATCCGCGCGTGCGCATCGCCTGGGCCGCCGGAGCAGCCGCCATGTGTCGGCGTCCCCTCCTCCCATCGCGCGCCGTGAATCCCTCGCCCCTTGCTGCTGTGTGAGTTTCTTCTTGCTGCAAGTTTTAGAAACAAAAAAAACGAAAGAACAGAAGAGAGAAAGAGAGGAGGTGACAGAGAGAAGAGAGAAAGAGCCTTGTTATTATAATAAGTAGGGGTAAGTGACCTGGGTATTGAATGAATGTATAAAGAGAGGGTTGAAGTATGTGACAGGTTGAGTAAAGGTTTTATTAAAAAAAAGATATAAATGAGGATGTCAGCCTTAGTAAACAAAATGAGTAAAAGATGGGTGTCAACCTTAGTCTTGTTATTAAAGAAAGAGTGTATGAAAGAGATTGTTAATAATATATATTAGATAGGTTTTATAATAGGGTTGTAGTAGGTGGAGGTAGGTGAAGTTTTAATGTAACCTTACCCTCATGTTAACATTACAATTAGCTTAGCAAATGTTAATTAGAAGTTAATTAGTGGGTTAATTGTTAGTATAAATCCAAATGATAATCGTTAAGTATTATTTAATTCAGCATGTTATTAATTGTTTAATAATGTTAGGGTAATAATATTAGTATAAAATGAGTGTATCAGGTTAATTTAACACAACATAGACATCACCCTAGTCAGAGAACCCGATAAAATTAGACGAACCCAATTTAGGGATTAACCCGATATTTTGATTATCTCGCGATATATCTAATTCAGTGATTTGTTTAACCAAAACAGAGAACCAAAAGTACCAACTCGAAGTACCCATCAAGACGGACCCAACAGCTCCAGAATCACCGAATTCAGGCAAGTGATACTTGCCAGTAATTATTTAGGCCATGTTCTAGGCCAATTTGTGTAGTTGCGTAAAAGAGACTAGGCGGCGAAATGATAGTCGCCTAGACAACCATATTGATCTAGTTTGACAACGAAACTAGATCCAACACTTTTTACTTGCTTTCATTCATGCTGCCATGTCACGTTTACTTTCAATTAACTGTACGCACTTTAAATGCTCATTACATGCCATGTCATGCATCAAATTGTTCTATCGTGATTGCGTAGCACACGCTACAATAATTGTAACTATTGAGGCTAGGCACCTGCTTTGCGGGCACAACCCTATGCCAATAACACTTCCTGGCTCGTGATCCAGAAGATGGGCGACAGTACATATACACGTGGAGGGGTAGGGTTAAACGATCGCTTGAGCGTAGAAGTGAGCCCGTACAGCCACTTCAGCCAAAAGACGGAAACTCTGTGCACAAAGTGATAAATTAGTGATTCGTGAATCGTGAAATAGTGAATTGTAACTTTCTGCTACAACGTGCTTGATTGTTATTATTTTGTTCATTTAAATGTTGCATTCTTAAATGTCATGCCATTTCATCATGTTAGAACTGCTAGTCGCTTTTCTATATTTGTATCCTTGCACAAAAGTTCTCCGCCTTTCTAGTGAGACTTTTGCTGACATGTGCCCTTTTCTCTTTGGGTGTCACATGTCAGACTTTGAGACAGAGCAGGTAGTAGCGGACGAACAGTTTGTTGACGCTGAGTTTGAGGTCTCTGCAGAGGCAGAGTTCGAGGGCACTGGTGACCAGTCCTAGTCTCACCTAGAGACTTCTTTAGTTGTTGCTACTTTAGTAGTTGCTGTTAGGTTTCGGGGTGTAACACCTATATATATCTATGTTTATGTTTCGGCCATGCTTTAGGCCTATTGTTCAGACTTGTACTTTTGTGACTATTCCGTGATGTTGTAATATTTGTTGGACGTTGTTGGTGGATACTTTTTATCTGCTTTATTATTGTTGTTGTTTCGTCGTAATGCAAGGACCTGCTACTTTTCGGAAAAAAATTTACAGACGCTTATCAGACTGCAGCTTCACAGCTCCACGTCTGAGCGGACCTCCTCACGTCTCGCCTTCCATATTAGGGAAGCGTGGCGTGACAGGTTTTAGTGGTGGCCCATGCAGGTCACCCCACTTTGCATCTGCGAAATATCGGAACAACAATAATGATAACAACATCCATTTTAATATTTGGAACATTTAAGTCATGAATTGAGTCTAATCAGAAGGTTTTCCTTGTCTTAGATGGTAGTAAGACTTAGATAGACGTTTAGGTTTGATAGTTAGGCGCTTTCGTTGGGACTTAGTTGTACTCGTCTTAGGTTACCTTAGTAGTCTCGCACCCAGCCCTGACTATATTAGATCCATATAGCTTTTCCTCTAGTCGTTCGTTGAGTCCATTAATTTCGGGCCAGCAAAACGAAATTTTGATACTTTTAGGACCCTTACCTGAGACCTCTATAACAATCTAATTCATTAGAAAGTCTTAGTGCTAAGTTTTCCTAATCTTTGTCGACCTAATAATTAGGCCCCTGATTTTTTATTCCTAGTCCTTACATCGCTATGTTAATGACCAGAATTCCATCGTAGCAGATTCACCTAAGTTAATTCCCCGTCGTGTTTACATTTTAACCATTCAACTCCCTCCTTACTCTCGACCCACGTGATCTTCTGACACCCGTCATTCTCCTTTTTGAATCATCCACATTACTATACCGATTCTACTGTCAATCTCCTTCATGGAATTCCTCGCCGAATTTAACTTCTTTGAAAATCTTCAATATGCCCCATATTTTTCAACTGACTTAAAATTATTCTTTGATTTTGAGTTTCCTTCGCTGAAAATTTTAGTCACTAAATTTTTAATGATTCCTGATCTATATCATCCATACTCACATATCCTACTTTCTACATCTATATTAAAAACTTTTTGATGTCACGCATATAAATGATAAGCTTCCTTCAATGGACCATGATCCGGTCAATGTGCTTGGCTAAGTTGTTGGATCACCCTTGCTAGACTTGGGATAAGTGATCCTGGCTTAGTCACTTCCCTGGCCGTGTCCGCTGGACCGCAAGGACGTGAATCATGATTCTGTATGGCATTTCCGTTCTCACTATACTACAACAGATTTCAAAACAACCAACCATATACTAATTTTAAATACTTTTTATACTAAATAAAACTTCAACTATTTTGGTATACTAGTATTGTATTCATCATATTTATACAAAAAAAATTTGTAAAAAAAACTATCTTCATTTACAAAACAAACACTACATCTCTACATCCGTGACTCTTTCGCCTATTACTTATCTACTGTTTTAACTTATATCACTCACCATCCTTATATACGTTATTAAGATGTTGTCACATTTTTACACATACATCCAATTCTCCTATTTAATCATTCACAACATCTCTATAACACCTGATCAAGCTAACTCTTGTCACGACTTCTGATTTGATACCACTGTTCCACAAACTAAATTGAGACTACTCGAACGTGATAGAACGTCATAATAATAAGCGGTCTTAAATTGCTACTGGATCAGTGTCTAGAAAGGAACGGTAAAGGGGTTGGTCAACCAAAGGACTTGTCCTGCGGTCATAGAAGTGACCTATGCTTTCAAGCCCTGAATGCCTGGCTGGTTTAGGAGTTAAACTAGACTTCTTAGTATTAGGCCAGCCTACACTATTAGAAAGTCAAGCGACGTTTTTTTTCTTCATACTCGCTCATTACTTGTCCTTTTCAGAGTTACTGCGTCTACCTGGTTGTCTTACTATTGTCATCACATTGCCTGTTGGTTAAAACATTGTTGCTACCATATACCATTTCACCGTCGTTACTTGTGCACTTGCACAATCACCTTTACTTTATACATTACATGCACTTTACTTACCACACTTGAGCAGCCACCAATACTTTACTTCCTGCTCGTAAGTGCATGTCTATTCTTACTTCTTTAAGATCATCTTTCTGATTAAGTTAACCCTATACCCTTGCACATTCATCGCAATTTGATTCATTACATCAAACAGCTCTATATCTTACACTATCTCTTGGTTACCACCTTAGTGTATCTATTTACTTACTTTAGCGAGGTTAGTTTTCAATTTGCGTTATAACCCTTTAAAAAAATGTTTTCTTCTACCTTTATTACTATCATCAGCAGCGTTTAATTTTGTTATACATTATGTTGATAAGATGTTAGATATGAATATTATTATAAGGGGATTATAATTACAGATAAGTGTAGTTGAGGTGATGTAAGGTGTAGTTCTATTAGTTGATATGAACACCACGAACTTAGAATAATCCATTTACAAGAAGAGAGATAGAATGATGTGTTCAAAAGTTATATTTGGATAAACCCATACATAATGGCTTCAATATGATTCCATATTATGAATGGTGCACAGGAAGACGTGTACATTACGGATTTGGGATTCGTATTAGCTGAAAGTAACTTTGTAGATATTACATAGTTTATGATGGCGATGAGGATTAGTAGAGTATGTATAGTAACAAGATTTCATCAAATGGATAGGGTGATGGAGACGTCGGAAATAATATGATATGTTGATACGAATGGATAAATTGATCTAAGTTGCTTAAGATTCAATAAGGAATGATGAGATGTGATTTAATGATTTGTTAATTAAGATGTTTAACTTATGAATTGTCACGATGAAGAATGAGTTGGGAGCATGATAAATAATAATGATAAATGGTGAGGTACACTAGGCATATTTGTACTTGTCATCTTATGTTAGTGATTAGTAGAACATCATTATATCAATGGATTAATACAAGAATAAGATTAGAATTGGGATTTATGGATGTCACAATTATAATATTACAAGTTAGGTTATACAATGAGCAAGAGATGATACACTACGGATGGGCAACCTATGAGAATGTACAGCTTTTTGGAGAACTTGAGAATAAAGGATATCATACATTAAAGATTCCCCGAGACGATGTTACTGCCTTAATAGCAATGATGAGCAAAAGATTGAGGGAATTTGTAAGAAGTATTGGTTGATGATAGTTAGTATTTTCCCTTCCGAGGTTACCTAGTTTAAAGTATTAATTGTGTAAGACAAGAATTATGAGATAGAAGTCAAAAAGAAATGGGAGGTAATGGACTTGTATTTAAGTTCAGGATATGCTTATTTATTCAGTAACGAGACGAGAAGTGATGATTTATTTTAGGAACACTTGTTTGAGGTTATGAGTTTAACAACCAGTGTATCAGGGTTACAGTTGTGAGTATATATATATATATATTTGTATTCTGTAATTTTCTTTTCCTCGTCTCTGCACATCTTGGGTAGCCGTCCCCAGCCTTTTCACCTGCCCACTAACGGTTAAGGCCATCGATGATGCTTAGTCATCCGAACCTCTTGTTGAAACTCAGTCTTAACCACATCACTTGTGACTTTTCCTAACCAATTTCATTTCCTTGTCTCGAAATATTTTAGGTCATAATTTACCTCGTAGAAATACAAGAGCGCTATCCATACTTGTTTCCTGCTCAGTAGTTGATAAGAATTCCGAGGACGGAATTTTCTTAAGGTGGGTAGAATGTAACGGCTAGTATTTTTATAGACGTATTTTTAAGATCGTGTGTATCAGTACTTTACTTCTATCGTCCGGATAATCTTTTCGTCTGTGCGTTATCTGCTATAAGTCGACGCGAGTGCGTCCCTGTTCTCGTTTTTACCGTGTCAAATATTAATTTACTATCAAGTTTAACAAATCTCCTTAACTTAATTATCTTATTAATTAAGACTTGCTAATCACTTTAATTTAATTACCTTGCAAATTACAATTTACTAATCGTTTCAGATTTTCACTAATTACTTTAATTAGTTTATTAATTACTTCTTGATACTTTAATGGTTACTATTAAAGCTTACTTAATTACGTTATTATCTTAACCCCTACCTAAACGACAACACACACGTTGATTGAATCAGATTCATTTCCCCCTCACAATTAGTCTAACATGGCATTCAGTTCGTTGAAGCAAAACAGCACTCTCCTTCCTCATTAGTCTAAAGTTAGAGACACCTATCCCAATCTAATTAATATGAGGTTTGACAAATGGGAAAAGTGTGTCTCCCTGCTAATCTTTTTAAACCAACATCTTCTCCCCTGCTTATCTTCATAACCCACCATCGTCTCCTCCCTGCAAATGAAACTACAACCCAATTCCATCACCGAGAAGCCAGCAAACAATTTCTCCAAATCTCAAACAGAATTTGCAAACCCTTTTTCATCAAATCCATTTCCTCAAGCCCACAAACATCTTCCCCAACTCAATACAACATCAAAT
Organism: Scilla litardierei; assembly: GCA_030789695.1. Lineage (NCBI taxonomy): Eukaryota > Viridiplantae > Streptophyta > Magnoliopsida > Asparagales > Asparagaceae > Scilla > Scilla litardierei. Next base: position 17,934,337 of record CM061134.1, on the reverse strand, counting down.
TCTTCAAACAATTTCTCCCCAAAAATCAATTCCCAACAAACCCAAAATCTGAAACCAAGAGAGGAAAGCATCAACACAAACAAATTTCAGATTCAAAAACACCAACTTCAGATCAAACCAATTTCTGGAATTAAACCACAACAAAACCCAGATCTCCTTTTTCTTCTCCCTCCTTCCTCCTCCCCTAACGCCGTGGCCGACCACCCCATCGACCTCACCCTCAGCCCGCCACCGCCTAGGGAGCTGCGCGCGCCACCCAGCAGTGCGCCGCCGTCCCTTGCGCCGCGCCGCCGGCCAGGAGCCGCCGCCGCATGCCGGAGCTCCCCCTGCGCCGCCGCCTGGCCCTATTGCGCCGCCGTAGAACGCCCGGAGGCCGCCGGAATCCGCGCGCGCGCATCGCCTGGGCCGCCGGAGCAGCCGCCATGTGTCGGCGTCCCCTCCTCCCATCGCGCGCCGTGAATCCCTCGCCCCTTGCTGCTGTGTGAGTTTCTTCTTGCTGCAAGTTTTAGAAACAAAAAAAAACGAAAGAACAGAAGAGAGAAAGAGAGGAGGTGACAGAGAGAAGAGAGAAAGAGCCTTGTTATTATAATAAGTAGGGGTAAGTGACCTGGGTATTGAATGAATGTATAAAGAGAGGGTTGAAGTATGTGACAGGTTGAGTAAAGGTTTTATTAAAAAAAAGATATAAATGAGGATGTCAGCCTTAGTAAACAAAATGAGTAAAAGATGGGTGTCAACCTTAGTCTTGTTATTAAAGAAAGAGTGTATGAAAGAGATTGTTAATAATATATATTAGATAGGTTTTATAATAGGGTTGTAGTAGGTGGAGGTAGGTGAAGTTTTAATGTAACCTTACCCTCATGTTAACATTACAATTAGCTTAGCAAATGTTAATTAGAAGTTAATTAGTGGGTTAATTGTTAGTATAAATCCAAATGATAATCGTTAAGTATTATTTAATTCAGCATGTTATTAATTGTTTAATAATGTTAGGGTAATAATATTAGTATAAAATGAGTGTATCAGGTTAATTTAACACAACATAGACATCACCCTAGTCAGAGAACCCGATAAAATTAGACGAACCCAATTTAGGGATTAACCCGATATTTTGATTATCTCGCGATATATCTAATTCAGTGATTTGTTTAACCAAAACAGAGAACCAAAAGTACCAACTCGAAGTACCCATCAAGACGGACCCAACAGCTCCAGAATCACCGAATTCAGGCAAGTGATACTTGCCAGTAATTATTTAGGCCATGTTCTAGGCCAATTTGTGTAGTTGCGTAAAAGAGACTAGGCGGCGAAATGATAGTCGCCTAGACAACCATATTGATCTAGTTTGACAACGAAACTAGATCCAACACTTTTTACTTGCTTTCATTCATGCTGCCATGTCACGTTTACTTTCAATTAACTGTATGCACTTTAAATGCTCATTACATGCCATGTCATGCATCAAATTGTTCTATCGTGATTGCGTAGCACACGCTACAATAATTGTAACTATTGAGGCTAGGCACCTGCTTTGCGGGCACAACCCTATGCCAATACCACTTCCTGGCTCGTGATCCAGAAGATGGGCGCCAGTCCATAAACACGTGGAGAGGTAGGGTTAAACGATCGCTTGAGCGTAGAAGTGAGCCCGTACAGCCACTTCAGCCAAAAGACGGAAACTCTGTGCACAAAGTGATAAATCAGTGATTCGTGAATCGTGAAATAGTGAATTGTAACTTTCTGCTACAACGTGCTTGATTGTTATTATTTTGTTCATTTAAATGTTGCATTCTTAAATGTCATGCCATTTCATCATGTTAGAACTGCTAGTCGCTTTTCTATATTTGTATCCTTGCACAAAAGTTCTACGCCTTTCTAGTGAGACTTTTGCTGACATGTGCCCTTTTCTCTTTGGGTGTCACATGTCAGACTTTGAGACAGAGCAGCTAGTAGCGGACGAACAGTTTGTTGACGCTGAGTTTGAGGTCTCTGCAGAGGCAGTGTTCGAGGGCACTGGTGACCAGTCATAGTCTCACCTAGAGACTTCTTTAGTTGTTGCTGCTTTAGTAGTTGCTGTTAGGTTTCGCGGTGTAACACATATATATATCTATGTTTATGTTTCGGCCATGCTTTAGGCCTATTGTTCAGACTTGTACTTTTGTGACTATTCCGTGATGTTGTAATATTTGTTGGACGTTGTTGGTGGATACTTTTTATCTGCTTTATTGTTGTTGTTGTTTCGTCGTAATGCAAGGACCTGCTACTTTTCGGAAAAAAATTTACATACGCTTATCAGACTGCAGCTTCACAGCTCCACGTCTGAGCGGACTTCCTCATGTCTCGCCTTCCATATTAGGGAAGCGGGGCGTGACATATGTTTCCATGGATTGCCCGTACCATCGTATTGATTCTGGTGTGGTATCTCGAAATTCGGTAGCCGGGGGGGGGGGGGGCGAAGTGATTTTCTCCTTCATATGGTTCCATCCACCAGTAACAGAGATAATTGGAGGTTGTTCCTCATCACGACGATGGGTCTGTCAGCTGGTAGAGGCGCTGGAGGAATTGACAAGGCTCTCTCTCTCTCTCTCTCTCTCTCTCTCTCTCTCTCTCTCTCTCTCTCTCTCTCTCTCTCTCTCTCTCTCTCTCTCTCTCTCTCTCTCTCTCTCTCTCTCTCTCTCGATTTGGAGAATTCTGATTAGGAGGGCTTCCCCACGACTCTTTCGCTTTTGCCCAGTTGTGGGCCTTGTAGGACTACAGCTGCGATCTTGGGTGTGGTGATCCCTCGCTTGCTCCACGCCACTACGGGTAGCTCTCCCGTTGTTGGAGGGGACCAGGCCCAGCGTTCACCCGGCAGAGCGGTTGTTATCGTCACCCCTCTTGTTGCCGTGACCTCTATCATTGTTGCCGACTTTGGTCCGTCGTCGAGATGTAGGAGTGGTATTGAGTAGAGAGGTGGTCTGCCGCTCTAAATTTGGACCCCCAGCCATCTGGCTCCTTGGTGCAGGTTGTGCCTTTATGGGGGCATGTGTCGAATTAGGGGTGGCAGTACCGCAGCCACCGGAATTGGTTGTTGGGTTATCTGCTAGATGGAGGCCGTAATGACGCGAGGTTGTCATTGACTGATAGGGTGAACATGTCAAACTGCTCTTGTGTAACCAGTTGTGTGACTGGTCCCCCTTCCGACGAAGATCTGGCATCATCGTCGATGTGCGGGGCATTCTTGTTCGCGCCGAGGATCGGTCCAGTGTTGGTGGGTCGAGTTGACATGGCTTTGCTGCTTTGGGATGTGGACCGCGATGTTTCACACGGACGGTGCCAACTGTTAACGAATGGGTTCCGGTCAACAGTAAGGTGGGATGACTCGAATGCCACTGATGAGGTGGATCATCGTCAGCTGTTGAGTGGGACCCGCGATGGTTGGAGCCTGGGTCGAAGAAGACCAAGCTCGAGCTACTGGGCTGAAGCTCGACCAAGCATTGGGTCGTTCGGGCGATCCGTAAAGGTATTTGCTGGGTCCTCTGAGCTACAGGCCCCACCCCGTCTCCACAGGATCCGTTCCCGTGAAACCCCTCAAAAAAGAACCTCTCCCGTTTGTCGAATGATCTGCAACTCAGACACTCGTTAGGGGGGTCGGATCTGGGTTCCGACCGAAATCCCCTCCGATGCTTAAGTTGGTATGGACTTAAGTTGGCAGGGGGCAGTCAAGGTCGATCTAAGGGAGATCGACTTTGATTTTGTCACGCCGAGCTTTTGGAGGAAGAAATATAGACGTGAAAAATAAGAGAAAAGTATTGTCAAAGTACCTAGTATTCAGTACCTCTTGAGTCCCCCGCACTGTTGGTGTTTCTTCTATTTATAACTGGAGACGTCTCCTTAGTGCCGTTGCCAAATAACGGTCTCCCCATTATGGCTGCACGATCATCCCTAAAGGATAGGCATAACCGATGTCCACTCGTAACGCCATTAACAAGCCCATAATTAACCATTTTCTTAAGCTTCAGAAGCTCAACGGACAAATTACGTGGCACGTGGGATTTGCGGGTTTGATGAGCTGTAACTTGTCCTTTGAGGGCTTTTTCACCTAGCCGAGTCCTCTCCTCTTCGGAGGCCGGCCCGTAACACGATTGATTTGCAATTTTTCCGTAGACAACGGGCCTGTTGCTGTCACGTCCTCATTGCTGCATGGGTCACGTCACCCCCATTTCACCCAACCTTCATTACTACCTCGCGGTGGGGGGTTTTTTTAATCATATCCGCGTGGTCAAATAATTAGGTTCAACTTCTATCAATATGCGTCTTTTTCAGCTTAAAAAGACTAAGCAAGCGTTCACCAACCTCGGCCGTGGTTGTCTCCGCTTTTGGACGGCGAATGATCAACCAAAACCTAGTGACAAAGTGTGGAGCCCACATGCATGATCGTGTCTCATGCCGCGAGCGTGGGGGTGTGCTACATACACTTGTATATAATATGCTAATGTTTTTTAAAAAAATAGAAATAAAATACGTTAGTCATGCTTTACTATCTACCATTATGCATGGATTCAAAATTTCAACAACATGCTTAACTAGCGTATCCTCGACAAGTCTTTGCCAAGTAAGATCCAGCTTCAATGATAGACAACTAAAACTGCAAGGTCTATTATGAGCATCACCATGAATAGAGCCACCTCATTGATGACTTTAGGTTAGGAGTGGCAATTTTCGGCCCGACACGGTTCATTTTCGGACCGGGCTGGCCCTGTCCGGTTCATTTTTGGGCCGGACCTGGGCCAAGCTTTTCAGCCCATGGCGGCACGGCACGGCGCGAAAAGCATTTGATCGCCCCACTTCAATTTGACTAAAGCGGATTTCAGTAATGTGCATTCATTTATGGTGTTGAGTCCAATGCCATGAATCTTATCAGATCAAGGTCCAAATACCATAAATTTTAACAACTTCCCGCCAGCGCCAACTTTGATGTCTTCGGATCTTGAGGGTCGATCTCAGTTTTTGAGAAGAGACAAAGAACCGCCAAACATGTTACTTCATCTTGCCAAATAAATGAAAACAATGTAGGACACATCACCTTATGCAACCCACTTAATCTTCTTCTTTCAGGCTCCATTTCGATGCATCTTTAAGCATATGAGACAAGTTTGTGTTTAAAAATATGATAAAATATTGTCACAATACATAATTCATTCAACCCTATCGGACCGAGCCGGACGGCCCGAATTTTTATCGGACCGTACCTGGGCCTCTCCGGAATGGCCCGAAGTCTTATCGGGCCGGGCCCGCCCAATCCTTTAAGAAAACCGGACCGAGCCGGCACGGCCCGATAAGACCGGGCCGGCCCGAATTGCAACCCCTACTTTAGGTACTAAATCTAGTCACCTAAGATATTAGGATACTGAGTCACCCGGTGTAGTTTTGATGATGAGCAAACATGTTCTCTGATATATGAGTGCATGTATATAAAGCAAATCAAGAAACGCTTGAAGCTAGTATGGGTTCAACAAGGCCATAAATCAAAAGAAGCTAGAGTACAAGGAGCTCAAAGTGTCAAGGATACATCAAGTGCTTCAATTGTAAAGTTTATTTTTGATATAATTTTTCTTTTTTCTTTTTTAAGCATGTCAAAGCATTGGTTGAAGCTCACATGTACTTAGGAATAGATATAAAATGTTTTAAAATTATTTTCAAATATTTTCTAAGTGTTTATAGGCCATATTTATAATTTCAAGCAAACTAGTCGACCAGTATAATACTCCAGTCGACTAGTTGTTGTATCTGCACTAGGCTAGGACAATGTCAGAATACTAGTCGACCAGAGTTATAAGACTAGTCGACTAGTGGTTACACTATGGTCGACTAGTCAATGTACCATGGTCAACCAGTAAATACATAGAGCATCTCAACTTCTTCTGATAATGTCAGACTAGTCGACCAGTGTACATTTACTAGTTGACCAGTCAAGAACTAGTCGTCTCGTGAGTACACTATGGTCAACTAGTAACTAGCAGTTGGTCTACAACAGTCGCATTTTTACTAGCTATTTTTGACCGTTTTAGGGATATTTTGGTCAACTATTTGGACCAAAATTTTCCCTTATTAATTTAGGATTCTTTAGATTTTAAAGTATGAATTGAATGATCAAATTCTAAAGAGAAAAATAGTTTTTAAAGCTCAAAAGTCTTAAAGAAAACCCCTCTTCTTTTGGCCAAAGTTTTCCAAGTTTTTGACTCTGTAGTTTGGCCAAATCCTTGATATCTCCAAAGCTAAAAAGTCTATCTTTTGAGATCAAGTATTCTCCTATAGCTACACAAGTACTCAAGAGCTTCAAGTCAAGGCTATATGTACTTGTATCAATCTCTGTAAGTATAAATCCTATGTATTGTGGTGAGTTGGGAAAATCGTTGTTGTAGGCAATGTGGGTTTGTAAATCCTCTTGGAGGGAGGTGGTTGTAAAAATCCTCAGGGTTGCTGAGGTGGTTTTAATAGTGATAGTGGGTGTTTGATGCAGCTCAAGGATCTGACTGAACCAGTGTAACCTCCTTGTGTTTGCGATTGTAATTTATGTGCCTTGTCTCTTACTTGCGTACTTTATATTCCACTGCTTATCTTTATTATTGTAAGTGAGCTTGTTGATTAAGATTAAATTAGGTAACTCTAATTGTAATCTTAGGAATAATTTTCTAGATGATTATATTATTTCATAAACATTATTCACGCCCTCTAGTATTTCTCATTATCATCTCAGGATCCAACACGTGGTATCAGAGGCTGGTGCATAATGGTGTCAACACATGACAAGTTTCCTGAAGGCCAGTCCACCATTCGTTCACCATTTCTCACAGGTTCCAACTACAGAAGTTAGAAGAATAGGATAAGGATATACTTCTTGTCTATATCTTATAACCTATGGAAGATGGTGGAGACTCTCTATGTAGAGCCAACAAAACCAAAAGATGAATGGTCCGAGAAGAAGAAAGACTAGATTGCACTAAATGCCAAAGCGATGTCAACACTTTATTGTGCACTTGATACAACAGAGTACAACCGGATCTCCATGGCTACCTCCACACATTAAATATAGAAGATGCTTGAGGTAACTCATGAAGGTAATAAAAAGGTTAAATCTTCAAAATCTTCTCTTTATACCCATAAATATGAGTATTTCGAGATGGGGAAAGGTAAATCCATAAGGAAGATGTACACACAATTCACTAAGATCATCAACACACTTGCGGGGCTAAGAAAGAAGTACTCACGAGAGGAGCACATGTGCAAGATCCTCTGTTCTCTCACACTTGAACGGGAGAGGAAGATGGTGGCAATAGAAGAGAGGAATGATCTTTCCAAGGTCACCTTGGAAGATCTTATTGGAAACCTCAAGGTGTATAAGCTTCAGATGAAAGAAAGGAAGGACAAGGAGCAGAGCAACAAGAAGAAAACCATTGCCTTCAAAGTTGCTCCAGACTATGAGGCATTTGAAGATGAAATTGAGGACCAACTGGCTCTCATTATAATGGGCTTCAAAAAATGACTAAGTTGGGTAAATTCAAGCTCGATAAACAAAGATTATCTAACAAATCTACTATTTGTCATGAATGCAATATCCTAAGTCATATAAAGGAGTGTCCCTTGAAAAAGAACAAAGGGAAAGGAAAATTTGAAAAGGTAAAGAGACCAAAGAAGAAGGCATAGGCGGCTTGGTATCAAGTCCCAAAGGAGACAAGCGATGACTCCTTATCTGAAGAGGAAGAAGAAGTGGATAGAAGAGAAAGAGCATATGCATGCTTCATGGTCATCAACAACAACGTAAATTCCAACTCAGACGATGATGATGATGATGATGATGATTAGTATGATTGTGAGGAAGAGATTCACAAATTATATGTGTTATATGATGATAACTTAAGAAAACATTTGACTCTTAAGAATAAGCATAAAACATGTGAAGATATTTCTTCTAACTCGATGTTGAAAAGATAAAAGAAGAAAATCTAAAATTGATTAGTAAAAACAATGACCTAATAGAAAGAATAATGTGCTTACTAATGAATGTAGTAGCTTAATTGTTAGGCTTAATGAACTAGAAAAGAATATAGCTACCATTAAAGCTAAGTATGAGGACCTCTATAAAAATATGGATAAGTTTGATAGGGGTAAGGAAAGTTAGATGATTTGATTAGCTCGCAAAGACCCTCTAATAGCAAATTTGGCCACCAATCGAAATGTTAGGCCTGACATGATTATACTAAGGTTCATCGCACTAGAAATAGATTTGTCAAAGTTATGATCCCCAAGAGAGTGACTAACCAAATGAACGATGATTACATTTCTAGTTTTATGATAAATGTTCATTATAATAGAAATAGATTTGTTCATGATGGGAAGTATAAACCCAAATGGGTTTGGTTCCCGTTGATTGATATTATTTTCTATGACCAATCCCATGGATTCAAAAGAAAAAAGAGTACCAAGATATATTGATTATTTTTAGGTATTCATATATGATGGGAATAGAAGCTATCTCCATTATTATGCTTTAAAGTATGCTTGATTTCAGTGGGAGGTTCAAAATTGATGATCAACTTTATAAGGAGAGCTAATAATTTTTGAGAAATTTTTTTGTAAGAATACTTTATTGGTATCATTTCGTGGTATTCCCTCATTTGATGTTATATTATTATAACACTTGTATCTCTCACACTTGGTTTCATCATATTGAGTCACCTACACTTTTAGAACACTCCCTTTTGACTCGTGTCATTTTGATTATATTAACGGGGAGAGAGATTTGCAAGTGGGGGAGAGATTATTTCTTAGTTTAACTAAGGGGGAGAGCGCACTTTATTTCATCTCCTTTTTAATGTTGACAAAATGGGAGAGAAATTAGATGCCATGTATAATAATATGATTGCAACACTGTGATATCAAGATATATGTTGCTAACTGTTATGTTGTAGGAAGATTACGTATTTATTTTATTATTCATATTATTTTGCATTCATGTTTGCCATCTTTAGAAGGAAGAGAATGTTAGGATATTGAGTCACCCTATATAGTTTTGAAAATGATCAAACATGTCATCTAATATATGCGTGTATGTATATGAAGTAAATCAAGAAGTACTTGAAGCTAATGTGAGTTAAACAAGGACATGAATCAAAGATTCAAAGGAAGCCAGATAAGGAGCTCAAAATGTCAAGGATACATTAAGTGCTTCAATTGTATAGTTTATTTTTGGTGTAAATTTTATTTTTCTTGTCATAACATGTTAAAGCCTTAGTTGAAGATCTCACACACTTCGGAATAAATATAAAATGTTTTAAAATTATTTTTAAGTGATTATAGGCTATATTTATTATTTCAAGTAAACTAGTCGACCACTGTGATACTCCAGTTGACTAGTTTCTGTATTTGTACTAGGCTAGGGCAATGTCAGTGCAATGTCCCGCTTTCCAGGATACCCAGAAAGTACGAATCTGTCCTAGGTAATCCAGAGCAACGAGTGTTACGAAGGGAAATACAAAAAAACTCAAGCAGGTCCACTCTGCACTGCTGGGATAGCACATGTAATATTCCCAATGCACAACCAAACAACCAATAACATAAACACTGAAAGAAACTTAGAGGGAAACTGTACAACAACTAAACCCAAAGAAAAATCCGATATCTTATACATCATCCATATGTACATACATCCATCATACAACCACATTCATGCATCACCTCACCATTCATGCGTGCACATACTAAACACACTATATTACTAATACATAGGCATTCAACAAGCATCCATGGGCAACCATGCAAGCAACCAATAAGAATACACCATTAGCATCAATTAGTGACACTTACAGGACTAATAGTAAGACTAATTACTAGTACTACTCCACACAATCATAAAATATTACTATACCACTTCATAGTTCACTGCACACACTACATGCACAATCAACCATCTAAAGGACATGTAAATATGTACTCAGTTGTATACAAGCATATACATAATACATAGTACACAGATGTACACTCTATATTCACACAAAAGCATAGGCCCTACATATATGGCACTCTGGGCCATTACAGTCAGAAAACTAGTAGATCAGAGTTATGAGACTAGTCGACTAATGGTTACACTATGATCTGTTGGATCCTGTGGATGGCAAATTGAACACTAGAGGGGGGTGAATGTTGTTCGTCAAATTATAATATCCCTCTAAAGAATTCTACTTAGGTACTTAACTTGAGTTACCAAATGAATACTTAATCAAGAATAATACTTGTAAGATAAGAGTAATGCAGAAGAAAAAACAATTGCAAGTAAACAATAAGCACAATCAATCACAGAGATGGACAAAGCAATTTATCCTGATTCAGGTACCACTTGTACCCTAATCCAGCCACACGTCCTCAACAGGATATAACTCCACTAAACATAAGGATTTACAATATGTTTCAAAATGGAATAAACACATTCAATAATGGATAACGCGTCTTAATAAGACAACACCTCTTTAATGAGAGAAAACACCACACACAAAATGTGAGAAAGAAATGCTTACAACCTTTTACCTATAGCCTTTTATATGAAGCTATTGTGTAGTTGTGATGTGGCTACAGTGATGATCTCCGAGTGATGAGAAAAAGAAGCTCTTTGAGGTATTGAATTTGACCTTGAATGATATTGAAAACTCTTTAAAACATGGGCCAATGAGAGAGGGTTTTGCTTAAAAGCTTTTGGACTTTAAAACTCTTTTTATCTTAAGAAGATTGATCAATTAAGTTAGCAAGAACTTTAGCAACAATCCTTAATAAATAGTGGAACATTCGGGTCCAAAATGTTGACCAAAATGCCCATCCAACGATAAAAAAGGGCAATAATCCGACTATTGGGGACTGCTAGCTCACTGATAGTCGACTACTGTACTTCAGGTAGTCGACTACTGGAGGTGGTAGTCGACTACCTAAAGAACTGTAGTTGACTATCTCTAACTCCAGTGAAACAATCTTGAGCCAAAATGAATAGTAGTAGACTCATATACTAATGAAGGCCGACTCCTACGCTAATACATATAATACGGCTCTTGAACTTAAGAAATGATTTTTAAAACATTTTATATGTTTCCTAATTATGAGTTGCTGGGAAATGTGTGCCCTCAAGACCAATTATTTAATTGAGACATCTTGTTCAAAATGATAGTATGCTATCTGGTAACATTTATTTAAGTATAATCATAAATGTTTGTCTACATGTTATACTTAGATAAAGTCCTGAGACTTAGTGCGAGGTCGAACATGTATTAAAATGAGGATCCCGATTATGGAGAAGTGTTTCAACCGCTAGTAGCATAAGTCTAAAACTGTGTGTAGTCGTAGATGCATCGAGAAAAGACATTGATACATCAGATAGACTATTGTGTGCTCTGTCTTCACCAAGTATTGGTGGCGATGATCTCATGATCATTTGATTTAGCGAAATCGGAGACGAGACACATGTGCTCATTAGAGAATGAGTTCATTGAATGATCCAACGAGAGCTGATACATGGATAGCACATACAATACTGTCAATAGTAGCTCTCAAGTGATGATAGGCAAACTGGTCCTTTGACTTAAGGCCATTGTACGAGCATGTGTGTAACGACTGGTTTCATTAGCTACGAGTATTTCCGAAGCTGCGAACTGTTCATGTATCTGCTATCATATGAAATATTTCTGGTCGTTATCCGATGTGAGTGAGTCCATTATTAGATTAGTTAGCCTATGATATTATTTCGTCGCATGGACTCATGTAACGTATAATTGGCATGTGATAATTAGGTAGCGTATGTTTTTTAAAATGGGTTATTAATACTATTAATTAGCTAATAAATCAGGACTTTATTAATATTTTTATAATTAAATACTAATTATATTAAAATCCTAACCAGATATTTTTAAAACAAACGAATCTGTTCATTTTAATAAACAAAATCATTTTTGTTTCTCTTTCTTTCCCGTTGTGTAACTGAACTGTAACGCCCCGCTCCTCAGGATACCCAGGAAGTATGAATCCATCCCAGGTATTCCTAAAGCAACGAGTGTTACGAAGAAAAGTACAAAAACTCAAAGCAGGTCCACTGCACACTGCTGGGATAGTACATGTAATGTTCCTAAAGCACAAAACCAAGTATTCAATAACATAAACACAAAAAGAAACACAGAGGGAAATTGTACAACAACTAAACCCAAAGAAAAGTCTGATATCTTATACATCATCCATCTGTACATATATCCATCATTATCATTTCGTAACTACCCAAACAAACCCCAAAAGTACAAACACCCTCTCCTCTCCCCTCGCCATCCCAACCTAACTCATCCACAGAACTCCACTGCTCCACCTCATAACCGCCAACCAATTCCAACACCTGAACTTGAAAAGTCAACGGTGGGGCACGTCAACGCGTGGCCCAGTAGGAATTCCATATCTTAACTAGTCCATACATGAAGTGTGGAAAGGGTGCACGTGAGCAGGCAGAGTGTATGTCATGGCATAAACATCTACTGTAGTAGAGAAAGTAACAACTATAGCTTTGAACATGTGAAAGCGTGCACGTGCAACAGGCAAGGTGTACAATAATGGTATACAACATAAAAGAACCATAGTAAAGAAACACAAATAAACAACACATAAATTTACTATTGCTACAAGAATAATGAGGGTTAACAATTAATTCATTGGTTAGCATTTTGGAACCCGGATAAATCGTAGGACGCTAAGGAGCCGGACTTCACCCAGGGTGAGTGAAAAGTGGTACTGCAACCAGCGACACGAGCATTGGAGGGGCCTCTCGTAACTCTGTACCCGACTGGCAAGGTAGGAGTGAGACTCTCTCGGTTTTTCTGTCGGACAAACGGAGCAAACCATTAGTTACCGTCATGGTGCATCACGAGTACACCAGCGGCCTCTCCAACCCTTTCAAACTTTCCCTTCTGGGAGTGACACATCGGGTGAGAATTCATATCATCTGTCCACTCCTTAACTCCTTTAGTTTACCCGTATTTCCCCAAACCACATGTCACCCTCCTTTAAGAGGACTTAGTCATTTTCATGAAACATAACACTTTCCAATTCTTTTCTTTCCACAGTTCATCACATATTTGGGATATGCATCGCCTTGCGCATTCTCTTCCTCATTTCACATAATATACATGAAACATATAACCATACTCACATCATCATTTTGCATGTGCCAAGAACATAAACCACATATCACAATGTAATAGAAATAATTAAGAACATTGATGGCAAGGTTAACCTCAAAAAGAGCTTAAAACAACATTCAAATCTTTCAGCTTGCTGGAAAAGCAGAATAGTTAGATTAAGAAGCACATTTCTCCATAATTTTGTATCAAATATGCATATACAATACAAATGAAAGTTGTAGATATAGTTGTGCTGGATTCACCTAAAATGAACTGTGTGATTTATGGTGCATTGTTTGGTGAGACCTGTCGAATCTGTTTTTCAGACAGATTTTAAGAGCTTTAAAGATTGCTAGTTTAGGACATGTTACAGTTAGAATCTCAAAAATGTGCATTCAGGAAAAGTTGTAGAAAAAGTTGTTATCTTTCCAACGAGACCAAGATCATCAATTTCTATGGAGTGTGCAGGGACTGATCTACGTTTTACTAAATTGTGTTCAGACTGAAAGAAATTCCGACATGTTGTAAAGATGGAATTTGTACTCCTAATTACTGTACTGAACATATGGCATATTATATATGATTTTGGGGTAGAATTTCAAGGACTACACGAATATAATTTTTTTAGAATAAAACTCAGAATTACTTACCGCGCACAACCATACAAAACTCAGATTTGCTTAACGCACAAAACCATACAAAACTCAGAATTGCTCACCGCACAAAACCATACAAAACTCAGAATTTCTTACCGCACAAAACCATACAAAATTCAGAATTGTTCACTGCACAAAACCATACAAAACTCAGAATTTAACTTAAGAAAAGGTAAAACCACAACAATAACAACGACGACAACAACAACAATCATGCAACTAAGCATGCAACTCTAATACTAGTTGGAGATGGAATCCTACCTTAGGGGTGATAAGAGACAAGGGGTAGCCCAAATCCCTATGGCTCCTCCTTCTTCAAGCACTCTTCCTTCTTCTCTAAATCCTTCTTCTCCTCCACAAGCTCCTAGAATGAGCAACAACACCCAATTGACGACAGGGATGCTACGGGGGTATGTAGAGTGAGGGTGGCGTAGCCCTATGGGTGCTCAGCCTCCCTAATGTCTAAGAGTGAGCAAGGGGAAGGGATGAATTCGGCCTGATCTTTGGGGAGAGAGAGAGTGTGTGTGAATGAAACCTTTCTTTCTTTACTCCTAGAGTAGCCACCTTATCTCTCTAAAATCCTCTAAGCATGCCACCAAGTCTTGGGTTAGGAAAGGATCAAGGAGCCCTTAGCACATCAAAGGTGGAGGTGTCCCTTAGGAAAAATTAGGATTTTTTTAAGAAAAATAACTATACACACATAATACACATACAATACTTAATACACATCAAGACATTAGTATTCCAACCATATACTTTATTTAATAAAAATCATATGTCATACTAAATTATTTAAATATAATTTTTAGCTTGACAAAATTAAATAAAGTACATAAGGATTCCCCAAAAATTTATACGCACATATATACGCTCAAAATATGTATAAATACATGTATGGGAATTTTGGGGTCATTACATGAACCCCCCAACCCACGTGCTCTCAGCCCTCCCCCACATCTCACGTTCCCCATATCCCTCCACACGTCTATCTATCGCCCTCTCTCTACAAAAACTCAAAGGAGAACCATCCTTTCCTCTCATCAGCCCTAAGCCCAGCACCTAAGCCGTGCAAACACCGACCCCTCTCCTCTCTTTCCTTCCGGCCACCCTCCTCTTCTCAGGCGAACCGCAACCCTCTCCGGTGACCTCAGCCGTCACCCCCGACCACTACCTCCTTCCGATCAAACCCTCCCACCGGCGGCCAACCTCCCCGCAGCTCTTTGACGACCCCATCTCTCCCCAGACCTCTCCTCCGCCCTCCACCACAAACCCCGACGCCGGCAGCCTCTGTCATAGCCTATTTAGCCCTATACGGCGACTGATACGGTAGTTCTCTACATGCGAGTAGAGGGAGTATAATGAGATGATAAGAGGTGATATGGTGTGTATATGGCTAGTGGCAGTTGTGTAATTTCGTGAAGAGTGTAGGGGCATTTTGGTCATTTGGCCATATGGATGGAAGTGTGTGTAGAGTGAAGGTGGGTGTGTAAAGTAATGTCACACTTGTAAAATTTGGAAAGATGGGTTAGCGTGTGAGGGACCAGTGTGAAAAGGGATGGGTTTTGTGGCACACCCGTAAATTTTTAGAAAGGCTAGGGGCAAAACGGTCTTTTGGCCTAAATCTGCTGTGCGTACATCCTGAAGTTGTGTGTGCATAAAGGAATGACAAACTTGTAAATACTTGAAACTTGAGGGGTAATTTTAAAAGGGTATTATAGTCATTTGGCTTGTGCATGGTTATCCTAAAGAAGAATCTAGAGCTAGATAGTTGTAGGAATTTCTAAACTCTTCTTAAGCTTTCTTTTTATTTTATTTTTCATCCTTATCTCTCCCTCTCCCTACTAAGACCAGGCCGAACTCCCCCTCCATCCTTTTCCATTTCATCAACACTCAAAAACCCTAGTTTTACCTCAAAAATTGAAGAAAACCATAGGCTACTTCAAGGAGAAAGAAAGGTGAAAGGAAGAAAAGGAGAAGAAAGGAAGAAAGAAGCTTTCTTGAGGTATGAATTCTAACCTAGTTTAGGGATTTTTATTTAGGGATATGAGAATGTTAGGATGCTATTTATATTGTTTATGTTCTGGATTTCATGTATTATGTTTGCAATAGCCTCAAAGATTCGACTTTTCCTTGTTTTTCCTAGCAAATCACCCTCTCCTGAAAAACAGAAATTCTGTATGTGTGTTTATACATCAATTCTGATTTCTGTAGTTAAAATTACTTTCTGAAAAAAATATGTAGATGTAGATCTTGAAGTCCTACCCCAAATTCATGTAAAATTTGTCATATGTTGAGTTCAATAAGTAGGAGTAATAATTCAACGTTTGTAACTTGTCTGAAATTCTGTCAAGCTGTACACAGTTTAGCAAAATGTGTACATATTTAGCCATATACGGCGACTGATACGGTAGTTCTCTACATGCGAGTAGAGGGAGTATAATGAGATGATAAGAGGTGATATGGTGTGTATATGGCTAGTGGCAGTCGTGTAATTTCGTGAAGAGTGTAGGGGCATTTTGGTCATTTGGCCATATGGATGGAAGTGTGTGTAGAGTGAAGGTGGGTGTGTAAAGTAATGTCACACTTGTAAAATTTGGAAAGATGGGTTAGCGTGTGAGGGACCAGTGTGAAAAGGGATGGGTTTTGTGGCACGCCCGTAAATTTTTAGAAAGGCTAGGGGCACAACGGTCTTTTGGCCTAAATTTGCTGTGCGTACATCCTGAAGTTGTGTGTGCATAAAGTAATGGCAAACATGTAAATACTTGAAACTTGAGGGGTAATTTTAAAAGGGTATTATAGTCATCTGGCTTGTGCATGGTTATCCTAAAGAAGAATCTAGAGCTAGATAGTTGTAGGAATTTCTAAACTCTTCTTAAGCTTTCTTTTTATTTTATTTTTCATCCTTATCTCTCCCTCTCCCTACTAAGACCAGGCCGAACTCCCCCTCCATCCTTTTCCATTTCATCAACACTCAAAACCCCTAGTTTTACCTCAAAAATTGAAGAAAACCCTAGGCTACTTCAAGGAGAAAGAAAGGTGAAAGGAAGAAAAGGAGAAGAAAGGAAGAAAGAAGCTTTCTTGAGGTAGGAATTCTTACCTAGTTTAGGGATTTTTATTTAGGGATATGAGAATGTTAGGATGCTATTTATATTGTTTATGTTCTGGATTTCATGTATTATGTTTGCAATAGCCTCAAAGATTCAACTTTTCCTTGTTTTTCCTAGCAAATCACCCTCTCCTGAAAAACAGAAATTCTGTATGTGTGTTTATACATCAATTCTGATTTCTGTAGTTAAAATTACTTTCTGAAAAAAATATGTAGATGTAGATCTTGAAGTCCTACCCCAAATTCATGTAAAATTTGTCATATGTTGAGTTCAATAAGTAGGAGTAATAATTCAACGTTTGTAACATGTCTGAAATTCTGTCAAGCTGTACACAGTTTAGCAAAATGAGGACTATTACCTGCACACTCTATGGATTTTTCTGATCTTGGTCTTGTTGGGAACTTAAGAAGTTTTTCTAAAGGTTCATCAGATTGCTTATATGTCGAAATGCTGGCTACAATATGCTTAAAATTGGCTTTCAATACAGGCTCAGAATTCTGTCTGAAAATAGTTTGGGCATACTGCACCAATTAATTCACTATAAATCACTCAGTCCACATTTCTGCATGAAATTTTATGGGTGAACCCAGGACTAGTATATCTCCAACTTTCATTCAGTAAGTTTTGTCAAATTCATATGAGAAATTGATTAAATGTGATGTCTTTTAAGCTGTTCCTGGAAATTCAGCACGTTGAACTATTTTGGGTGAAGTTGAATTGGTGATGTTGTTTAATTTTCCATTTTAACATGCTTGAATGATGTTGATACCTTTAATAAAGTTTAATTATGCGATTTGTTACCAAAATAGATGGTGTGCCACTTACATTAATATGGCGACCGCCATATGTTTGTTAAAATGCCCAAATGAATTTGAAATGGATGAAACTTGGAAAATGGCATTTATAACCTGTGTGCCATGTATTTCACATGAGAAATTGTGTATGATCAATGAAGATTATGTCACATGACATGTCAACTGGGGTGTCTCGATCTGCTCTAAGACGGGTGAGCATCCTGGTGTGGGGTTGGGGAAAAGTTTGGGTATAACTTAATTATAAGGGACTGGACTGAGAAGTTGGGGAGAGAGATATGTGATATGTGATATTTATTTCCCACTCGCTTTTACTGGGAGTGGAGGGGCATACGGAGGTTGTGTTATTATGTGGAGCGCCTCACTACTGCCAGGGACGGGGGAGCTGAGAGGCCCGGCGTACAGTGCCCGTGTCCACTGAGTCGTGTGCTATGTTCACCCCAAATTTGGGTTGAGGTCCAGGCCATTATCTTTAGGTGATACCCAGACTTCCAAAGAGTCACTAACATCTGCTAACTAATAAACTTTATATGTGTTGCTGTTGGACGTTTGTGTGTTGCACTTTTCACTTTGGCTGCTTGTGCTCCTATTGCCTTAACACGCATAACCCTAAATGATTTTTCCGTACTATAGTTAGTTTCCTACTGGACAAGTTTGACGTGCTCATTTTACTTTTCAGGTCTTGAGCATGTGACACCAGAGCAGAATCTCCCTCAGGAGATCCAGAGACATGAGTTGACTTGGGGAGACCACTCTTTTTGGGCTGTGTTGTGTAGTGTGAGTTGAGTCGAGTGGTGAGGGGGTTGCTTCTGTAGCAGTCATATATGTTGGTGGCTTGTAGCACTTCTCATGTATGTACTTGAGTCAGTTCACTTTGTTCTTGATGATGGTGTGTGGTACGCACTTTGGTTATGTGGTTCTGTGGATATGTACTCTCTTTGATGGCAGTATGTGTTGTTTTTTTCTTTAATATATCTGTGTTGTATGATCCCAGCATTCGCAGTGGCCTGCTTATTGTGTTTCTCTATTCACGCTTGGTGTAATACCACGGCTTGTCAAGCTCCATCCTCCTTCCCCATGGGTTGAGTTGCCATATAAAATATTTTTGGGAATGGGGCGTGACAGCCTCCTCTCTCTGACAAACACCGAACCCCAGTCATCTCCCATCTCCTCCTTTTCTCATCAAGCTCCTCGCGCCTCCATTATCTCTCTCCCGTCGACCCCAACCCCAGCCACCTCCGAAAGCCTCCACCGGCGTCGTCCCCACCTATCTCTGACCACAGGACCTCGCCCTCTCCCTCCATTCACCCCCAGCTTGCCAAGCCTGCACCTCAGCGCCCCGTACCCGCTTCGACACCATCAACACCATCTCCTCTGCCCTCGAAGACTCCCCATGCCAGCGCCTCCGAGCTTCCTCCCCTCGACCACGAAGCCCCGATCTCCGGCACCACCGGAGACTTCACTTCGACCACCACCGTAAGCCGCAAGACCAGCACACCACGTCATCACCGTCGCAGGCCGCGCCGCCATACCTGATGTCGCTTTCGCTCGGCGCCTTCAACCTGCAACTAAAACACGTAAGTTACTACATTTTATTAGTTTACTATAATATTGATTTTATAATATTATTTCTTATTAGTATGTTAGTATGTATATAGTGTTATCAAGTAAGTTAGTGTGTTAGCAGTATTATAAATGTTAGTTTTGTTATAATGTTAATTATAAAATATTTTTTTTATACGCTTTATTTCATAATGTTAGTTAGTGGTTATAACTACATGTTATATAAAAGTAAGTTAGTCTTATAATATATAAATATAAGTTTAGTTTTATAACAGTTTATTAAATAAGATGTAAGTGGTTAGTAATAATACTAGTAGAATATATGTATAATAAGTGTTAGTATATATATGTTAGTTGTTCGTAACAATGTTAGTATAACAAACTGTCACTTTATAATAAGTTGTTAGTATAATACTAAGTGATGATAACTGTATGCAATAATTGTAGTGGATTTGGCGGAACCTTAGAGCTCGGATCTGTGTCCGTCCTAAGTCGGACGGACCACAGGGGCGTAAAACGCAGCGAAAAAACAAAAACAAAATTTTTAGGCTAGCTAAACAATTTAGCTAGGCTCTGAGGGAGCCAGAACCTATCCCGATCTATGCCAACTTGGGGTGGATCTGACCACCCCAAGAGGGATCTATTCTACAGCGACAAAATTAAATCTACACTAAAATTGCTTAACCACATACCCGGAATCTTGGCCCTGGAGCAGGCAAGATGTACCGCACCGTCTTCTGATGCTCTTCGTAGCCGAGCCGCCTTGACTTGATCCACCTGATCCGCCTCACATCCTCGAACCGATCCGCCCGAGCCGACCTTCGCCTCCAAGCCGATCACACGCGGTAGAAAGTTTCACTTGAGTAGACCTGCGTCTTAGACGTCTGGATCCGAATCCAAACCCCCTTTGTAGTCTTGCTAGGACTACTCTGGAGAACAAGAAGGGGGGAGAGAGAGAATAGTTTAGTCGCCGATCGAGCTTGCTCTAAAATTCTGGAGTTACTCGATCGAGGACATGGTGCATCTTTCAACGAAGGGAGTGCACCCCTATTTATATAGGGAGTCGGCACTCCTACGTTCGTTGCGAGCAATGTGGGACCTTTTCTAATTTGAAGAAAATTCAATTAAGCTAAATTAGCTTAATTTGAAGTTAGTGAGCTGTTCGTAAAAGCAAACTTCAACTAATTAATTCTCTTCGCTCATTAAACTTTAGACACCAAACAAGCTATCAATCCGAAGGGCTTCGAATGGAGAACGCGTAGAAACCAATGGCGACGAATTTCGACTTCGTTTGACCCCTCAAATAATTGCCCAAAGTTGGGCAAAAAATCAACTTTCGTAGCCGTCTTTTTGGGGTTTCAAAAACCCTAAAAAACACTTAAGTTGCGGACGCGCCCGCCCAAGGTAGGGAGGTTGGGCCGCCCGCCCGCTGCTGCAGCGGGTGTGCGCTCGCTGCTGCAGCGGGCACTGGCCCGCTGCTACAGCGGGCTGCCCGTTTTACCCTTGTGGATGGGCTTGTTAGCCCAGTTGGTCTAACCCACTTTGCCTTGGACTGTTTTCGTGTTTCTGGGCTCGTTTGAGCTCTGATTTGGACGCGGTTTGAACCTGTGTTTAGACCGTGACGATCCTGTCCGCCAGGTAACCCTCTCCAACATATTTGTTCCTACTAAATTTGTCGTAACAATTTACGACACGTTTAATCTTTGTTTGCATCAGATGCAACATTTGTCCCTATTGCTATTACGACTAATTTTCACAACAAGCTTTGTGAATATTAACTATTCAATATCATCAAATGAATTTCTCTCAATTAATCTACCTATTACTAAGACACGAACGCTACTCGGTGTGAGACCCTACAGCCTGACCTTACTACTAGTTGGGGCTCGGAACCCCTAGACGACGGTCACCACGAACAGTAGCTGTCGTCCCTGTTTCAGAATCATCATAACGTGATCGACCCTTTGACAAAAGCATCATTGGGTTTACTTTGGATGTGTCAGCGATGAATGCCGTTAGCTATAGTCCCTTCGTCAAGACTATGTCCATGTTGGCTTAGGGTATACTTTACTGTCAACCCTATTAGACAACATTGGTCAGTATACAGCGGTCTTTGTTGTATTCACGTTGTACTTCTTACAACGTACCCCGGTCGAGGATTAACACAAAGACCGTACTGAGATGTGACACTAACTTCCCTTTAACGGAAGTAATGAATCCCATCGTAGTCATCTACTCGCCTCGTGAGCTTCAGGTGCAACCCAACCTAAGATCTTTCAGGCCTAGCCTCGAAGCTAGATCATGGGTCTAAGCTACACCGTTCATTCACAGGTTCGTACGGATGACTTCAGGTCTTAAGGACCAGCTTACCTATCATCATCCTAGAGTTATTAAAGACGGTTTAGTTAAAGTTAACCATTTAACAACTCTAAGTTGGTCGTTCAGTGAACTCATTCTTCAATGAGCACCTGTGTCTCGTCTCCGACTTCACCAAGTCGAATGACTATGAGATCATCATTACCCTGAGGTAAGACTAAGACACAATGGTCTATCCGATGTGTCGATATCCAGTTTTTGACACATCTTTGACCACGAACCGTTTAAGACTTACGTTTCTATTCGGTCGCTTACTCATAATCGAGATCTTATCTAGATACATAAGGACCTAACTATAAGTCTATGGACATTATCTAAGTATATTAATTCAAACGATTTTATACTTAGGATAATGGGTACCATATACAGTATGAACAAGACGTATACTTAGGATAAATCGCCTTATGGGCATATATCCTCCTACATCTCCCACTTGCACTTAGGTTATTTATCTCGGTATCTCATACCGTTATAGCATATCAGTCACTTAGACATTTATATGAAAAACCTAAGAGTGGATTTACTAACGAGTATCTACAATTGTATTTTAATGGAATAATACATCTCTTGATCACGCAGGGTTGATCCTTTGAAAAATGATTTGGATCAATTTTTCTTTTCTTTGTATAGCTAACAATTAGCTTATACAATCTAGATGTAGGGTCTAACATTTCTATAAGTCAGTCTCAGCCCATTCCAATTTTCTTGTGTCAATATGTCAAGTACATACATGACACCCTAAGTCTCTATATATATGCAATTAAATCAAAACGATTTTGATTTCACCGTTTTATATAGATGATTCATATAAGCTGGAAATCCTTTTTACTTAGTCTGAAAGACCGGAACTAAGTATACGAGTTGGCTCCCACCGACTTTAAGAATTACATGGTTAAATATTTCAATATTATATCTAAATCATATTTAGATTTATATATAAAGACATAACCATTTGATAAGTGCTTTAGATGGAATGTACTAGTGTCAGGTTCGGTTTGACGAATAAGTCAAGTCAAGATCGGTTTAAGGAATCTTGACATTAACTCACTCAATCAAACGTCCTACACTGTACTTTTCTCTTAACCACATTTAATATTAACTCTTTAATAACCAAATGCAGTTTATTAAGAATTAATCTTAATATGCATAAAATTGTGATCATACACAATTTATACGCACCCAGAACTTATACTTAACTACCAATTGACTATAACATTAAGTCAGCTCCAAAAAAATTTCTGAAGCTTCGCATCATAATTCGAGAATTTTCTCAACCAACTCAGAAAGCCACAATCACAGAAAATTTAAGCCAATCTCAATCAATTTTCAATTTCAACAGAAAACGTAATTTCCGAGACATTCAGTAAAAACAACGGATTCATAAAGATGAACCGTAATATATTTACCAAATAAACTTTGAGTGTTGAACACTCAATCATTGTTTTCACTTGAAGGAATGATACATTTTATTCAACTAAAATTTAGTATTAGCTCCTTCTTGATCATGTCTCTCGAAGTCTTTGAACGGCCCCAGCAGCAACGATTGCTCAGATTGCCGACCGTCCTCCGAACTTCTTCCAATCCTCGCTTCATTTCAGCCACATGTATACATCACACAGATGTTTTAGTATCTCATACTATGTGATTGGAAATAATTACGCTTCATTGAATTTAATTGTTGTACCTGAGGTAGAGGCATCAGTATGCCCCTTCTTCTGCTCTGCAAGATAAATCTTGTAGTTCCTCTTCCAATGGCCAATCTTATGGCAATGGAAGCACTCAGATTTTGACGGGGCCCCTTTGGTCTTTTTCTTTCCTTTCTTTACCTTTGCAGGTTGCGGGACCTGCCTTTTCTTACCCTTGCCTTTCGGCTGGTCGGAAGAAGCAGAGCCAATAACCAATGCAGTCGGCTTCTTCTCGATCTCCTCAAACTGTCTAAGCATATTGAGGAGACCAGGAAGATCCGTTTCAAGACTGTTCATTATAAAACCAGTGATGAAAGGCTTAAAGTCAGGGGTTAAAGACTTAAGGATAATGTCCACGGACATCTCATTGTCCAGGACAAATCCTAATTGGGCGGCGTCTTCTACGTACCCGATCATCTTGATGACATGATCTTGTATGGGCACTGTCTCCATCTTTGTGCCCCAGAGGTTGCTGGTGGCTTCGAACTTGGCAGCTCGAGATCGCTTGCCGTATAACTCTTGTGCATTCAGAAGCATACTATGAACATCCATATGTTCATGCTTCCTCTGCAGTTCGTTACTCATCGAAGCCAGAGTAAGGCACCTGGCCTTCTCTGCGTCCCTCTGGTATAGCTTATAGGCTTCCTTTTCCTCGAAGGTCGAATCGTCATCGGGCTTCTCCGGAGCGTCCTCGATCAGTACGTATCCAATCTCGGCTAGGGAAAGGACCAACTTAATGTTCCTAAGCCAGTCTTTGTAGTTCGTTCCATCGAGCACGTTCTTCTCTACCATATATCTAAGACCCGAATCCATTCTGTAATTTTATAGATACTTTAGTCCGTGTATGTTCATTGAATAGTTTTAATGGTTTTTAATAAAACTATATTCTCCCACTAAATTTATTAAAGCCATAATAATAAACAATTTATTATAAAATAACATTTGTGAGAGAGGGATCCGACTACCCTGAGTCTGACAACCTTGAGTGTGTCTCAACAAGTTGTCCGACTCTGCAGTCGGTAGACGAACTCGTCGTCAATCATATTAAATATGATTCCCTATTGATTTTACCCCTAGTCATTTGTGATCATGAGTGTGCTCATCCGGATCACAATGGCTAGCCTAGTCAGACCCTTGTTCTCGTGTCTAGCCTGACTTGCCCCGCTGCTCGGTGTATGCATGACACGTCGGTTTGGGTCAAGACTTAGACTACATTCTTGGTTAGACTTATGCCGGTGCTCGGTGGATGAGACAACGGTTTTAGTCAGGTCAAGATGTTTATCAAGAAATCAGTTTCTATAAGATTGACATGTCACGGCTTGAGTGTAGTTCAACAACCGTAACAGGTTTCTTACAGTTGCCAACTCCTAAAACAAGGAGGGCTACGATTTATCTTGAATAAGATTATTATCATATTTGACTTAGGTATAGTCGATGGACTTACACATTCATGAATCGACTCCTTGCGGTCCAGCGGACGCGACCAGGGAATTGACTAAGCCAGGACCACTCGGCCTCTAGACTAGCTGGGTGGTCCAGCAAACTTAGCCAAGCACATTGACCGACATCATGATCCATTGAAGGAGTTTTCATCATTTCTATGTTTGTCCAACAACTAAATGGCTTTTAATTAAAACTGGTTAATCCTTATCAACTAGTGGATCCTAAAATTCGAAATTTTATGGATGGGTTGAACAATTTTTATTTAGTCCTTATCAACTATAAGGTTCATTCGTTCAACGTGCTACCCCAATCTAATAAGGATTTTAATAAAACAATTACAACATATTTCAAAAATAGTCTTTTATGAAAATCATCATTTAAATGATTTATTGTAATGATCGACAATAAAAAAGGGACTACCCTAATCTGCTATTAGGTTTTGATGTTGTTTTGTTTATCAAACCTAGCATGTCACTAGTTTATTAAAATTTCATCTAAAAAATTTTAATTGTTGTGAATGAGAAATAGATTTGGAGAAGGGTTGAGGCTAGAAAATCCCTAGCATCCTTTATATAGTATTCATAATGGGTACTCATGTGGGTGGATACACAATAGGCCCAATGGGTCCTATTCATAACACTTCCCCTTATCCAACCAACGTGGTATACTCGACTTTATGAATACTGAATGATTCATTAGTACTACTGAGTATCTTAAAGGGTTGATACTTCAAGATCCAAGTTAAGGGTAACTGCCTCGTTAAAACCCCTTAGCTATGGAAAACCCTGTGGGAAAAAATCAATAGCGAAGGGAAAAGAGTACAGCACTCCATAACTTCCCCTGATTTGGGGATGTGTCGATGGGTGGATACTTTTGGATCCAGAGTCAATGTGGTTGCCTCATTAAAACCTTGACTATGGAAAACCCTGTGGGAAAAACCACTAGCCAAGGAAAAAGAGTACAACTCTACAGTTGACTCTCCCTTATCGGATCAAGCTTCAGGCTTGCAGATATCCTATATATCTATACATTTATCTCTTATGTGTCTTTACATCCATCTCATCTACAACATTCCGAAAGCAAAAGTAAAGTACAGGCATCACTCATCTATACAAGTTTCACTCATATAAGGCAGTAGCTGAAACTGAAGGAGCGCTGCAAACTTGATAGACAGCTCCACGTCTCAATCGTCATTGTCTGCAAAGGTACTTCAAGACCTGGCTTTGTATGTTCTTGAACTGCTCCTTGGGTGATGAGCTTCTCGGGATGGTAGAAGGATGTAGACTTGGGAGGATTCTGTGTAGATCTTCAGGAGGTGGACGTCCCTTTTATACTATTCATCGCGATGATCTGTAACCTGTATATGCAAATACATTTAACATGGAGGATTTTTCCTCGACCCTTGGAGATAGCGCAGAAGCTACATATCTCTGGTCCAGTGGTGCGCTGCAGGCGCTGCACTGTACCTGGCTAATAGCTATACTGCTAACGCTCAAAAGAGACGCATGCAGTTGACCAGGTAAAAGAGTGTTCCAAAGACACTTAAGGTACTTCTGGACCATATATATTCTTCCCCTCTTCCAGCTAACGGAAAGGGGTCTTTTAATGTATATCCATACAACAAAATAGGTGTATTTAGTGGAGAATGATTTTAATGTTTCTTCATCAATCGTCATTGTATGAAGTTTTCATCTTCGGGATGATTAATTAATGTCATCTTCAGGATGATAGTTCATTTCCAGGATGATAGTTCATCTTCAGGATGATTGTTCATCTTCAGGATGATTGTTCATCTTCAGGATGATTAATGTCATCTTCAGGATGATAATTCATCTTCAGGATGATGGTTCATCTTCAGGATGATTGTATTCTGTAAGCCAAGAAATTATGCCTAGCTAGGGCTTTCATATCATATCATATCTGATAGATAGGCTTTAACAGATATTTCGGTAATTTCTCTTCAGGAGATCCGATAATATTTTGAGTTATTTAAAATAATCTCCATTCTTTTTAATTTGCTCTCTTAAGAACAATACTGTTTTTAAGAGGTGCAAACAACAACCTTTTAGTATGAGTCCTTTAAGGATCTTCGTCTAGGTTGTCTTTCCTTTAATCATATTTTTAATATGTGTCCCAAAAAGAAAGAAAAGTAAAGAAAAAATTTATATATGCATTTGAAGAGATTTTATATCGGTAATGTTGTCACATCCAATAGCAACATCAACCAAAAATTCCTTCTTCTTGCCATTCGTTGGGTTACGCCTTGACATAAACCAGTCGATGCATCAGATTCATCTTGTAAGTGAGTTCGGCTCATCTTACTTGATTACTTCCTGGTTTGAGCGATTTATACCTCTAAAACTATAGCAAATTAAAATGCTTATAGCTAACGATTTTATTTTAATTCTCATTCAATACTCAGTTATCCCACAGGATTTGATATCATTTTTTATAACAGGACTTCAGGTCCAACACCTTATATTTCATAAGTGAGTCCAGCTCACCTTATTATTGCCTCATTCCACATTATTAGTATTTGGCCAAAACTTTATCTTTGCTTCAGGCAAAGCAGAGTTGTGGAATCGATTTTATATTTAACTGGCAAAGTGAAATATGAGAGAATTTGTCAACAAAATGTGTTCTTTCTTGTCCAAAACTCACCCCGTACGTACTATAATCATTTGATTTCTCCTAGAGGTGTCTCCTTCACGACGCGTTAAAGAAGTGAAGGTTCTGGGACGGGTAAATAATATGGACAGATCCAGAATTGGTCCTTAGCAACCAAGTTGCAATAAGGTTCTTGATTTGAGCTCACTTTCCTGTGGTGGTATTGTTTTTTCGGTCTCTAGGAGTAGATTTCTCTCTTTGGAGCCTAGTGGTATGTCCTCTCATCTCTTAAGGACATTCACTTCTGCTACTGGTGGATTGCATCCATTATATTTGGTATGTCAATCCTAGCTGGATTTTTAGTAGCAGGGATGTGAAAGTTTTGACAATATTTAAATTGTCGGTCTGATTATAATCAGATCATATATATTTACTTTTTAAATGGTCAATTTGAGCTTCAGGCTCATAGATGATTTGAACCAAATAGGGAATTGAAGGATCTTCAGGATCCTTTTTACCATCAACACACAATCTATAAGACATGTATAAATGCCTTACTCATACGAGATTTTGGAATCTATTCATCAAAGTTGGTTAGTCCTGATGAATGTGTTCTCTTTATGGCATCATGACGGTTTATGTAGTGTTGCTTCAGGAACACATACACAGTGTTGCAGACGTACCATCTTTAAGATGTGCTCTAAACCCATTCTTAGAAAATGTTTATATGGAGTTGATCAGACTCATATAAAAGGATTCTAATGGTGTGTTTAGCTGAGTGTACGCAACCACTGTTGCTACTTATTTATGATTTCCCATTTTTATCCAAAGTTACCACTAAAGAAAATTGTGGTTGGATAATGACCATTTTTAGAGGATATATATTGATGATTACACAAAAAAAGGTAAATCATCAGTCATTTTAAAGGAGTGGACAAAGCCTATTTATATCCCTTAAATACTCTCAAGAGACCTAAAGGTCTTCATTATCTTTAATGATGATAGTATATCATCTTAAATTCATTTGAGGAAGTGGGGAGAGTCAATGTCCATGTGAATGGAGATGATCTCATTATCATTTTTCCCTTTTGAATAGGACAATGAAAGTTTCACCCTTTTTGAAGAATCTTCGGGTTCGTCTGGTTGATGATGTCTTGCATCATCACTCCAGGGTGATATCGATCCAAAGTTGGTCGATTCTGGACACTTCTGGTGTTCCAAAATAATTCCTCTTTATGAATTTATGTGGGACTTTTGAAAAGTCCATTAAAATGCTCAAGTTAATTTTGTCCGGTAATAGTTGAACTGTGTTCAAACTGTAAAGGATTACATCTTCACATTGACTATTGTGCGGATCATTGTGGGACAAAGCTTCAGGCTTCATTTATTTCTTGAGTCATTAGGGATTTCGTTTTGACGAATATCCTTTGAAACTGTATAAGTTTCAGAGAGTATATTGCATCCTCATTTTATTTTTAGGGGTATTCAAGATAGCAAATCATTCGCAGTAAAATAAAATGTATTAAAACTACAAGAGAATAATACTGATGATTTTGTTAAGTCAACAAGTGGCATAGTGTGATGTGTGCTCTTGAAAACATACAACAATAATTATGCTCATTTAAGACTTATGTTATGACAACAGATTATATTTGATTTCAAAGTTTATTTGTCCTCGGGGAGTAGCTAAATATACATAAGGTCAATTAGACTTTCGTCGTGTTGACTAGATATGTATGTATTTTTATATGGCATAAGTTAATGCACATTTATGTTTGCAAAAACATTATGGCTCTTATCAGAACTTCTGGTCTGATTTTGGCTTGCCATTGCTTACTCCATGTCGAGGTATATCGTATCGTCCCTTTCCCATTTAATCCAAGACTTCCACTGTTTTGAGTTTTCCTTATTTTTATTTCAGGTCATGTTTGATCCTGAACTTCTCCTGATTTCAATATTCCTTATTTATAAAGGACAATGAAAATTAGTCTTGCTAAGGAGACATAAGCAGGGGTTTGAGCAAATTATTTATACTTCCACTTTTCTAATTAATAAGAGACTTTTAAAAGTCTATTTGAATGCTCGAGTATAGCTTCAGGCCATTTACTTGAGTCGTTCAAATTTTATGTGGATAGTTTATCATGCTCAGAGGGGAAAACAAATACGTGGCTACGAAATTTATAATTTCTCACTTATCTATTAAGTCATGACTTCGGGCGTACACTTAAAAGTAAGGGGTAGATTCAAAAATCATACATTGTAAAGTGAGACGACTCTAAAAGAGTTTAGCGGTGTTATGACAACTGCTGCTGTCAATATTTACCGCAAAATACGCATCTCTAAAAAGATCGCATAAATGGTTTTCGCATAAGCCATCGTTTGTGTTGATATTTATTTTATTAGGGGAAAAGGTGCTGACTTTTGATTTGATTTTGAACTTCAGGTTCATTTTGTCAAAGTGGATATGATATTAAACTTTTTGAAATCATGATTGTCTTATTGTCATAAATATCGTCATATCATGAGCCCATCATACATATAATGTAAAGCTTGTAAACTAAAGATTATGCTCAATTAAACTGAATTGAAACAAGTATGATGTATACACATGTTATTTATATGCTGCAGGCATTTAAATAATCTTATCGCAGATATATAGTCTAGCTATAGGTGTTAAACTATATCAAAGTGATTTTAGCATGCTTTTTAACAGTTTCATTGTAACATTAACAAAGCATGAAAATAGTTAACATCCACGCATTTAATGTATAAGCAATGAAAAAATAACTTAGGACTATGGGGATCAGCCAGCCGACACCGAAAAGAAAAAGACAGTCCGAAATTACATCAAAAAGTTGCATGAAAGAATAAGTACAACTCGGGAACTTCAGAGAGAAGCCACTTTCATCTTTGTGCATACGCCTTCAGCTCCTTTTTGGTGTCCGCCGGTTTTCTTTTTACATTTATATCCTCACTTACAAATTTCTCTCAAAAAAGGAAGAAATTGCAGGAAATTAAAGGTGTCGGAAACCTGGATGATCCCTAAAAACATAGCCTAATTCGCACATCCATGGAGATAATATATGAAAAATATACAACTACGCAGATAATTATATCACAGGCATGTAAAGATTAATTAAATAATCTAAATAGTGTGTGACGTGCTAAAAAATTATTTTTGAAAAACTTTTTACCTTTGATCCATATTTTTAATGTTTTGTTTACTGCTTTAACCCTTTTTATAAAGTTTCTTTAATTATTTTGGGCTTTTAGGGCCAAAAAATAAAAAAGAAAAATTATTTGTGTAAATGGGCTAATTTTCAGGCTTTTGGGCCATGAAAACAACCCATTAGGGTTAATTGGGCCTCACCCGAAAAATTGGCCCGTTAAGGGCTAGGGTTTCGGAAAACCCCTAGGGGGCCCGCGGGGCGCGCCGCCGTGACGGCTGGCCGCGGCTTCGGGCCGCGGCCGCCGTGGCGGCGGCGGGCCGCGGCGGCGGGGCCGCGGCTTCGGGCCGTGGCAGCGTGGCCGCGGCCGCCGCGGCCGATGGCCGCGGCGTTTTACCGCCGGCGGCGCTCGTAGGGCGCCGTCGTTTAGCCCTTCGGGCGTGCGGGGTATGGATCAAGGTTTGGGGGGGTAAAAACAGATTTTTCAAGCATTTAGATCTCTAAAAAACTGATTTTTATTGTTTTTAGACATGCGGATCTAAATAAAAATGTGATTTTTACCGTGTTTTTAAACTTTTTGATCCTAAAACATGCAGATCTACGTGAAACGCAAGTTTAGATCTAAAAAGTTTTGATATTTACCTCAAGATTCGACGAGGGAATCTAGACGACGGTTGGTGAAGGATGCCCTTTTCGCTCCCCGTTGAGAAGATTACGATCTTCTTGAATCTGAGCGATTTATGGATCTCCTTCCTCGCGAGCCGCCGTCTCCTCCAACGAGCGTGATCGTGCTGATAACGTGTTGTGAACGAGAAACAGATTTGGAGAAGGGTTGAGGCTAGGAAACCCCTAGCCTCCTTTATATAGTATTCATAATGGGTACTCATGTGGCTAACCTAAAAGGCTAACCTAAAAGGGTTCATGAATACATTATTCAACATGTCCATTAAAAAAAATGAAACAACTAATTTACCCGCATAAATAAAAGTTTCATTTAGTGACATATAATAAGAATTTGCAAGTTAAAATTATCTACATAATTATTAACACGCAAATCTAAAATTTTAACATTTAAAATTAAAGATCAAAAAATTTAAAGCTTAAAAGTTTTTTTTATCACATTAAAAATAGGTTTCATAAAATTATCAAATAATTTTAAATCCTAGGCTTTAAAAATTTTAATCAAATATTTCTTAGATTAAAATATCGCATAAATAATCTAGAAACCTATATGTAATTTTAAAGAAACTCATTTATCATTTCATCTTATGAAAATAAAATATTTCTTTAATATACATATCCATTAAAGCAATTTTAAAACACTTTTAAAATCATTAGAAATTGTTTTAAAAGCTTTCAAATGAAGTTTTTAAAAATTTCCAACCTTTTGCAACTTAAGAGAATTAAATTTCCAAAATAAAATATATCCTTAAAGTTAAATAAACTTTTAAATGCTTTTAAATGCTCGGAAAAATTATTATATCTCATAGAAAATTTTATAAAGCATTTAAACATTAGAGACACATTTAAATTTATCGCATAAAATTAAATTGTCCCAAAAAAATTTCGTGTTGCAAAAAACAATTTTTTAAAACACAAAACAATTTTAAACTAATTTTAACATGAAGCTAAAATAGTTCGTATGTTAAAACTAAGCAATTTAAAGATTTAAAGAAAACGTCGCTGAAATAGATCTATAACATAATCGTGGCTCTGATACCACTGTAGAGGATTTGGCGGACCCTCAGAGCTCGGATCTGTGTCCGTCCTAAGTCGGACGGACCACAGGGGCGTGAAACACAGCGGAAAAACAAAAACAAAACTTTTAGGCTAGCTAAACAATTTAGCTAGGCTCTGAGGGAGCCAGAACCTAGCCCGATCTATGCCAACTTTGGGTGGATCTGACCACCCCAAGAGGGATCTATTCTACAGCGACAAAATTATATCTACACTAAAATTGCTTAACCACATACCTTGAATCTTGGCCCTGGAGCAGGCAAGATGTACCACACCGTCTTCTGATGCTCTTCGTAGCCGAGTCGCCTTGACTCGATCCGCCTGAGCCGCCTCGCACCCTCGAACCGATCCGCCCGAGCCGACCTTAGCCTCAAAGCCGATCACACGCTGTAGAAAATTTCACTTGAGTAGACCCGCGTCTTAGACGTCTGGATCCGAATCCAAACCCCCTTTGTAGTCTTGCTAGGACTACTCCAGAAACAGGAAGGAGAGAGAGAGAGAGAATAGTTTAGTCGCCGATCGAGCTTGCTCTAAAATTCTGGAGCTACTCGATCGAGGACATGGTGCATCTTTCAACTAAGGGAGTGCACCCCTATTTATATATGGAGTCGGCACTCCTACGTTCGTTGCGAGCAATGTGGGACCTTTTCTAATTTGAAGAAAATTCAATTAAGCTAAATTAGCTTAATTTGAAGTTAGTGAGTTTTTCGTAAAAGCAAACGTCAACTAATTAATTCTCTTCGCTCATTAAACTTTAGACACCAAACAAGCTATCAGTCCGAAGGGCTTCGAATGGTGAACACGTAGGAACCAACGGCGACGAATTTCGACTTCGTTTGACCCCTCAAACAATTGCCCAAAGTTGGGCAAAAAATCAACTTTCGTAGCCGTCTTTTTGGGGTTTCAAAACCCCTAAAAATCACCTAAGTTTCGGGTGCACCCGCCTAAGGTAGGGAGGGCCGGTCGCCCGCCCGCTGCTGCAGCGGGCGCTGGCCCGCTGCTGCAGCGGTCTGCGCCCGCTTTGCCCTTGTGGATGGGCTTGTTAGCCCAGTGGGTCTAACCCACTTTGCCTTGGACTGTTTTCGCGTTTCTGGGCTCGTTTGAGCTCCGATTTGGACGCGGTTTGAACCTGTGTTTAGACCGAGACGATCCCGTAAGCCAGGTAACCCTTTCTAACATATTTGTTCCTACTAAATTTGTCGTAACAATTTACAACACGTTTAATCTTTATATGCATCAGATGCAACATTTGTCCCTATTGCTATTACGACTAATTTTCACAACAAGCTTTGTGAATATTAACTATTCAATATCATCAAATGAATTTCTCTCAATTAATCTTCCTATTACTAAGACACGAACACTACTCGATGTGAGACCCTACAGCCTGACCTTACTACTGGTTGGGGCTCGGAACCCCTAGACGACGGTCACCACGAGCAGTAGCTGTCGTCCCTATTTTAGAATCATCATAACGTGATCGACCCTTTGACAAAAGTATCATTGGGTTTACTTTGGCTGTGTCAGTGATGAATGCCGTTAGCTATAGTCCCTTCGTCAAGACTGTGTCCCTGTTGGCTTAGGGTATGGTTAATTGTCAACCCTATTAGACAACATTGGTCTGTATACGGCGGTCTTTGTTGTATTCACGTTGTACTTCTTACAACGTACCCCGGCCGAGGATTAACACAAAGACCGTACTGAGCTGTGACACTAACTTCCCTTTAACGAAAGTGACGAATCCCATCTTAGTCATCTACTCGTCTCGTGAGCTTCAGGTGCAACCCAACCTAAGATCTTTCAGTAGGCCTAGCCTCGAAGCTAGATCATGGGTCTAAGCTACACCGTTCATTCACATGTTCGTACAGATTGTAGGGATCGTCTAACCCTTGCAATACTAACAACACACACTAGAGGGGGGTGAATAGTGTAATGGCAATAAAATTGTCCAAATAAAATTTAACTTGCAAATGCGGAATTATAAATGCAAGAGGAATTAAATGACACAATCAATCCAAACGCAAACACAAAGAAATACCCTGGTTCCCCAAACTTGGGTACATCCAACCACACCAATATCCACTATATTCCCACAAAGAGAAGTGAATACAAATCTCACAAGGAGATACCCCACAAAGAGGATTTATGCCCTACACAAGGACCCAACCAATCCTACACGAGGATCACGACTCCCACAAAGAGAATCACTAACTCCCACTCAGAGAATTAGGGTTAGCCCTACACTAGGACACTCAAACTCCCACAAAGAGAGTTACTCCCACAGAGAGAGTTCCTAGTCCTACAAAGAGACACTCTAGTCACACAAAGAGACAATCTCCCACAAGGAGAAAATCCTAATCCCACAAAGAGAAATAGGAAAACAGTTTACACCTTGTAAAGTAAATACTCTTACCTATGCCTTGAGATGCTTACTCATGAATGAATGCAAGGCATGGAAGAGGATCTCCAAGTGTTGGAATATGCTTGAGAGCACTTGGATGATTTCTCTTGAGCTGGACTTCAATGCATGAAGAAAGATGAATGCTCAATTAGAGGGAAATGAGGGAGCTTGAGAGTGGATTTTTGATCTCTTGAGATTTTCTATAGAATCAAGAGTTTATCAAATGTTGTCAAGGGTTCTCAAGAAAGGCAGCACACCCATATATATAGGAAACCTATATCAAGCCCAAAAACCCAAAGAAACAGCCAGAAAATCAAATCTGCAACGGCTAGAAACTGGGTGAAAACGACAGGAACAGTCGACTGATGATCAAAAGACAGTCGACTGATCAACGGCTAGAAAATATCCAACGGCTATAATCTGAGCCAGGACAGTCGACTTAAGAAGACAATACAGTCGACTGACAAACAGGACAGGCGCCTGTAATTCCTTCAGCAGACGACTGCTGCAGGGGATGGATCGAAACAGAGAGCTGCACTCTTTCTCCAATTCATCGCACAAGCGACTGATGTTAATACTACAGTCGACTGTCGGATAGTCAGGCGACTGTATATTCTTCATCAGTCTCCAATAAAGATATCCTTGAGATAAACTGAGAGACTAAAATATGAGATTCATTAGCAACAACATAATGTTGTGATCATCATCAAAATAAGATTGGTATGAAACACCAGTACTCAACAATCTCCCCCTTTTTGATGATGACACACATTATGCAAATCATAAAGAATTAAAGCACAAAGCTAATGATCTCCCCCTACTTATATGCACCAATTAAGTAATGAGCTACACAAAGGTAAATACTCATAAACCAATAACAACATGGTGACATATAATAGGCATGGATTACATAAACCAATTGCAAAGTAAAAAAATCATGCAAACAAGAATGGTTTATCTAATCCCATATATCTCTTCCCTATAGAGATATCTCTCCCCATATGCATATGCAAATATCTCTCCCCCTATAGATATGATCACATAATGCATATATCTCTCCCCTTGACATTGTCAAAAAGGTGGACATCAAAAATATCCCTCTTTTTCATCTCAACTAAGATGTGACAATATGCAAGAAAAGAAAGATATGTATGATACCAAGTATAAGATTTAGTGGGTATCAATTCACTATCCCATGCTCCCCCTAGATCATAGAAATGGTCAACTTTTGACTTCTAGGATCTAATACCAATTAATTATAGGAGCCATGGGCCATAAGTGTATCAAAGCAATAGATATGGAAAAATCAAGCTTCAAAGACACACAAGGATATTGCCAAGAACAAAGGTACATGAAACAAGTTGGCAATAGACAAGAGGTTTGGTTTGAGACTAAAAATAACCAAATGTAAACAATGATCTCAAAACAAAAACCTCCGAAATGAGAGTTAAAATATGTCTTAAAATAATTTAAACATATATTATATTAACTCCCCCTATTGACATACACATGGATCATGCATGTATGTCAATAAACCCCAAGTTCCCAATTTTCATGAAGAGAAATAAATTTGAAGAATATTTTCAAAAACATGAAACACACACAATCAATGGGTATGCTTAAAATAATCATAGAAGCACAATACACATGCAATATGCAAATGTGTGAGGAACCTAAACATTAGGTAACCAAACCCAAGAGGAGTTTGATTTCCTAACATAATCACACGAGGTGATCACATCCCTAACTAGAGAGTTGATGTAACTATCTCTCTCTTGCTCACTAGCCTTAGTGGGAATCCATAATCTCAAGGATTTCCTAGGCAAAGGTTTTGCCTTAGCAAGAGGGAAGGATGTGGCATGCTTAGGTGTAGAAACAAGTTTCTTAGCATGCAAAGAATGAGGATTTTGCTTCTTAGTAAAAAATGAAGATTCTTCATTCTTCCTCATCACCTTGTGATCTACATGCTTCTTGTGAGTGTTATTGTTGTACAAGCGAGCATGGTGATTCTTCTTAGGTGCTTTAGCAATATTTCTTGAATTTGCACCAAAGGAAGAATTAGAGGTGGGTTTGGGAACCACATTTTGAACATAACCCAAACCTCCTCTATGATTTGCCGGATGTTGTTTTTCCAACAAATCGTGGAGTGAATCCCTAGAATACACAAAGTTTATGAGCTTCCGGGATTCCTCTTCACATTTCAACGTAAGTTGTGGAATGTGAGCATCTAAGCTAAGGTTTTGTGCAATGAGATTTTCATTAGAAGTGCTCAATTCCTTAACTTGAGAAAGAAGTGTGTCTTTCTCACAAGTGTCATAAACATGCCTTTCATCATGAACTACACTTGCAGATTCTAACTCATGCACCCTACTCATAGCATTATCAAGTTTAGCTCTCATTTTATCATATGAATCGATGCACTTACTTGCCAAATTGGAGGCCACACTTAGGCGGTATTCGAGCTCCTCATAGGATGGCTTTTCCTCCTTGGTTTCTTCATCACTTTCCTCCTCGCTTGAGCTTGACGAAGACTCTTCCCCATTAGCCATGAAACAACTTTCTTCTTTGGAGTTGCACCATGTCTCTATCTCTTCACCGCTAGAGTTAGATGAAGTTGATGAGGAATCATCAAAGGCAACGAAACACCTTTGATCGTGCTCCTTGTCATCTTCTTCTTCATCATTAGATGTGTCCCCATCGGAATCATCAAATGTGCCACTAAGTCCCTTCTTTTGGTTCTTGACCTCGGACTTGGCCTTCCAATGTTTCTTCCCTTTACCCTTATAGGAATCTATATTGGGTTTGGAAGGGCATTCGGTAGCCACATGACCTATTCCACTGCAGTTGAAACAAACCAACTTGTTAGACTGTGAAACCAACTTTGAAGAAGACATACCTTGATTTTCCTTGAGGAATGCCTTGAAATTCTTGAATTGCTTGGCAAGCTCGATGTAGTCATCGTCACTAAGTGCTTCTTCATCTTCACTTGGAGCTTCTTGTTGGAACTGCTTTTTCCACTTGAAAGACTCCTTCTCACCGTGAAGAGCAATGCCCTTTTTCTTCTCGGGCTTCGTTGACTGAGTCTCTTCCTTATGTTGAAGTAGTACTTCATGATAGATCTCCAAAGTATGCCAAATACTATTTGCCGATTTGCACACGGAGATGCGATCAAACTCTTCCGGAGTGAGGGCACAGTGGAGAACACACATAGCCCTAGCATTGACTTTGATCAAGTCCTTCTCCACTTTAGTTCTCAAAGCCGCGGGAGTAGAAGGCTCCTCGAAGGGTGACTCCGTTATGTCCCAAAGGTCGTGACTCTTTAAGTAGACCATCATCCTGATCTTCCAACTCGGATAGTTGGATCCGTTGAAGAGCGGGGGTCGAACGGTTGAGTGACCTTCATGAGGCGCGGAAGTAGGGTTGAATGCCATCGTTGCAGTATGCTTTAACCTCGCTCTGATACCAATTGTAGGGATCGTCTAACCCTTGCAATACTAACAACACACACTAAAGGGGTGGGTGAATAGTGTAATGACAATAAAATTGTCCAAATAAAATTTAACTTGCAAATGCGGAATTATAAATGCAAGAGGAATTAAATGGCACAATCAATCCAAACGCAAACACAAAGAAATACCCTGGTTCCCCAAACTTGGGTACATCCAGCCACACCAATATCCACTATATTCCCACAAAGAGAAGTGAATACAAATCTCACAAGGAGATACCCCACAAAGAGGATTTATGCCCTACACAAGGACCCAACCAATCCTACACGAGGATCACGACTCCCACAAAGAGAATCACTAACTCCCACTCAGAGAATTAGGGTTAGCCCTACACTAGGACACTCAAACTCCCACAAAGAGAGTTACTCCCACAGAGAGAGTTCCTAGTCCCACAAAGAGACACTCTAGTCCCACAAAGAGACAATCTCCCACAAGGAGAAAATCCTAATCCCACAAAGAGAAATAGGAAAACAGTTTACACCTTGTAAAGTAAATACTCTTACCTATGCCTTGAGATGCTTACTCATGAATGAATGCAAGGCATGGAAGAGGATCTCCAAGTGTTGAAATATGCTTGAGAGCACTTGGATGATTTTCCTTGAGCTGGACTTCAATGCATGAAGAAAGATGAATGCTCAATTAGAGGGAAATGAGGGAGCTTGAGAGTGGATTTTTGATCTCTTGAGATTTTCTATAGAATCAAGAGTTTATCAAATGTTGTCAAGGGTTCTCAAGAAAGGCAGCACACCCATATATATAGAAAACCTATATCAAGCCCAAAAACCCAAAGAAACAGCCAGAAAATCAAATCTGCAACGGCTAGAAACTGGGTGAAAACGACAGGAACAGTCGACTGATGATCAAAAGACAGTCGACTGATCAACGGCTAGAAAATATCCAACGGCTATAATCTGAGCCAGGACAGTCGACTTAAGAAGACAATACAGTCGACTGACAAACAGGACAGGCGCCTGTAATTCCTTCAGCAGACGACTGCTGCAGGGGATGGATCGAAACAGAGAGCTGCACTCTTTCTCCAATTCATCGCACAGGAGAATGATGTTAATACTACAGTCGATTGTCAGATAGTCAGGCGACTGTATATTCTTCATCAGTCGACTACTGTAAAGTATGGAGAGAAGACAGAGAGATGCAGAGATTGCACTTACGCTAGACAGGCGACTGTTGACCAAATCTCAGGCGACTGTAAATATACAGGCGACTGGGAACTGATTGTCAGGCGACTGTCGTAAAGCTCAAGTTTGAGTCAATAGAAATGTTGACTTGAGCAGTGCAAATCAGGCGACTGTAGAAGAATCTACAGGCGACTGGAAATCACCCAGTCGACTGTTTTTCCCTCATCAGACGACTGACCGAAAGAGTGAACCTATTGGGTTGGATTCTATGATAATCCTAAGGTTCACTAAGATGGTTAAATGCATGAGCATGAATGAGTAAACCATCTAGCAAGGCATTACATCAACCCTAGACTCAAAAAGAGAGAGAAAGCAATAAAGTAAATTACATGGATTACAATGCTTTCAAAAGAGTCTAAGTCTTCAATCTTGATGCCTTGATTGCTCTCCATCATCTCCAAGCTTTGGCACTCCTTGAGTCCAAACTTTGGCTCTTCTTCACATGATGTCCATTCTTACACCAAGTGATTAGTCTCCAATAAAGATATCCTTGAGATAAACTGAGAGACTAAAATATGAGATTCATTAGCAACAACATAATGTTGTGATCATCATCAAAAATAAGATTGGTATGCAACACCAATACTCAACACAGATGAATTCAGGTCTTAAGGACCACCTTACCTATCATCACCCTAGAGTTATTAAAGACAGTTTAGTTAAAGTTAACCATTTAACAACTCTAAGTTGGTCATTCAGTGAACTCATTCTCCAATGAGCACCTGTGTCTCATCTCCGACTTCACCAAGTCAAATGACTATGAGATCATCATTACCCTGAGGTAAGACTAAGACACAGCGGTCTATCCGATGTGTCGATATCCAGTTCTCGACACATCTATGACCACGAATCGTTTAAGACTTATGTTTCTATTCGGTCGCTTACTTACTCATAATCGAGATCTTATCTAGATACGTAAGGACCTAACTATAAGTCTATGGACATTATCTAAGTATATTAATTCAAACAATTTCATACGTAGGATAATGGGTACCATATACAGTATGAACAAGACGTATACTTAGGATAAATCGCCTTATGGGCATATATCCTCCTACAATAATTAAGATGTGTCATATATCGATACAACTTTTAATCAGCTAAATTATTTTAACCTAACATTAAAATCTAATGACGTAGATAAACTACGTCCTTCACCGCGATCACCCGGACACCTGAAATCGCTTCAACCAGGCAAGTGTGCGAATTTATTAAAGTTTAACGTATTTAATTGTATTACCATGTTAATCTGAATTACGAAAAATTGAGACACGGCATAACATTCACAAACATCGCCACGCTAACCTACACTTGTTATGTGACACATTGATACAAAGTTTCACTCGTTTATGATACAAGACTTGTTAATGAAAAGTATTTGTATGCAGCATGTTCATTAATTAACCAATCTAATTCTCTTGTTCTAAATGTCTTAAATGTCATAGGTTATTAATATGATATCATGTTTCACACCATGCTTGTACACATTTGTTAGAATGGACATTAATGGAACATCTTGAAAATACTTGAATTCGTGAACTTGCACCCTCGATGGTGAAATCTTGAATTCGTGAACTCGTGAACTTAATTAGGCTGGCTCGGGTTCCAGCACAACATTTGGGTGGGGTTAGGGTTGTGCGGCCACTAAGCGTACGTGAAAGGGTCCCCTTCAAGTGCACCATCTATACGGTGGGGTGGCGTCAATCACGATTATACCCACGTGAGAAGGATTGATTCACTCACCATGACTTAAAGGCGTGAACCCTAGGCATGATAGAAAACATATGCATAGAAATTGAACAGATTGGTGTTACTTTACTTGCACTTTAAAATTGCCATGTTCACAGCTGCTTTGCTTTAATATCTTTAAACTGCCATGCTCATAAGTGCTTTGTCTTAATTCTTTAGAAATGCCATGTTCATAACTGTGATGCTAATTAAATGTATAACTGTGACATTAGAACTGCTAACATCCTTTAATCTGTTTTAATATTTCATACACCTAGCCTTGGGTCATCTCACATCTTACTTGCCAGACCCTTGCTGACATGCATTCATGTTTTTGGAATGTATGTCAGATTACGAGGCAAAGTACCAGGAGCATGAGTTTGTTGAGACGGCTGAGCCAGGAGTTTGTTGACCAGGAGTCGCTCCATGCGGAGGACTAGAGACTTGTTTTGTTGCTGCTTAGATTTGCTTTAGTATATTGTAGTAGGGTATGTTCCTTGTTGTAGTTCCTTTGGCCATGCGGAGCCCTGTTACTTTTATTTCGTGTACGGACTTCTGGATGTGCCTTTGTATATATTAATATTCTGTAGTTCTGACTGCATGCAAGAACCCGACGATGTTGTTGTCATAGATGCTTAATGAACTCGAGCTTCGCCGCTCCACTTCATGCGGACCTTCGTAACGTTCTCGCTTCCATTCGATTTGGGAAGCGGTGCGTTACAATGTGCATGAACAGTGTCACTTAGATCTTTGACTTAGCTTCGAACAGGGCCAGCTGAAAGGTCGTAAGTTGAGTGGCACTTGAAGCATACGAGGAGAGTAATGACCAAGAGAGGATTCGTCACTCACATATGTAGGGAGTTAGTGTCGTGGCATCAGTACGGTCCTTAGTGAAAATCCTTGGCTGAGGTGTGTTGGATATGGTTCAACAAAGACAAGCTAAGATCAAATGATGTTGATCGATTGCAAAGCTATTAGGGGTTGACATTAAACCATACCCTAGCCTTCGCAGTGACATAGTGTTGATGAAGGGATTAAATTGCCAAAATTCATCACTGACATAGCCAAGTGTAGTATCGACAATGTTTATGTCAATGGACAGACCACGTAATGATGATATCGAACCAGGGATGACAACTACGGCTTGGGTTCACTGTCGTCAGGGGCTACAAGTCCTACTTGTATTTGGGTCAGTCTGTAGGTCACACAGGCTGATATTCTCGTCCAAGTAATAAGAGGAAAATGCATATGTTGCATAGGAATTAATATAATCACAAGTAGTTGTGAAGAGGATTTTGGTCACATATGATGTGACGC
Organism: Scilla litardierei; assembly: GCA_030789695.1. NCBI lineage: Eukaryota > Viridiplantae > Streptophyta > Magnoliopsida > Asparagales > Asparagaceae > Scilla > Scilla litardierei. The sequence goes on along the minus strand of CM061134.1, from coordinate 17,891,855 downwards.
GAATATTGAGCCTTGAAACGTATAGAAAAATGCCCAAACCGTGATCCGGGAATGTCCCGGACTCAATAGCAGTAGCCCAAAGGGCGGAACTGGGCCAAAACCCAGTTCTGGACGTGCCCAAGGGCGGAACTGTGCCAAATGGTGGAACTGAGCCAAAGCCCAGTTCTGGGCCTGGGCGCATGCCCGTGCACCAGACTAGGCTTGGGCCCAGTCTAAAACTGAGCATCGCCCAGAAATTTTGAGCAGCTTGGGTTTAGGGTGCTCTGTTCAGGTGCTCGTCCCGCGTGCCCATCCCGCTAACGGGCCGAGTGCCCAGCGCAGCTAGCGGGCATGCCCGACCCAGGCATGCCCAACCCGCCGGCAGGTGGGGCACACATGTGGGACCCGCGGGATTTTTTTTGCAGAATTCGAACATCACGGTTTTGTGCAGTTTTTGGGCGCAACTTTGAGGCCTCGTTTGAAGGGTCAAACGACCTAGAAATTAAGCACACTTTGTTCTATGTGATCTCCGTTTAATACTATTCAAAATGATATCTCATTTTGATTCTTAGGCTTAACGGAGAGGGAGAATTAATTGCTCAAACTTTAGTCCTCGAAAGAGGAAAAACTTGAGTTAATTTGAATTCTGGTTTTAGTACCACATCAGATGTGATACCTCTGAAGGCTCAGCTCTCCATATAAATAGGGAGCCCCTCTTCAGCCTAAACTTACACCAATCCTAGATCAAGGAAGCTCATCCTAATTTAAAGTGAGCCAACCTAGATTTAAAGGCAACCAAAATTTTTCTCTTTTCCTCTTTATTCTCTTTTCAGGTTCTAGCAAAATCTGAAGGGAGTTCGGATTAAATCCGGAGCTTGGGGCAGGGATTCAGCTTAAGGTAAAATGTTCTGGAGCAAGTGGTCGCCTCTGGATAAGGCGTTGGATTGCTTCGTGGCGTTGTCCCAAGGAAGATTTTTTGCGACTATAAAAACTAAGGTGTCCTTTTGTAAACTTTATTTAATATAAGATTATTAGCTCTATATTTACGAGATAGGTTCGCCCTTCTCATTAGATAGTAAAAGATCCTGCAAAAGAGTTTTCTTTCCGTAAGGCATTTTCATAAAAGTGTTTTATGATTTCTTTTTCTTCTTTCGCTGCTTCGACATCTGCTAAGCCTTGGGCTAGACGATGGAAAAGCCCTATGAAAGCTTGCTCAAAACCCAACATGTGTGAGCTGTAACAAAGACTTTTACAAGCTACCAAGGAATAAAATAAAATTTACATCAAAATAAAAATATTACATTAAGCACTTGATGCAATCTTGATCTTGATTGTCTTTATCTTGGCTCCTTTGTGATCCATTGTCTTTGTTGGCTTTATTCTCCCTTTATTTGAATGTTTGCTCCACTTCTTCTGACAGTGTTAGACTAGTTGACCAGTCCACATTTACTAGTTGACTAGTCTTGACCTAGTCGACTACACTATGATCGACTAGTAACTAGTTGTAGGCTTATAACTATCAAATTTTTACTAGGTTTTATTTGACCATTTTAGGGGTATCTTGGTCAACTGTTTGTACCCGAATTTTTCCCGATAAATTGAGGGTTGTTCAGATTTTAATGTATGAATTGAATGATCAAATTCTAAAGAGAAATAGTTTTCAAAGCTCAAAATTTTTAAAGAAAAATCCTTTTCTCTTAGCCAAAGTTTTCCAAGTTTTTCATCCCTTAGTTTGGCCATCCTTGATCTCCCACAAGTCTTCTCCTATAGCTACTTAGCTATACAAGAGCTTCAAGTCAAGGCTATAGGCAATTGTATCAATCTCTGTAAGTATAGATTCTCTTGTAGGGAGTTAAGTTGGGAAAATTCTTGTTTTAGGCATAGCTGGACCTTAAGAGGACCATGAATCTCAGATTACATTATCAGAAGTTTCCCGCTGTCCTTGAAGGATATAGCGATGCTGATTGGAACACCCTTTTAGATGACTCCAATTCAACTAGTGGCTATATCTTTAGCATAGCTGTTGGAGCTGTATCTTGGAAATCTAAGAAACATACTATCTTAGCTCAATCCACCATGTAGTCTGAGATGATTGCACTAGCTTCAGCTAGTGAAGAAGCAGGTTGGCTAAGAAACCGAAAGACCGATACCAGCTGCTTGATCCATTGTGATAGTACTGCAGCTATTGCAAAGATTCAGAACCGTTATTATAACGGAAAAAGGCGACAAATACGTCGCGAGCACAGCACTATTAGAGAGTATATAAACTCTGGAGCTATGAGAGTGGATCATGTACGTACTGATGATAACTTAGCTGATCCTTTGACGAAAGGATTAGCTTGAGAAAAGGTTTTTAAAACCTCGAAAGGAATGGGACTCATGCCTTTAGAATGATGAGTCACTTGTGAGGGAAACCCAACCTACAGACCGGAGATCCCAAGAAATAGGTTCAAAGGGTAATAACAAATCATGAAGTGATATGTGGAGAATCATGCTAGTATAACTATTAGTCCTATTCCAGCAGAATCTTATAGAGCATGATATCCTGAAGCGATAAAAGGATGAGTTAATATTAACTCTTAATGAATTCTATACTCTATGTGGAGTGGGGTACCTAGCTACAGGAGTACCCTTGATAGAATCACCTATGTGAACGTGGAAGTGTGGCCGCTTCCTATGGAATTTTGGGCAAAATTCTCTAGAGCATTCACTATACTGGGATACACGTGCATGGCCGTAAAGCACGGGCTTATGAACAACACCTTGATAAGGTTGTGTGTGTGATGATGTTAGAGATAGAGTTCAAAACTACGAGTTACTCTAGTTAAATCTAAATCATCAACACTATATAAAGGTTCAAGTCGGTAGACACCTTTATTTATGCACAAGTCTTAAATTAATATATACTGCTCGATGAAAAAAATGATTTTTTGTTTTATGTTTTTAAAAAAATTCAAGTGGGGGATTGTTGGAGCTTTTGAATTTTTCAAAAGAAATTTGGACTCTCTTTGGTTTTCACTCCATAAGATTTATCCCACATTGCTTGGGCAAAAAGGCTTGGAGGAGTATATATAGAGTTTGTTGAGCCTTAAGGGTATGCCCCTTGGGGTATGACTCTTTTGTGAAGGAGAGATGACTTGCATGAACTTGGGTTCAACACACGCGCGCCGCCGCCGCCGGCCGGCCGGCCGTGACGTGCGTGCGCACGATTATTATTATTCGAATAAAATTATTATTTTAAATTTATATTCAAAATTCAAATTTTGAAACTGATTTTTTAATTTAATGTTTGAACGTTTTCCATCTTTAAACGTTCATTACTTCTGCTTTAATCGTGGTACATTTATGGCATTCATTCCTCGTTGATTTGCCATGTTTAAAAGCCATTAATAACGTCCATTATTCTCCTATTATTACCGTTAATATTTTCCTTATAAAAACGATTGCATGTATTTCATTTTAAATATGGCGAAATATGTTTCCTTTTTCACGCTGCGAAAACAAAAATAGAAACAGTTTTGTTGCGAAAACATCCCCATCAGTCTCTTTTTTTCTTCTCTGTTTTCATCACGCAACTTCTTCCATCAAAAATTTTCTCTTTCGTTTCCGAGCAGTAGATTTTTGTTTGTGTGGTGTTGGTTCTTTCCGATCATCTTCCAGTGCAGAGGTGATCGTTGACAGAGAAGATTCTGGGCTGTTTTATCCTGGGGACGACGGGGTTGTACACTGCTTGCACAACATTGGGCAGAGCCGCGAAACGTCTTAAAGAGAGCGACCTAGTCCGCGACTCAACCCAAAGGATTTGGTAACTTCGTTCCTACTTTTTTGGTTTCTGCAATAACAAGATCACAATAAAGCCATAGCAGGTTTCATTAGCAACTTGATTATGCCAATGGTGAAGACAAAGCTTGACATGACACCGGCAAAAATCCAGGATGTTGTACACACCATGTTAAGAATTAGAATTTCATATCAAAAAGCATGGAGGGCTAGATCTAATGCATTATCATCGATATTTGGTGATTGGGATGAGTCCTATAAGAGACTGCCACAGTATTTAGAAGCAATTTCAGAAAGCAACCCTGAAACGGTTTACAAGATCACATACGACACTCTCAGACCAGGAGTTGTAGAGTTTACCGGGGTGTTCTGGGCATTTGGACCTTCAATTGAAGGTTTCAAGCATTGTAGGCCGATATTAAGTATTGTTGGAACACATCTTTATGGGAAATATGCAGGTTGTTTACTTGTAGCCACTGGAGTGGATGCAAATGGTGGGTTGTTTCCTTTAGCTTTTGCTGTTCGGCTGAGACCCAAGATAATTGGAGGTGGTTTTTCAGCTTTATATTGCACTATATACCCAATGCTCATCGCCACCGAACCATTACATTCATTTCCGATAGATTCAAAGAAATTCCTAGAGCATTGAGGGAAGGATGGCCGGTAAATATGCATCACAGGTATTACCTTTGACATATCATCGCAAACTTCAAAAAGAGTGGGCACTGAACAGTAACATTGGAACGAAACTTCTGGGGGACGGGTACTGCATCGGACTTGCTTACATACAATGCGCACCGTGCAAGTATTAGAGCAGAGTCCGTTGCAGCAGATGAGTGGATTTCTGCCGCCTTGGATGGGGAGACTAGAAGGTGGGCAATGCATGAAGATGGTGGGAAACAATATTGTGTCATGACAAGCAATTGTTCGGAGAGCTTCAATGGCATTCTCAAAGGAGCAAGAGCGCTTCCGATTCAAGCGTTAATTACAAGGACATTTTACCGGTTAATTAAATATTTCTACCATTATCGGATTGATGGACATGGATGGACTACGAATTTCACTCCTAACACAGAGGAGCTTTTGGGGAAACGTGTGCAAAAAGCATGGACTTACTACATCACACGATATGGTGATTATGAATGGGAGGTTTTGGATAATAAGGGACAAGTGTATGCCATGGAGATACATAGCGCAAGTTGCTACTGTACTTGTAATATTCCTTTGCTTCAGCACATGCCATCTGTCCATGTCATCGCCGCAACGTCCAGACAGGAATATGGTGCAAACATATCATGGTGGCCGTTTTGTTCTATATGGTATAGTGCGAACAAATATCGCCTTTCATATACCCCAGAATTTCACCATATACTTGATGAACGGTATTGGAAGGTTGGGATGGGCCAATTATAAATCCCCCCACGAAAAGAAGACCGCTATGTAGGCCTCGTTCAACAAGGATTCGTGGGGGCATGGATATTACTCGTGAGGGCAGCGGGCGCAATAGATGTAGCAGTTGTCATCAGCTCGGGCATTACAAATCACCTTGCCGAAATCCTCCCCACACTCAAGTGTAAGTAGAGTATACAATTGGGTAATTTCATATAGCTTGTCATATAAATTGGGTATTAATTTATGATATTCCAACATTGTAGGTCTTCATCACATGAAAGAGGCGGTTCCCGTGCATGATGTATATATGTGGTCTCAAGTTGGAATGAAGATCATAATTGGGATTATGATGTAATTTAAATTTTGTGATTATATGAGATGATCGTTGATGTAAAATTTGTCTTATGTTTTTGTTTCACATCTCCACATCTTTTGAGTAATGTGTGAGAAATGTGGTTGATATATGAGAAATTTGTCTTAAGTGCTCGGTGTATGATATATAAGAAATTGGTGTTGCTATAAGGACAGGAAAATCGGCAGTCACTTTTCATATTTGCCCACAAACTAAGAAGAGCCCAAAATGGGTTATCAGCAGAGGAGCAGCAGCAGCTGAGTTCTCAACAGAATCTGGGCTCTGTCTCAGGGTGGCTGAATTGGCCGCACTTGCCAAGTGCGGCAACTTTGGCCGCACTTGCCAAGTGCGGCCAAAACGGCCACCTGGGGCAGAGCCCATATTCTGCTCAGTTCTCAGCATCAGCAGATGCTGAAAACTGAGCAGCAGCTGCTGAGTTCTCAGTTGCTGCTGAGAACGAGCAGCTGTTGGGCTCTTCTCAGCTGCCACCATTACACGATACATATACAAAAACATCCACACGTTCCCATATATTTTAACGGACACGATTTCAAATATATCAACATGCACGATACATATACAAAAACACACGATACATAATAGAAACACCGATTTCCCATTTATCAACACAATTTCAACACAAATGACATATACAAAAACGCACGATACATAATTGAAACACCGATTTCCCATTTATCAACACAATTTCAACACAAATGACATATATTTCAACACATATCTCGCACGATTTCCCATATATTACATCTCGTCATCTTCTTCCAATTTGTCAATGACTTCCTGAACGAAGCAGTCATCCAAGGCTATCTGGAGAAATACAGCTACCCAACCGGCCCTAATGCTGTAAAGAAGCATGTCCCTGATATCACCATGTATCACCCAAGTTGACACTGATATAGTGGAAGCATGGGTTATACATGGTGATATCCGCTATGTGCTCCGTTACAGCATCAGGGGCCAGTTTGGTACCTTTATTTCTCCTGATAGCTTGAATGACTGCTTCGTTCAGGAAGCCATTGAAAAATGGAAGAAGATGAGGAGATGTGACATATGACACCAATCACACATATCCAGTAGCACACATGACACATATTACATGAGATAAACAGTATGTTCCAAAAATAAATGTAAAAAATAATGTCAAATCTTGCAATTAAAAATTACCCTAATAAACAATGTTTCAAAAACACTAAAGAACTACGGCCGCCAAAATCGGCCGAGTGCAGATCTCGCACGACGAGTGTATGTCTGCAAATGTACTTGTTGTGATGATGTGTCCCCTTCCATTTATGGTTGTGTATACTGCTGCTACGAGGGGCAGCTTCATCCACCGTCTTCTGATGTTGCTCCTGCTCTGGCTGCTCCTGCTCCTGCTCCTGCTGTTGCGACATTTCGGCCACATCCCTCCTATAAAGTCGCCGAATATAGCTCGTGTCTGCTCCTTCAGGACGATGTCGTGTCTGTCCCATCACATCATCAATCATCTGCTGAATGGCTATAAAGTGAAGATTATATGGGTCCTCCTGTAAACCAATGGCCGCACGATTGTAGATGTTAAGCAACGCATCACCCTGTAAAACAAATTGTACAATTAGTATTTATGAATAAAATATATTTAAAAGTTCAAGAAGTATGCACGATTATTATTTACCATTTTACGCTCGAGTGGACCACGTGGCATGTACGAGAACGGGGGCTCCTGCCTAATATATATTCATCGCCTTGTGATCCCTCAATACCATTGCATATAATCATTCACCGACACGGCATCCTCCTCCTCAACAACATTGGCAAATCGGTGCTCTCATGCCGCTCGAGACTCCACGATGGCAGCAGCCCATTGTTGATGGGCCATACATGTCTTCACCGGCATTACTGGGACCCCTACTGGGATGTGCTGATGTAACGACCCGCTCTCCAGGATACCCGGGAAGTACGAATCCGTCCCAAGTATTCCTAGATCAACGAGTGTTACGTAGAAAGAGAGAAAGGAAGAGAACAAAAGAATGCTGCAGGTACTACGCACGTGCTGGGAAGTACAAGTAAAACTCCATCACAGATAAAAACACTGAGAAAATAACAAAAGTACAATATTCCATTTTATTGATACATTGATACATTTTATACATACACCAACATCTTCATTTTCACGACTCTGAGTACAAAGGTCCACCCGAAAAGAAACACCAAAAGTACAAGTCTCTCATCATACCCCTCACCACCCAATACTACAACAGATCACCAACTCCAAAGCTCCAGCCGCTATCTCCAACCTCCAACTCACATAACCTGAAAGTCAACGGGGACACGTCAACGCGTGACCCAGCAGAAACTCCTAACACTCTAGTAGAACCCAGTTTTAGAACTGGTCTACCTATCTAGGGAGGGTGGTCTAACAAGTAAAGCTCTCAGGACATAAAAGTAATCACAACACGATGTATAAGCATCAAAGAAGAACTTGTGAACATGCATAAGTAACCATGTTATAACATGCAAGTGCTGAAGGTAAGTGGGAGAACATAATAACATGCAAGTACTGGACATTTATAATAAACAATGGAATGGGTCAGCATGAGTTAACAACATTAACTTAACAGAGAAACAAGTAACCATGGGATAACAATAATTATAATTAAAAGACAATTACTTTAAGTTATTCATTCTCATGTTTGGAAACCCGTGTAAACCGTAGGACGCTAAGGATGCGGACTTCACCCAGGGTGGGTGAAAAAGTGGTACCCCAACCAGCAACACGGGCACCGGAGGGGGCCTCTCGCAACTCTATGCCCGAACGGGGCAAGGCACTAGAGCGAGACCTGCTCGGTTTTTCTGTGGGACAAACGGAGTAAACCATCAATTACCGTCATGATGCATCACGAGTACACCAGCGGCCTCTCCAACCCTTTCAACTCGCCCTTCTGGGAGTGATACAGCGGGTGAGAATTCATATCATATGTCCGCTCCTTAACTCCTAAAGTTTACCTGTTTTCCCCCAAACCCGTGTCACCCTCCTTTAGGAGGACTGATACATTCCTCATTCTCACTCTCAGTTTTCAAGATATTACTTCGTTTGTCAACGAATCATCTAGCGGACTTGAATACCGCTATAACCAACTTTTAACAATATCATCATCATCATCTCAATTAAAGGATTGCATGGAATATCATCACAAACTCATCGTTATGAACATACTAATGTGAAAGCATAAACAAATTGAACTTAAATATTATTGACATAACGAATATTTCATGAACCATCTGCATAACTACATGTATCAAGAGCATGTCATTGAGAACATGATTAGCACAAACAAACTTAACTTCAAACAAAACTACACCATGATAAGTACTAAGCAAAATTAGCATATGAATCTGTCAAAACCGTTACAGCAGAAAGAATATCACTTTTAGCCTATCTACAATCAGAATTGGTGTCTGGTCCCTTCACGAAAGTTGTAGATATTGGTGTTTTCCTTTCACTGACCAATTTTCATAAACTCAGTTGACATATATGATTTATGGTGGATTTTCTCCTAACAGGTATAATTTCAGAATTCTGAACCAGAAACTGAATTCAGTTCAAGTCCATTTTTCTACAAGTTACAGACAGAATTAAAATCTAAAAAAATTGTGAGTTGAAGATCTTGAAGTCAGCTTTCCAACGGCACTAAGAACATCTCATTTCATTAAGTGTGCATGGAGTTCTACTCGTTTTACTGAAAGGTGTCAAAACTGTCTAAAAACAGACCAGTTTTAGAAACTGAATTTTTACCCTAGTTTTCAGTCCGAATTTGCAAAACTTGTAAACATGAAAGTTATTAAGGACTACAATATGAGTAACATATATTTTTTCCATATTTTTCTTTCATCTACGTTGGGAGATATTCTCAGTTTAACAGAGAATAAAAATACTGGAATTTCAGAACAGTTTTGATTGAAAACCAGTGTGCATATCCGAATTTTTATAAAATCATACAGTTAGAATTTGGCAAAATGATCTGAATGAAAGTTGTTCATAACAATGAGATACCCAACATATAAAATTTCCAAAGCATTACCATTAGCCAATTAACCCCAGAACTTAGTCAAAGTTTCAGTTTTTCTGGATCAAATTTCAGCATGAAAAAGTTAACTCAAATCTCCTTGTCCTAAAACTAAATTCTACCTAAGTGAAAGGAATTTCTACCTTGCAAAAGTCCTCCAAAATATTTCTTTGGCCCTTCTTATTCCTTGAAGAACTTGAGCTCCTAGTCTCCTTCTTCAAGCTCCAATCTTGTCTCCATATGGTTGATTTTTGGCTATTTTGGCTAGTTTTTGGTGTTGGAATGAAAATGAATTTTGGGGCTTTTTAGAGGTTGAAGAGGGGAGCTAATTGGAAGTATTTTCTAAGGAAGATGATGAAGAAAAATGAAAGAAAGGGGGCATGCTAATTTTTGGCCAGAAATGGGGAGTGAGGGAGAGAGTGAAATGAGATTTTCTTTTTCTTTTTCTTGGTTTTGTTCTTCATGCATAGGTTTTAGGAATCCACAAATCCCTCTCCTTCTTACACCTAATAAGCCATGTGTCTCTAATTAACTAAAAACATGACACCTAATAGGATGTGTTGTCATGGTAATAAAAATGTGGATTTTTGAATTTTAAGAAATTAAAAATACTTGAAGAAATACTTCATACACTCCAAATACATGTATTTCTCCAAATACTCTCATTTACTAAATTCAAGTAATGAGTTTAAAATCTTTTAAAATAAATTCCTACATCAAATAATTAAAAGAAAAATATGGGCATACTTCCCAAAAATATACGGACGTATCTATGTCAAAAATACGTACAAATACGCGTATATGAAAAGTAGGGTCATTACAGCTGAGCTAACCCAAATTGCCGCATAACACGGTCTGGTACATGCATTTCAATATCCTCCCAGCAAAATAATGGTACATGTGCACGCCATATCTCCGAAAAGGCTAAACAAAAAGGATGAAGATGCTCCAACCGCGCAGCATATGGCTCCCAGATAACCTAATATGTATGACTGACAGAAATACATAATTAGATGATGTATTATATACATGTAAATCATTAATTCAAAATTTATAAATTCAAATCTGTGTGCTCTCTAACGAGTCAAGCTCATTTCTATACAATTCGAGGTTCCCTTGGGGAGTTTCACGAAATGATCTCGGCACGTTCCACCTGCAGCCTAAAGGGCCCGTGCCGTCCAATACATTTTGTTTGTATGTGGGCCGGCCTATATGTAATCTCTCCCAGGACCATACCTGTAAATATGAATTTGTCAGTTATTTATAAAACATATTTATACACTTCACAATATTACAGAATTAATAATGTTATACCTGCAACAAGGTGTCGCATACATATATAGCCGATGTTTGCATCCTTGCCACCTTGCTTAGCTCAGAATACATATGTGCCAGCACTGCACTTCCCCATGCATACCCTCCAATTTCCTCAAAATGATCCAGCTTCTCCAACCACCGTAGATGGACCGATCCTTTGCTTGGATCCGGAGCCAATAACGTTCCGATCATATGTAGCAAGTACGCACGTGCACATTGCTGAATCTTCTCATATGTTGCTTTATCAGGCAACTCCATAAATATTTCACGCAGCCAAGCAAACTTCACCTTGGCTCCTTGGTTTTCCATGGATGCATGTCCCAGAAGACGCTCCATCAAATCGGCCCATGTACTATGTCGTCTTCCACTTTGATAAATGGGGCTACCGGATATAGGTAGGCACGTGATGACAGTCACATCTTACAGTGTGATCGTCATCCCCCCTGTCTCATATGAAATATGTTCGTCTCGGGCCGCCATCTCTCAACCAAGGCTGTTAGTAGTGCATGATCCAATCGTATTCACTTCAACCTTGCACATATGTGAAACCCAGACACTATGATATACGTCTCCACGCGCTCATCAATGTGCCATTCTGAATGTCTGCGTGCGTGATCAACAATTCCTATCACAGCGTCCTACGAACAATACTACGTGCATTAATTTTTTGCATTGGCATCATATTTATATTTTCTGAATTTTTCACCCCAACTATTCATACTTGTCCATACTGGATCTGCGCAGACCGATGGTGCGCCTGATCATACAAGACCTCGTCAGATATGGGTCCCGCCTCCTCCATGTTATTCTATCATACAAAATGCAAAAACAATGGTTAAACATTTTTTTAGATGAATAGGGCAAGATACAAATTTAAACGTGTCATAGGATTAAACGCATACATATTCATTACTCATATACTCATATCATAGTTTAAATCAAAACCCTAAATCTATACCATACATATTCATTACTCATATACTTATATCAAAACCCTAAATATGTATGAATATGTATGAATAGGGTAAGATACAAATTTAAACATGTCATAGGATTAAACTCATACATATTCATTATGCATATACTCATATCATAGTTTAAATCAAAACCCTAAATCAAAACCCTAAAACAATACCCGAAATCAAAACCATAAATCACAACCCTAAATCAAAAGTGAGATTTCAAATTGAACTTCTTACTGTTGGGTTTCAGCAAAATGCCGCACTTGCCGCTGTTGTCGCTGCTGCATGCGCTGCCTACGCTTCTTTCCCTCAAAGAAAAACAAAGTCGGGTTGTAAGAGACTTCGGGTATTAGTAGGCAAACTGGACGCACTTGCCAAGACTCTTGCACTGCCTCACCGGTAGGACACGACATTAGGGATGGCAGTAATGACCTAACCCGACCGGCTCGACCCGGTTTTGATCCAGACCGACTCGGCCCGCAGACGGATTGGGGCAAGCTTGGGCTTTGTATGCAACTCGCCCCGCCCCGGTAAACTATAGAGGTTCTAAAAAACCATACGATTTTGATGCGGACCATGCGGTCGGACCATAACCCATAACTCATACCATGTTCTACTGTTTTCCAGTTGGACCCATTCCCAATTTCCAATTACTAAATAAATCACAATTCTCCTGATTCCCAAATAAAACTTTTATTTGAGATTCATAGGGATGACAGTGATGACCTGACCCGATCGGCCCGACCCAGTTTTCATAAGAAATTGCCCGCCACGCCCTAGCCCGAGACCCGACCCGGCCCGTAGACTGATCAGGACAAGCTTGAGTAGTTAAATACTCGTCCCGATCCACAATATTGTCATTCCTACACGACATGCACCAAATCAGAGATATCAAAAGGCTAACCCACACATCAAAGTAGTTGATAGCTCTTTTCCGTTGTATCCAACAAAAAAAAAGTAGTTGATAGCAAGTAAACGGTTTCCATTTACTCTCCTTTTAATTAAAATTAAGTCAACCAATAATTGATAAAGCCAATCATCCGGAGGCACAATGCCCTATTAAAATAGTATAAGGATCATCAAAGTCTTTACCCTCGACCACATTTTTAATTTTTAATTTCTTGTAATAAAAAATACTTCCCCTTGGTGTTATAAAAAACAAAGGGCAGAGCCAACCCAATCAATTGAAGCAAACCCGCAAGAGCCGAGAGAGAGAGAGAGGATGAATAACGAATCAGAAGGAGAAGAGATCAGAGTGACGGAGCACTACTCTCCTCCTCTCCACGGCGACGTCCTTGACTCCGTCGTCCGCCACTTCCCCACCCTCGACCTCCTCCCCGCCTCCCGCGTCTCCTCCGCCTGGCGCCTCTCCGTCGCATCCTCCCTCCGCCGCTCCCCCCGCCTCAAGCCCCTCCTCCTCCTCCGCCGAGGGTCCCACCCGGCCTCCCCCCTCGCGTACGACCCCTACTCCCGCACGTGGGCCCCCCTCCCCTGCCCCCCTCCTCGCGACCCGCTCCTCCCCTGCCCCCCTCCGGTCCGATCTTCCCTCCCCTCGGGTCCCCTCTACTCCCTCTCCCCCTCCCGCCTCTCCGTCTCCCCCCGCCCCCTCGCCGCCACGTGGCTCCACCTCCCCCCTCCCCGCGTCTCCCGCACCGACCCCGCCGTCGCCCTCGTGGGCCCCTCCTCCCTCGTCGTGGCCGGCGGCGCCTCCGACTTCGAGGACCTCCCCCTCGCCGTCGAGGTCCTCGACCTCCGACACCCCTCCGCCGGCTGGACCATGGCCGACCCCCTCCCGGAGGAGCTCGCCCAGTCCTCGTCCGCCACGTGGCTATCCGTCGCCACGTCGGACGACCGACTGTTCGTCCTCGACAAAGACTCCGGCACGTTCAGCTCCTTCGAGCCAGAAACGGGTACGTGGTCCCGCACGTGCGAGCTCAAACCCGATCCGAAAGTCCATCTCTCCGCTATAGGATTCTCCAACGGGCGGCTCCTCCTCGCAGGGCTGTCGGGCACGCATCCGGATCCGATTAGGCTGAGAATATGGGAGGTGAGTCTGGGCGTTGATGCGGATCCGGCAGGGTTTACGGAGATCGGGAGGATGCCGGGAGAGATGTTGGAAGGGCTAGCGGGGTCGGGTTTCGGGCTGACGACGATCGGGTTCGGCTTAGTGGGAGATTTCGGGTATTTTTACAACCCGGGGGATTTTAGCGAGGGGGCGGTGTTTTGGGAGATCAGCGGAGAGAGATGGGAACGTGTGGAGAGGCCTGAAGCGTTGGATGAGGATCCGACGGCTAGAATTGTATTTGGGTGCGCGACGGTGGGGTTGGGGGATTTCAAAGAGCTCTTTGAGACTCATTCGTAGATACGTCCATTTTAGTATGTTGTGTGTACGTTTTTTTTTTTAATTTTTATTCTTTCTTTTCGGGTTTTATTCTTTATGTATTGTTCTTTTAGTAAGCTCAAAATATGTACATTAGATCTTTCACTGCATAATGTAGATGTGTGTAAAAAGATTCATTAGTGCAAGGGCGTATTCCATAGTGTAATATGATTTTTAGGACGAAGACATAAATACGAGGAATTTCCTACAATTTATCTTTTTAAAAACTTCCGAAATAAAGCAAGACCTCTTCATATTAAAATATTGTTAACTATAGGAATAATTATCTAGATATAATTCTAGAATTTTTAAAGCTTTATAATTTTAAATTATGTATGTAAATGGATTTTAAGGTAATTTTAAATAAAGCAAAAGTAACGGTAGAGCATGAGGGAGACAGGCCACTGAATATAAGGAATCTTTAGAAAATGATATGCACTTTCCATTTTGATGGAGTAGATAAAGAAGATTTGTCTTGTGGTATTTTGGTAACTTCACCAATGTCCTAATAATTCCCTTAATAAATACCTTACATGTCTTTTATTGGCCATTGTTGTGAACAATGCTTTTCCTTAGCTAGGTTTGTCACTAATAGGCTGCACTAACACTAGTACTCCTTCCTCCTGCCACATCCCCCTCCTTTGATTAGAGTAGAATGTTGCATTTTATACCCTTAGTTTTATAAGATTATCTTGTGCTTTTTCTATACATCCAATATAATCTAACGTGTTGTGAAGGGAAAAGTAGAGTAATAGGTGTAACTGGTTAAGAGCTCCCTACCCTCATATTTATAACTTTCAATGATGGACCGGATACCTAATGAGCCTTATGGGCCTATTCATAACAATCTTGTGCTTTTTCTAGACATCCAATATAGTTCATTATATTTTAGAGAATTTATAGGAATTTTATGAGATTTTTACCAAGCTTAATTTCAAGATCAAAATGTGGACAGGAAATTGCCCAGACAGGATCAGAACGTCTGTAGATATGGGGAAGGGCTGAAACTTAGATACACATATTCAGCTCCCCAGACGTCTGATGTTCGTAACCCATCTGTCTGACCAACTAACTCCAGCCGTTTGGCCATGCTTCATCTGCCGTCTATGGCAGTGGTGTAAATATTTTCCAACTCTCTGGAATTTGCGCCCACTGTAGCTAGACGTTTGATGCACATTTCCCAGATGGCTAGATCAAGCTCCAGTCTCCAGACGTCTAGCAAGACAACACCAGAGGTTTGACTACAGCTACTCCAAGCGCCCCTCCAATCAAGCTCCAAACGTCTAGCAAGAGCACTCCAGACGTCTGATCGAGACTTAATCCAAGCCGCAACATCCCAGCATTCAGACGCCTGAAAACCTCATCCAGACGTCTGATCGCAGCTACTTCCATCAACCATCAAGCGATGCTCCAGACACCTGACAACTCAGCGTCAATCGTCTGATAGCGACCCTTTCAAGCGACATTCTCCCAGCATCCAGACGTTTGGCCAGCTTACACCAGACGTCTGACGGGCCTAAGCTGGCAGGTTTTGAAACGATTTTCGCTAAGATTTCAGCAACCCAAACCCAAACCTGCATCATGAGCTACGATTCGAATGCCCTAGATCTGATAACTAAGTGTGTAAATTTGATTGGGGTTTAGGACTATAAATGCCCATTCTCATTAGAGCTTAGGGTTATCTTTTCTTCTTCTTCTTCGTTATTCATAATTTAGGTTTTAGGGTTTCTTGTGTGGGGAAGAGAACGACAGGGAGAGCTAATTGAGATGATTTTTTAAAGGATTGTTGGTGACAAAATCCTAACTTCTTTCTTTCTATTTGATATTTTTGCCATTATAATTGAATGAGATGATGATTTCTTCAATGAAAATTGTCGTTATCTCCACCATGCTTGACTAAAATATAGTATGTGTGATGTGGTGTAATTAGGGTTAATGTCAAGCATTGATTTGAGTTTTCTTGATGCATCTAATGTGTATATGACTTGGATTGTAGAATTCTACATTACTTCTCTCTTGTGTTGATCCATAATACTATATTTGAGAGTTGGATCATCGCAAAAGAATGCATCATCATGATTACTATGAAATCCATTATTTAATCATACACACATTAGCTATTGTGCTTACCCCTCGTAAGAGTATCATCCGATGATGATATCCCATAAGATCCATCATTGAGTAATAGTTTTGAAACCAAACCATGCTAGGCACACACCCAAATGAACTCACATCATACACACATCTCTATTAATGATTTCTCCAAATTTTCTCTCCGCTTAATTAATTTTAGGATTAATCGTGTTAGCTAAAACAATCTCGCAAACATTAACACACCCTCTGAAAGTGGAAATTCCCTCACTAATTGTTCGCTCTTGTTAATTTTGAGTTGTGATTTGCGCTATAGTTCTCCTTGTGGATTTGACATCTGGACTCACCAGATTATTACTACTTGTCTGACCTTCTACACTTGAAAGTTGCAATATTTTGAGGCAAGCAAGTTTTTGGCGACGTTGCCGAGGAGACGGTTTGCCTTATCACAAATTTCATTCATAAAGAGAAATATTGGTGAGATCGTTCCATTTTCTTGTGAATAACTTTTGTTTATACATTTTGTTTTAATTTTGCATTGTTATATTTTTAATCCCCATAAAAATTAGAATAGTTTTGGAATGTAACACGATGGTGCTTGATTTGGTTTATGTGGCTTAGAACACCTAGGACACATAGGCTAACTAGACACGTTGAGATGGCGGATAATGCTAACAATGATGGTGACAATGGTAACAACACAGTCACAGGATCACAACACGGATTGCTGCAAACACTAAAAGATGACCTTAGACCTACTAGGTCTAATGCAGCATCCTTTATTGTTTTACCCATTTGATGCAAATTCTTTCAATTTTAAATCTGAGGTAATTCAACTCTTACCCACATTTCACGGGTTAGAGAAGGAAAACCCCTACATTCACATTAAAGAATTTGAGGATGTATATTTGACACGCTTTGATGGTAAGACCAGCGAGGACGCAATTTATTTGAAATTATTTTCATTCTCGCTTAAAGATACAGCTAAAAGTTGGTTGAGTACTTTGCCACCGCATTATTTCTACATGGCTTGGTTTACAAGCAGAATTTCTAATGAAATTTTTTCCTCTACACAAGACACAGTGCCTCAAGAGACAAATCATGACCTTCGCCCAGAGGAGCATCGAAACATTCTACCAAGCATGTGAGAGGTTCAATGAGTTACTATTGGCGTGGTATCATCATGGATTTGACAAGAGCATGATTATAGGTTTCTTCTATGATGGATTACAGGCATAAATGAAACAATTTGTTGAAATGATGTGCAATGGAGGATTCTTTGATAAGGAGACTGAAGAAGCCTGGGAATATCTAGAGAGCATTGCAGAAAATGCTCAAACATGGGATACTTCTTCAGAGTACGACAAAACTGATAATTCTTCCTCCCATGCCGCTAGTGGTGGTGGACCTTACATGCTTAAACTTGAGGATGCTATGGAAGCTAAGTGGGAGGCATTTTTAAACAAGAAGCTCCAAGACTTGAAGCTGAAAGGAGTCAATGAAATTGGGGTAGAGCAAAGTTCCGAATTATGTGAACACATGGGACATGAAGCTTCTACTTGCCCCCACACTTCCCGCGTTGAAGAATATGGTGCACAACACTATGGAAGTGAATCAGGTGTCTACAAATTATCAAATGTTCCAACTCCAACACGTACAATAAGGGATGGCGCAACCATCCAAATCTTAGTTGGGGACCTCAACAACCGCAACAGCAGGTACATCCTCCCTTTAGACCATCATCCTTCAACAACAACTATCAAGGAGGAACAAAAGGAAGAATCCAGAGGCGGCACATGAGCCACAATTGCAACCTTTTAGAGATGCACTTCAACAACTCATACAACTACATCTGGCTTAGATGCAGCAGCAACAGGCCCAGTGCCAACAAATCCAGCAACTTCAACAAACGCATCAAGCTCAAAGCCAGCAGTTCCAACACTTTCAACAAATGGGTGAAAGCTTGGCAAAGCTGGTGGCAAGCTAGGAGAAGGGAAAGTTACCATCACAGCCACTCCCGAGTCCCAACATGAATTCAGCATCTTCATGTGGCAATAATCTCACGTCATGCCACCACGCCTAGAGCCTGAACATGAGGAAGAAATTCCAAGCCAAGAGAGGGTGCAAGAGGATATCACAAGCACGAGCATGGGCCCAACTGTTAAGTGCATATTTTGTATAGTTTTATAATTTTTTTGCCAAGAGATTTTCTTGTTTTATTCTCATTCTCCATGCATTTTTCGGTTGTTTTAGTTCATTTCACTCTCAGGGAGTGTTTCATGTTTTTCCCGTGATCAATCAAGCTAAATGATGCAAAGGAGCGATGGGAGTAGCGAGGGAGAAGAAATTACAAAGCTTGGGGAAGAAAAGATGAAGATTTGGGGAGAAAACAAGACAACACGGCCAAGCAAATATTTGCACGGTCGTGCAGGCATATCATAGTATTAGATGTCCAAGTGCCAAAGTGGCACGGCCGTGCAGGAGCTAGCATGGCTGTGCAAATGAAACAATACCATTGGAAATTTTGATGCATGAGCCGACACGGCCGTGCACCCAGCCAACACGGTCGTGCAATGCAGACAGTAACTATGGCTATTTCTTGTTTGCGCCAACACGGCCGTGCAACTTGTTACGCGGTCATACGCCCGAATGTTGCCTATTTTCGACCCGAATTTGCTAAGGGTTTTTGAAGGGGTATTTAAGCCACCTCTTGTAATTAAGTTAGACGTTTTTTTCTAGGGATTTTCTCTGTATTTTTTATGGCTGCTCTTGGAGCTTTTGAAGACTCTTTTATTGATTTCTTTTGTGCTCAAGGCTTGGATTCTCTTGTGTTCATCAATATTAGTAACTATTTTCGCATCTCTTTCTCTTTGATCTTTATGCTCTTCTATATGAATTGTTTCATTTATTTTGATATGTCTTGTGAGTAGTTCTTTTGCTTAGGTTTGAGTTGAACCCTATTGTGGATTAATTGTAAGGATTGATCGTCCTCATATTGATTTATTGAATTAATTGCTAGAGTTTAGTCTTGGATGCACTTAATATTAGTTTAGCCATTAATTTGCTATATAACCCTAATCACCGACGAGAAATCATGGTTTTAGTTTGATGCTCTTTAATGATAGATTGATTTTCTATTGATCTAGGGTTACAACAAGACATTGGACCTGGATTAATTAGAGCAAACTTAATTAAGGTTAATGACGAGAAATTGGAGCTCTAGTTTAGAGATCATCGACTTTAATCCGAGTTCTCCCACGAGAAATGTCGAGAACGAGGGTTGGGAATTAGTTCGAAAACCCCACCTAGAGCATTAATTCGATGAATTGAGAAATTAGAACAATCTTATAAATAATTTATAATAGGTGGGATACTTAACCCTAGCATCTTCTGTTTCTGATAAATCGTAGTATAACTCTCTCTCTCTTGATAGAAATTATGTGGCTAACCAAGATCCTAAATTAATTACTACTTAGTCCATCATCTCCCGAGTTCGACCCATTTGCTACAATTACATGTACACTTGCGGTATTATAAACTCCTCAACACCAACCAACAAAGCCATAGAAGAAGAGCCTAAGCCATACACACCACCAGCACCCTACCCTCGAAGATTGATACCAACCAAGAAAGACAAGTATCAATCCGAAATATGCGAATTTTTTCAGAGATGTCAAATTAATATTTCTTTACTCAATGCAATAAACCAAGTTCCGAAGTATGTAAAAATTTTGAAAGACTTATGCACTGTAAAAAGACAATTGCATGTTAGGAAGAAAGCATTTTTGACCAAGCAAGTGAATGATATAATGCAGACTCCACAAAAATTTAACGACCTAGGAGCACCCACCATACCTTTCACAATTGGCACTAAGAAAATTGGACAAGCCTTGTCAGATTTAGGATCTAGTGTCAACATTTTACCATATCTCGTTTTCACTCAGCTTGCTAAAACCCACATCTGTTATCTTGCAATTAGTTGATAGGTCTGTCAAAGTTCTCAAGGGTTGCTCGAGGATGTTCTTGTCCAAGTGGACAATTACTACTACCCTGCGGACTTTATAGTCCTAGATCTCCAAGGACCCCAAGCTACTCACTCTACCCCCATCATTTTAGGTAGACCATTCCTTGCTACATGCAATGCGTTGATTAACTGTAGGTATGGTCAACTTAAAATCACCTTTGACAACATGTCTTGAGACTTGAATATCTTCAATGCATGTAAAAAGCCAAGGGGTGATGAGGAGGTAGAGAAGGTGAATATGGTTGACTTTCTTGTTGAAGAACACTTTGATTCTGAATTTAATAATGCTATGGACTTTATTGATTCATTTGTAGAAGATATTGATGACATGTCTTTTGAGCAGGAGGACATGGAGGAGCTCAACGCCGTGTGGGAGCCAGAATTTGAACCATTGCCACCATTTGTACCGTCCCAAATGCCATCCGAAGTGAAGGAACCAAAGCTTGATTTGATGCCACCTCCTGAATACTTAAGTATGAATTTGTGGAAAATGAAAACGTCTTTCCTGTGGTAATATCTTCTAAACTCTCTTTAGAACAAGAAGGTGCTTTTGCTTGATGTCTTGAGAACTTATAAGTGAGCCATTGGTTGGTCTATTGCGGATATAAAAAGTATAAGCCCCCTTGTTTGTATGCATCATATATATATCTTGATGACAACGCTAACCCCACTAGAGACGATAACAGAAGATGTTAAAGGCACGTGCACAATGCACATGTTAAAAAATTTATAAAAGATCACTTGTTGTAAATGTGGATGTTGATTAAGATAGAAAGACTATATAAAAACTGCTAAGATTTGATTTAAGATAATCAAACATATGAAATTTTTAAAATGAAATGGTCTTAAGGGGCAAATTTTAGATTGGATAGAAATGTTTGGGGTGTAAAGTTTTAGATGGTGTTTAATTGTAAATGAATTAGGTCATCAGCTATGACTAGTAGTTCTGTTGTATCATGTTATGACGCTCGATCAGAAATAAATATCTCAGACAAGATTGGTTTAAGTTGACATCTCTATTAATCCATCAGATTTGGCACATGCTTAGATTTTTAATACAATATTCTGAACCCCAGAATGCATGCAAGGCCAACGCGCACATTAATATAGGGCGGACAATATTTTAAAGTTGGTGACCGAACTATATTAATTTGTAGGAGATGTAAGTGTAGCCCAAAGTGGCTTAAATCACCTTGAGAGGTTTCTGTGTTCTATCCTTTCCGAATCACAACCATTCCGGCCTGAGTAACACCATCCGCAGCAACAGCAACACCTGCTTTCAGACAACATTGCTTGCTTCTTTGCTTAACTTCTGCAGCAAATGCCGAAGATTTATACGGCTTCGCGCTAAGAACTACTGGATGGTTCTTACTGAATCAATATTTTTTTGGTAAAAAAAATGTGGTTGCTTACATTGGAGATGTTGATCCATGAGTCTAGAGTTCGGATGCCTTTGCCAGACAAATGCGTTTCTTGGGCCAGCATCACTCCTTCGGCCAGGCTGCTGACTTTCCCGCTCACCAGAAGAGCTGCTGCCGCATTCAGTACCTGACCATTTCAAACAATTAAAAGGATTATTGATCCTCTAGTCTACACGCTATAGACCGTCAGATTATTGATCTTCAAGTCTGTGATAGGATTTTTGTGTGTTTTTGATGATAAAAATATGATTTTTAGGGGTTTTCTAGGGTTTTGATGGATAAAGATAGGGTCTTCGGTGGAAATGTGGTGTTTTTAGGGCTAGAAAGAGAAGATTTGGGGGGAAGTTACGGTTTTTATTGATAAATACCTGAGAATAGAAAAAATACAATGTGATACCACATTAAAGAAGTAGACCTCTCTCCCTAGTCGCCAATTCCAGAAGACGGCCGCACTCTCCCGAAATAGAGGAAATTATCAACATCTCCCAAAAGTTCTCACAAAATAAGCATTAGAATCCCTAGCCCCCTAGCCCGCTATAAATAATAAACTGAAAATAACAAATTACAAAAAAGACCCTCTAAACTGAAAATTGTGAAAATACCCCTAAAATGCGAAAATTACGAAAGCACCTCTAATGGGCCAAGATCTCTAAAACTAAAAATTACAAACCCTAGAAATCCGAAAATCACGAAAACACCCCTAATGGGCGAAAATTGCAGATCTATCAGTAATCTACCCTCAAAATTCCACCTTGTTCTCAAGGTGGTGCATGAAGTCTATGACGGCCTTACTCCAAGTTGATATACCCATTTCACATGGCTCTTCCCCTCCACCCCATCGTCTCCCTCATCCTCCTTTGGTAACAGTAACTGAATCTTGCGCACGCCACATTGGTGCCCCGAGATAAATGTCGCATCACATCGGAAACATAACCCCTTCAGTCTCTTTTTCATCATCTTTGCATCAGTCATCTTCCTAAACTGACATCCTGGTTCTTGCTCACTGTGCTTCTCCTTGCTGACTGATCTACTCCTGCTGATGTATATTGTCATATCGCCAGCTGACTGCGAAAAGAACCGCCCTCAGTCCCTCTAGATCTCCACTTCTCCATAAGACGATCATCCACCAGCTGTGCCAAATCCAACGTTTGTATCAATCCCTAAGGCTGATGGAGGCGGAGCTCTACTCGTATGTTGGGCTTGAGCCCCTTTAGGAAGCACCCTCTCAAAATCTCCTCAGGTATGTCTTTGACTCGTCCCGAAAATGCCTCGAACTTCTTCTCATACTTCCTGATGGAGCCATCCTGCTTCAGTGCCATCAGCTGCTCCTGGAGGTTCTCCCACATGGTATCTCGAAACCTGTCCATAAGACGGTCCTTGAGCCCATCCCATGATCGGATAGGCTCTCTTTGTTCCCTCCATAGAAACCAAGAAAACGCCTCTCCTTTGAAACACACGACGGCCGCCTTTATTCTCTGCCCCTCCATCATATGTGTCACCAAGAAGAACCTCTACGCTCTATAAATCTAACCATGAGGATCATCTCCCTCAAATACTGGCATCGTCAGCTTACCTACTCGACTGTCCACCCCAAATTGTCCACGATCTGCTCATCCTCTTCCATGTCTATAGTAAAGATGATGGTAATGGTCACACCGTACCTCCAGGTGACGCTCATAGCCCTTCCGCGGGCCTCCGCCTCTGTCTCCATGGCAGCACCAAACATCCTCCTCCCAAGCGTCGTCGACAACATCGTCCTCGAAACCTTCCTCGAAACCATGTCCTCATCATAATCATCCCGAAACTCCTCGTAAGCTGGAAGTACTCGACGTCGTCGCCTCTTTGCCGTATACCGAGGTCCATGGGGCCCCTAAAATTCTTCCACGTCATCCTCTAGTCTCGAAAGTTGTTGAAAATCATCGTCCATGTGTCGGCGGGCCCCCAGCCGTTGCAGGGCCCCGAATGTTCCTCATAAGTTTTGTCGGGCCTCTGACGGGTCGCCAGGGGTCTGCGAGGGCCTTGTCTGCCCTGCATGAGGCCTGTTGGGCCCCTGCAGGACCCTGGCGGTCCTGCAGGCCCCTGACAGGGCCTGGCCAAGGCTCACCAGCCCTGGGTAGGGCTGCCCTGGGGCCGGCGAGTCCCTGGAGCTGAATTGGCTCGACGTCACCCCTCTCATTGTTTGTCGCTTCCTCGAAGTAATTATCTGCGTCCGAGAGCAACCCTTAGACAAAATCTTCCGCTTTTTCCTTCCTTTTCTCCAAAGACTTTGCCTTTGCCCTAAATTTGGATTGTCGACCACGTCGGATTGCCTTGCCGCCTCGAGATTCGAAAGTTGTCGCATTATTTGTGCTAGGGTTTGCATCACCTCCTCAAACTTTTTAGCCGATGTTGCCCTATTTTCCTCCGGGGTTTTCTTCAATTCTTTAACCTCGACATCAATCTTTTCATCCAAAGTTTCGAACTTGTCCTTGGATTTTATCGCTGACATGGATCGTGGATGCTCTGTGATAAATCCGGCCCACTTTTGGGGCCTTTTGTGTTATTTTATTACAATAGGGTCGTTCGGGTAATTAGACTTTTAGTTAGATGATTATATAAGAGGGAAGTCGGCCGGCCCTAGGTGTGTGGATTTTGACTATTTTGTGAAATCGAAGAGATAGTTCTTCGGCCTATGGGAGGGTGTGGATGTCACATATCCATCGGCGTCTTGGGAGGGCGATTACCTCTACAATTGTAATCAATCTATCCTTTTATTTCAGTTTTATTAATAAAAACTCAGATTTGGTTTTGGTTCCAATCAAATTGGTATCAGAGAGTGTCGATCCATGGCGGCGGCGACAAGATCCAAGGATCACATTGATGTGGTTGAGGAAAAATGTAATGACGAGATTGAGGACATAAAACCCTAATGGAGCACGACGAGGAGATATCACGGTTGACGGCTATCACGAAAAAGATCTCGGCTAAGCAAGACAAATAAGATGAGGCCCTAGATCAAACATCTTTCAACTCTCGATCCTCACAGCGAAGGGTGAAAACGACGGCGCAAACCCTAATCCTTCAAAAAGGTGTCACCTTTGGAGAAGATGAAAGAAAAGATGGAGAATTATGATTGGGGTTTACTTTCCAACGTCAACGATTACTTCAAGGATGAAAAAGAAGGGGCTCGGATGGTGGAGGAGATCGTCGGACATCAACAAATTGTCGGGGGGAAGCCGACGGAACCCCCAGGAGCTAATAGGGAGCCGGCCGGCTCCAAACAGGGGTGGGGGCAACTTTTCCGCCCAGATCGACAGCCAGCGGCCGGCCTCCAGCAAGGTCGGTCGATCATGCCCGGCTCCTTAGAAGGTCTTTCGGGCCTACGAAAACCCTGGCAAGGGCTGCCGAAGGTCCGCCAGCCCACGGTGACCCCCTGTCAGCAGCCAGGGGGATTTTTCGAGCATCCTCCAGGCCGAACAGTGGCTTCCCGGCCTCCGCAGACGCGTCATGGCAACAAGGATCACTTTCAGTCGTCCCGGCTATTCAGGACATGTACAAGGTGATGGTTTTTATCCCGATGAAGAAGGGGGGCGGCAACTACGAAGATGAGGGGGGAGGGGCCTATGGAGGAGGTGATGATTGGGAAGACTACGAAGGACGAGGAGACCCACGTGGGGGCTTTGAAGGGCATAGATACACTTACCATCCCAACCGCCAGAGACACCACGACGGAAGAGCAGACCAGGGGCACTTTGGCGTGGACAGTAGAGTACGGAAGTTGAAGATTCCCATATTCGAGGGGGATGATCCACATGCGTGGATTTACAGGGCGGAGAGCCGGAGAGGTTCATTATTGTGTCCCGTATGACTGAGGCACAGAAGTTGGAGGTGGCGGCAGTATGTCTGGAGGGTAAGGCTCTAGGATGGTATCAGTGGAGGGAGCAGCGGCGCCCATTTTGCACTTGGGAGGAGATCAAGGACCACATATTGGATAGGTTTCGGGAGCCTTACATGGGGAACCTCCTTGAGCAGTTGTTCGCACTCAGACAGGACGGGTCTGTTAGGGAGTACATAGAGAAGTTTGAGACCCTCTCAGGGCAAGTACGATGGGTACTTTCATGAAGGGCCTGAAACCCATTATTCGCTCAGGTATTCGCCCGTACAAGCCTCAGTGGCTGGTAGAGGTCATGCAGATGGCACAGATGGTAGAGGACCACCAGATAGAGGAGAGGAGAACCATGGGCAGTTGGGTTGGACAGGTCCCACGTGAAGCTCCAGTAGCGACAGGGGGCTGAAGGTGGCTACAGTGACAGATCAAGTGAGTAATGAGAAGATTGGGGATCAGAGCAGTGCACTGCCAGCAGAGGGTCAGTTTAGAAGGATGACTGACGTTGAGATGATGGAGAGGAGGCAGAAAGGGCTGTGTTTCAGATGCGATGAGAGGTTTATCCACAATGCACCACTGTGGGGTGCGCAAGCTGCAAGTGCTGATCGGCAGAGACGACGAGGACATAGTGGAGGAGGAAGAACCCGAAGGGGATGACGAACTTTCCTTAGAGTAGGACCGCCAGGGACTTTATACACCACCTTGAGGACAAGGTGGTTTTCGGGTGGCAGAGTAATGATAGATCCGGCCCACTTTTGGGCCTTTTGTGTTATTTTATTAGAATAGGGGCGTTTGGGTAATTAGACTTTTAGTTAGATGATTATAAAAGAGGAGGGAGGCCGGTCGGCCCTACGTTTGTGGATTTTGACTATTTTGTGAAATCAAATATATAGTTCTTCGGCCTAATAGAGGTGCGGACGTCCCATATCAATTTGCATCTTGGGAGGGCGATTACCCCTATAACTGTAATCAATCTATCCTTTTTATTTTAGTTTTATTAATAAAAAATTAGATTTGATTTTGGTTCATATCAAATTGGTACCACTTGATAGGATTTTTATGGGGGTTTTGATGATAAAAATATGGCTTTAGGGTTTTTCTAGGGGTTTTGATGGATAAAGATAGGTTTTTGGTGGAGATGGTGCATTTTTAGGGTAAAGGAAGGATTTTTAGGGCCAGAAAGAAAAGATTTGGAAAAAGTCGCTGCTTTTATTGATAAATACCTGAAAATAAAAAATATACAAGATGATGGCCACATTAAAGAGGTGGGCCGCTCTCTCAAGTTATCAATTCTAGAGGATGACCGCACTCTCCCAAAATAGAGGGAATTCTCACCCTCTCAAAAGTTCTCACAAAATAGGCATGTGAATCCATAATCCCCCTAACCCTCTATAAATAATAAACTGAAAATAACAAATTACAAAAAGGACCCTATAAAACTGAAAATTATGAAAAGTCACTAGAAATCCGAAAATTACAAAACCACCCTTAATGGGCCAAAATTTCAAATTTATCAATCTGTTCATCGGAAAAGTTTGCATCTCTTTATAAGAGTCGTTGCGAGGCGTACTCCTTATTGCAATGTTCTAAAAAGCAGAGCAAGGTGCCAGGCCAGGACCTAATGCCCCCCAGGGGATCTAAACATATATAACCGTTCTAAAAATTGTAGTAAGAACAATAAACGTATAAAATCAAATTTGGTTGCGTGCGTCGGGCTACCATTGGAAGCACCAATGATGCAAATGTGTCCACTTTGTTTTTGATCGTATACCAACTAAATGAAAAATCCAAATTGTTGGCTGTGATATAATACATAAAACCATCTAAAAATAAATTTTCACATGATTTTGACCTTTTTCACCCATCAAATGGGCCAAAATTAAGAGCTTTTTGTATCATTTTAATGTGTATATGAGCAAATATTGATGAAATCCATTGAAATTTTGTTTCTAAATTGTTTTTATGTATTAGATTGCATATAAAGGTTCAGATTGTCCATTAATAGATATATAATTGAAAACAAAGTGGAAGCATTTGCATCTTTGGTGCTTACGAAAATAACCAAGCTTATATATATATATATATATATATATATATATATATATATATAGGAGGGATCAAATGACCACCAAAAATAACCCCCAAAAATGACCCCCTATCAAAAATCATATGCCCCCCATTTTTTCGGAAGATCGAACCGTTCATCTTGATCTCCGCCCTCTAAATATCTGACCCACCAATTTTTAACCCGATCCCATGTGTTTTGCCCGTTCATCCATCCGACCCAAATTTAACGGTTTCGCATGAACAGAACTTTTGGGAATGGTTGATGGACGGGCAAAACACATGAGATTGGGTTGAAAATTGGTGGGTCAGGTATTTAGAGGGCGGAGATCAAGATGAACGGTTCGGATCATTCGAAAAAATGGGGGGCATATGATTTTTGATTGGGGGTCATTTTTGGGGGTTATTTTTGGGGGTCATTTGATCCCTCCTCATATATATATATATATATATATATATATATATATATATATATATATATATATATATATATATATATATATATATATATATATATATGAGGGATCAAATAACCCCCAAAAATAACCCCTAGCAAAAAGTCTATGCCCCTATTTTTTTCGGAAGATCCGAACTGTTCATCTTGATCTCCACCATCTAAAACCCTGACCCACCAATTTTCAGCCCGATCACATGTGTTTTGCACATTCATCAACCCTTCGCAAAAGTTCTGTTCATGGAAACCGCTAAATTTGGGTCGAATGGATGAACGGGCAAAACACATTGGATTGGCTGAAAATTGGTGGGTCGGGGTTTTAGAGGGTGAAGATCAAGATAAACGGTACGGATCTTCCGAAAAAAGGGGCATAGACTTTTTTGCTAGGGGGTTATTTTGGGGGTTATTTGATCACTCCTCATATATATTAGGAATATAGAGGTGTGCTTAGCACTTTGGGGGGTAAACATTATTTTTAATATTTTTTGCAATGTGTTCTACAACGTGTTGACTACCGCTCCACTAATTTTCAAGTGAATCCAACACTTTTTGGGTCTCCATCCATGCATTTCAAAAAGATTGCGCCGAAAGTTTCAAATCTTGAGCTATCTTTCTGAAATGCATGGATAGAAGCTCAAAAAGTGTTGGATTCACTTGAAATTGGTGGAGATGTAGCCAACAAGTTGTACAACGCATTGCAAAAAAAATTTTATAAAAAATGTTTTTACCCCCAAAATGATGCCAGCACGCCTACATATTCCTATATATATATAAATGGTTATGTCCTAAGCCAAATATTTGGACCTTTATGTTATGTCATTTTTCATTTATAAAATGCATCTCCTAATGTTATTATTATATTGCTTGCATGTTTCATTATAATAATGTTTGAATAGCTATTTACTGTTATTTTAAATATCCTTAGTCATTCATCACTGAAGGTATAATGATGAATTAAAACTAGTATGTGTTTGGTTGATAATTATGAGATAATTATATATATATCGATACAAATCAAACTTGTAGATACTTGTTGGAGAACAAGGTACTGAATAGACTCACTATGAGGTCATTGCATTGATCGATGTCATAAATGATCTCATAATAGTTATGTCATGAATTCTTAGACCTGAGATCATCACAGTTTCCTATATGAGGAACATCATATTTTGACATAACCAAACGTTATCTTTAATCAGATAATCATAAAGGTTATGATTAAACATGATGAGAATTATGCAGAGGAAAGTGAATGAACAAGATGGAATTTGTCCCTATCTTATAAGAGAGATATCTAATGGGCCCCTCGATAAGTAGGACTGAGAAATGCATGGTCGTACTCAGATTAATTGATACATGATCAATGTCATTTGATTTTATCAGTCTACTTAGGAATCGAGAAATTAAATGTTTGAACAATATAAGTATGACGATGTCCAATACTTAAGTTCAAATCAGATATCGTGTGATAAAAGGATTATGACATGTTCTATTGGTTAGGTTAATATCTGACTAACGATATTCATTAATTGGGTAGTCACAATGTCTTGGTAGAGACCACTTATGACTAGTGGGCTTATAATCGGGTTAGGCATACTGCCAATTTGATATGAACCTATTGGGTCGTACATATAGAACGTAACGAATGGGATATGGTTTTAATGAGATTTCGAATTTAAAATCTGATTTGAAATTCGAAATAATGTGATATATCTTAACTGACAGCTATTATATCTTATTAAGATATTATCCCTAAGATATCTCTACGTAACTGAAATACGTTAACCACTCATCAGATTGAGTTAGGATTAACGTGGGGACTCTATATATATTATAGATAAGATTTTCAGAACGCTATGCAATTAATCTATCCATGTTGTTTCTGAGAAAAATACATGGCGATAGAAACTCCCTAGTTGCTGATAAGGAGCTAGCAACCTTGCAATTCCGTCTGTGACGTTCGTGTGTGGATACTGGTAGAGTGTGGTCGTTCATTGAGCAGTGCACCTGCAGTCCAATTCATTCGAACAGTCAACAAAGATTAGTAATCACAATCGAATCAATTGAAACGCATGGATCTTTAGTATGTTTCTGTTTTTTTTGTTGGGTTTAAGTTTTGTTATGCTTATTGAAACCCAACAATGGTATCAGAGCTTGTTGATGCTTGAGTACGAGTTCTCGGGTTATGAGTTGACCCGAAGTAATCGCTCTTACCGTACCAAGTCCCGATAAGATGGGGATCTTATGATGGGTTTGGCGTTGTTGAGAGGCATGACGTAAAATAAGTTCGTGAGGGTTCCTGTGACGGGTCTAGGGCGCCATGTGAAGGGCATTAACAGCATTACAATAATATCAGAGCGAAACCCAACAATATATCCGGTTTTTTTGTGCGAAAATTTCATACGGGATAACCCATGCGAAAAAAAATTTGAAATAATTTTTCATGCTTCACTCAATTCAATTATACAACCCACGAAAAATAATGTGTAAAAATAATGGGATTTGACCCTAGATAAAGGCATTACAAAAAGTTCTATTGTTGTGAAACCGTGAAATTTTATAACGGTTTGATCGAGGGTTAAATCTCCCTAGGGTTCACCCATTATTTTTCCAGTGGTATATAATTGTATGGATTGAATAATGAAAAAAAATTAAGAAAATTTTCACACGATATTTTCGCATGAGATCACCATTATATATATAGGAATATGGAGGTGAGCTTACAGCGCAGGAAATTTTCCTGCACTGTCAGCAATTTGGGGGGTAAAAACAATTTTTTTAAAAAAATTTGCAGTAGTTAGATATACTTGTTAACTAGCTCCCCACAAATTTTCAGGTCAATCCAACACCGTTTGAGCCTCCGTTCATCGATTTCAAAAACGTTGCGCAAAACTGTCCAGAATTTTTTGATTTTTTTGTGCAATGTATTCTACAACTTGTTGGCCACCTTCCCACCAATTTTCAAGTGAATCCAATACTTTTTGAGCCTCCATCCATGCATTTCAAAAGGATTGCGCCGACATTTTTAGAATTTGAAATATCTTTTTGAAGTGCATGGATGGAGGCTCAAAAAGTGTTGGGTTCACTTGAAAATTGGTAGGAATGTAGTCAACAAGTTGTAGAACACATTACAGAAAATCAAAAAATATTTTTTTGGGCCTCAAACCGCTGTCAGCACAGGAAAATTTCATGTGATGACAGTGCATGAACATATTGCTATATATATACACACACATATACATATATATAATGGGTATCATATGACATGGGAGGCATCTCCTCATATACAAGACCCAAAAAATGGGGTGGTACAAGCCCACATGTGCTTGTACTTGTTGTATCACCCTACTTTTTGAGTATTGGTATATGAGGAGATGCATTTCATGTCATATGATACACATTATTCTCATATATATATATATATATATATATATATATATATATATATATATATATGAATAGTTTTCGGGTGTGAAAACTAGTGTTTTCGCACCGTGCAAAAACATTTTTATTTTATTTTTTTGAAAAATTCATAAAAAAATTTTGATGTTTAATCCATATAATAATATACCCCAGGGAAAATATGGGTGAACCCTAAGAGGATTTGAGCACCGATCAACCCATTACAAATCTAACGGTTTTAGAACGTGCGAATTTGTTGTAATGCCTTAATCGAAGGCCAAATCACATTATTTTCCACCATTATTTTTTGAGGTGTGTATAACATGAAATGAAGGTGGAAAAAATTTTTAAAAAATCAAAAAAATTAAAAATTATTTCACACCGCCCATCAAAAAATCGCATTCCACGTAATTTTTTTCAAAACAATTATTTAGGATTGTTGTACACATTCTAAAACCCCAAATATGGGTGAACCCTAGTGGAGTTTGACCGTCGATCGACCCGTTGCAAAAAGTTCTATTGTTTTGAAAACGTTGAATTTGTAACAATCGGATCGAGGGTAAAATAGCATTGGATTCACTTGATTTTTGATATGTACATCATCCATGATCTGTATATCAAAATGAACGGTGTTGATCGTTGAAAAAAAGATTGGAAATTGAAGCTTTATAGGGATGGTGTAGGAAACTTCCTACACCGAATGCTGATATCCCTTATTCTACATATGTGTGTGTGTGTATGTTTGTATGTATGTATATAAGTAATATGGATATGTGTTGTTAGTACTGGGTACACAAGGGGAATTCGCTCATTTTTCAAAACTTTTTTTGTTGTCGAACTTATCTACCAATGTTCTTACTAATTCTGAAATAGAGCTCATTTTTCAAAACTTTTTTTATTGTACTAATCTACCAATGTTCTTACTAATTCTGAAATAGAGATGCATGTTGCAGAAAATCAAAATATAAATAATCTACATGGTACAAACTACCAAGATTGCTATCACATGCAACTCTGAAATATCCGGTGAAGTTCCCAATCACTGATCAAAGCCATGAGCATCTGTCTGCGTGCATAAAATGCGG
This sequence comes from Scilla litardierei, assembly GCA_030789695.1. Classification (NCBI taxonomy): domain Eukaryota; kingdom Viridiplantae; phylum Streptophyta; class Magnoliopsida; order Asparagales; family Asparagaceae; genus Scilla; species Scilla litardierei. The sequence continues at coordinate 17,859,226 of CM061134.1, read as the reverse complement.
GAATAAAAGAAAACTACCGAGGTAGAAGAGAATGAAAATACTTACTAAAGCATCCGCAACAGATCCTTTCTCACCAGATAGGACATTCCTCAGAATTTCAGCATTGAACTCCGGGCCGCCTCCTTTGAGATTTGCTAAAGTGCAACGAGGAATCCCAAAATCCACTACATCATTTTATGCTAAATTAGTAGGCTATATGACCAGTAGATTCTCGATCAAATTAAGGTAATTTTAGGAGATTTGGTCTGGATGAATGAAACAGAAGTGGCTAAAGTATTGCATACATGGATCAAAATGGAATTTTTCAATCTTTTCTTGAGAAACATCCAGAAAGTATCCCGGCCCTGCTCAGGTTACAGTGCATTGAACAGAGATTAGAAGATAACACATCGCTGAGGAAAAATATGGCTAAGGAAAATATACATGACAAGTGTGAATTAACAGGGAAAACGTAGAATGACCATACCAAGTGGAGTTATCTCATCTAACCCATCTGAATGAACTACCAATGCTCTTGTCATTCCAACCCGCTGTAGTGCTTTGGCCATTTTCAGAATCTAACCATGAAATTATTTGATAAACTTCCATAATCCAAAAGGAAAATGTCATTACAAACACACAATACACAAGATTTTCAAAAGTAGTGCACCATGTTGGGTGGCTCTTCCAGGATCTGAACCCTGGACAAACTCAACCCTTTTACTCGCATAATAGTATATATCGGCTAACAGAGTTACTTACATTATATTATCTCAAAGCTAACAGAGTCTTGGTTAAGAGAAGCCATAAGAAATTTTGTAAATAACATTTGGTTAACAAGGAATGAAGAATATCCAAGCACTTTTGCTTACTAATAATCATCGATTGCCAAACAGATGGCCCGAAAAGATCGGAATGGAAGGATTCATGTAGCGATCCAAAAAGTTTGAAATAAAGGATGCCTCTTTTTTGTTGTGGTGTATTTTTTTTCTTTGGGAAATAAAATGGAGGATGACCCTGTTCCAACAAGAAGATAATGAACAGAGTACAATAATATATAGCTGACCAACATAAAACCAACATTAGGCGATGTGAGACATATCTTTGCTTGAATACATGAAACTGCACTTTTCTCTGTTGTTGTTGTTTGCTTAGCAGGTAATTAAGAACTTCAGCAAACAAACTACCTTTATATCTAGACATACAGTGGAGCATACAAGCTTCAAGGATACGGCCACTTATCTATTCTATATAACCTATCAAAACCGAGAGAGAGAGAGAGAGAGAGAGAGAGAGAGAGAGAGAGAGAGAGAGAGAGAGAGAGAGAGAGAGATATATATATATATATATATATATATATATATAGAATATGCTCTTTTATTGATACAAAGTGTCACCCTCATAAAATCAGGTGGGGAAATTGTCAGGTCACATTATCTTCATTTTAACAACTCTTTTTATCCCCTTGGTCTTTATCCACATTATCTCTGTCCTTGTCCAGAGTTTCCTCTCTTCTTTTCCTCTCCCACAAAGGAGCCCCCAAATAGCCATAGCGTCATGTCAAGGAGTGCATGAGCCTCCCAACCAGGGTTTGAGGTATCGGCCATATCGTATCGGTATCGGCAGTTGACGATACCGAAACCAAGAGTTCGTTTCGGTATCAGCCGATACTGAACGGTATCGGTCAGTTTCGGCCGATACCTACCGAAACTGACCGATACTGTTCAGTACAAACGGAGGAATAAGAATGTGTAATTAAATAAAAATTCTCTTAAAAACCCAAAAAAAATCGTGAATCAATAGGTTGCATAGAAAGCTCGGTTATATGAGAGGAGAAACCCCTAGGGTTTCGGCTTTAAAATGATGAAGAATTGGTCGAAGAGGCAGAACCAAGAAAAATTGCTGGAAAAAAGAAGAAAAAGGACATAATGAAGATGATGAAAAATTGAACTCACCTCATCGCGTCGCCGTCTCGCCGAACCTGCCTCCTGCCTCGCCGAACCCGCCTCGACCAACTAGCGTGAGAGTAAGAGAGAGCAAAGAGAGAGAGAAAGAGGCCCGAGGCGCCTTTAAGGAGATATTGTGTTCTTTAAAAATGCAAACTTGTAAATAAGTGGTATGTGCATAAAGTAAAACAGTCAGTGCGCATATCAAGCGGATATTTTGTGGCAACCATGTAAATAAGTGGTATGTGCGCAAAGCAAAAGGGTGGGTGCGCAAAGCAACGCCCAACGATTTTTTGACAAACTTGTAAATAAGTGGTATGTACGCAAGGTAAAATGGTGGTGCGCAAGGCAAGCTTTAGAATCTATTCATTTATCTAATATTTAGTATTTAACTGCCAAACTTTAGGTATTTAGTATTTGATATGGTTACAAACTCAAATTTAGTTTATCTATTTAATATTTAGTATTTGATAGTATATTATTAATATTTTAGTTTGTTAAGTATTTAATAGTATTTGATAGGTTTAGATTTAAGAACCTCCGAAACCATCACTGTGTGTATGTAGTATATACATATTTAAAGTATCTCCGAAACCGAAACCGATACCCGAAACGAAACTGCCGAAACTAGCGATACGGACGAAACCGAAACTTGCTTCCGAAACCGCCGAAACGGACGATACCGATACCGAAACCTAAATTTTGAAAAGAACGATACCCAGACCGAAACCGAGACCTAAAACCTTACTCCCAACATCCCATTCAAAATTCCACAATACAGTATATATATTTTTAAAAATTTTAATGCTTTGCTATCTAGGATTATATAAGACATTTGACAACTATAGTATATAATTAAATGAATGAATTGAGGTTACTATACTAAATTTATTTTGAATGCCAAGTTGGATAAAAAAGGAACAAGACCAAAAGCGGAGAAAAGAATAAGTTATATGAAGGTAATCTTTCACTCACACATTGTTTTAAAATTCACAAATTCTAGATTTTTTTTCTTGTTAATCCACTGATCCAAAATTAAGTAAGACATTTAATGACACCTCTCATATATATCAATATGTATATTGGCTCCCCCCTGGTTAGAAAAATAAGGAAAACGGATCAAGATTTGGAGAAAAAAGTGTATCGGTCTTCCCGCCCATGCAGTAATGCATGGGCTGAAATAAACTTAGTTATCACAAAAGAATATCACAATGATAATGGTAATTATAAATCTAAACAATTAATAAAATTCTATAAGAATATTATTTAAAATACAATCAATTGAGAAGCGTTTCCAAACATGGCAATTTACAGAAAGTGTGCCTCTTAATGAAAAATCATAGGTAGCCGAAACATGGAAAAACTATCTGTTTCAAAACAAAATTACTACGTATATTCAAATATATCATAACAAACCTTTTCAATTATACACTAGCTATTAAACTTTGCGCATATCTATTACAAATAAATTGCTACAAAATACTCCAAACAACTTTCAACACATCAAAACATAGAGTTTTGCCACAAACACTCCAAAATATTTAATGGCACTTCAAGGTAACACTCTTCTTTCATGGAAAAAGTTTTTTCACAAGTGTATGGTTCACAATGATAATCATCACATCATGCAATTGCTTCAAAATGCAGCATACCTAAAATTAAAATATATATAAGGCAGTCAAATGAAAAATAATATTAGCAAAATTAGTGAAAAATAAAGTAGAAGTTTGCAAACTTCTAGTTTCATTTTATGCTTAAAATTTCCATGAAAACATTACATCACCTTACATAATACTTCAAGATTGCTATAGGACCATCTTCATTGAAATCTATAAAACAACAATCAATAATCTCTTAATATTTTATAACATATAGCAAATACCAGTAATTTTTATATACAGCTTCTTTATGTTTTGAGGATTGCCTCTTCTTATATGTTACTCCCATCCATTAACATCTTTTAAAACTATAATAAAACTGATGAATTCTCAATTTAATGACCAAATTAGAACATCGCTTCAAATAAAATATCATATATATTACCTCTTTTGGTATTAGCATACATAAAACTTTCAATGTGGTATGTACCCTTGAATTGTTGAATTGAAAAGAGCTAATTGTCAAATTCACCTTGCCGTTAGAGCATCCTCTCATATCCAATAGTCTTAATCTCTATTTTTGCTACCTTTGATGAACATTTAAGTAGTTATCCGTATGTATATCTTCTCTCTTCCTTAAATAATGCATTACCATTAATCTTCATAAATTTTGTCAATATTAGGTATTAGCATTTATTTTCAAAGCAATTATGATAAAAGAAAAGCATAAGACAATGATTAAAAAACAAAAATTGACTTAAGCTAAAAAATATGAGTTCTCAAAATACAAAACCAATGCAATATTTTTCTTGAAACATAAGATAGCTCCAACATGCTGATATTATGGATTTTCACTAATATATTCACCCTCTAATGATGAATAACATGACAAAGCATGGATGTTGATGTTGAAGCTTGTGATCTTAACAGTGAATAGACAAATAATTCTCCATAAAATCTCTTCTTTTCTTTTAATTCTTGGGAACTCCAAATCAGATTCTGTTTCATAATTGAGATCAAGCTATCAATAAATGACACATATAATGATGAAATTGTTCCTCTAATAGCGTGGATAACAGCTGTTATGTTAAGTCAATATCCCTTCTCTTGGCGTTCAAGAGCAAAGATAACTCCTCGCATGACATGGATTCTGATTTTAGTGTGTTCTTTCATTAAGCCGGAATCAAATTATGCAAGCATGCATCAGACATAGCTTTCAAAAAAAAACTGCAAGCGTAATAAAAGAAAATACTAAAATCAAAAATTATGTTATGTGAAAGGTTGACTTAGCACTTGAAGTTCAAAAGAATGGACATGGATTTAACACATTGAGTAGTATCTGTGCATTTAAACATGAAATTTCACTATCATGTGTATCATCCATTGACAGCTTGATCTTAATTTTGAAACCGCAAATGATATCTGAGTAGATAAAGATACTAGATATGGAAGGGAAAAAGAGATTTTATATAGTATAATTTGTCTATTCATGTTAAGGTGCCAACCTTCATCATAAGCATTACATCGTTCACTTTGTTATTCATTATCAAATGGCAAAATGGTAGTGAAACTTTATAATATTAGTATATTTATAGAGATTTTCCATTTTATTTTTTTTCTTTCGGTATTTAATTTTGTTTTTCTTTAGGTATAAAAAATTTTATAGGGTAAATGACATTAAAATACCCTAACGTTTGGTCCATTTTCACTTATATACCCTAACGTTCATTTTGGTAAACTTTGGTACCCAAAAGTAAATTTGGCTAACAGATGAAGTTTCTCAAAACTTCTGACCGTTATGACCCTGGCTTAAACACAAGGGGGCAATTGAAGTAACTTTCGTTTTTCACCGTGTAAACAGGGAAACCGCGGTAAAATTTAAGGTGAAATTGGAGATATCAGGGGGGGAAGCTAAGAAATTGAAGAGAAATCGCGGAAGCACCTGGTTATCGGAGGTCTTCAGACGACATCGGGCAGGAGGATGGTGTGCTGGTGGTCGGGGCTAGAAGAAGCTTGAAGAGAGGTGAAGCAGATTGCGATAAAGGTCACGATGGTGAGTAAATCTTCATTTTTTCGAAAATATTTGTAAATATAAAAAGGGACATGATTTATAGGGTTGGATTATGTTAAAATTTCAGAGGCTTGGTAGATCATGATGTTTTGTGGTTGGAGCTAGATGAAATTGAGAAAATTGTAAATTTTTATGTTAGGCATGCATGTTAAATAGGTTAATTAAAGCACATATGATGTTAGTAGTTAGCTAAGTAGTAGAATTTGCCAAGCATCAAAGTAGTTAGCTTCGTATGGTAAGTGAGATAAGTAGTAATAGTTTTCAATAATTAGATATGCTAAGTATGCTAATTATGCAGCATGCAACATGCTAATTAGGCAACATGCAACAAAAGCCATGCTATATGTGCACAATAATTTACTATATGTGCACAATAATTTATGATGCTAACTTATGCCAATTATGCTCCATGTTAAATGTTTTTTTACCGAGCCACAAAGTTAATTTGAAGATACATCATGGTGGAGTATTGTGACTTGGTTATCAAGTGGGTTATGAAGGTGGGCAGGAGGCATTTTACACAGACTGTATTGTTGGATTGTTGTCAGCGGACAATTTAAAAATGCTGATAAAGGAGTTAGGTCATAATGGAAGGTGCTTCATATATTACAATCCATGGAGAAAGGATTTTAGCTGGTGCATGAGAATAGATGATGATGAAAAGGCATCAGCAATTTTGAACTTGAAATATATTGCACATGAACTTAAAGGGCATCAAATAGAAGACGATTACCCTCAAAATATAACATTGTAGACTTGAGTGAGTCAGAATGGGAGGACACATATGGTGGGAATAAGGAAAGGGAAAGGATGAGGGAAGCACAGAAATATTTTGAACATGATATTGGCTTACCATCTTCAGTACCAAATGAGGAGGGAAGCACAGAGGAACCTGGTAAGGGAAAGGATGCTAAAACTGGGCCAAGTATGATACAAACTACAGACACATATGATGCTGAAATGTGTGAGGAAATTGAAGTTAACCCTAGCTTTCCATTCTCAATGCAAAATGATTTTGATGAGGCACTGGATGAGTTACATACAGAACAAGAGCAGTTAGATGGGGGACTGGATGAGGCAACACTACATACAGAGCAAGAGCAGTTAGATGAGGCAATGGATGAGGCAACAGTACATACAGAACAAGAGCAATTAGCTGAAGCACTGGATGAGCCAATAGAAGAGGCAGCACAAGGTTGCAGGAAGGGTACAATGCTGGAGCCATCACAAGCAGATAATGAGGAGTCAAGGGCTAATGCAATAGAGGAGACATCACATTGCATGACTAAGGGTACGTTGCATGAGACATCACAAGCAGAGATTCAGGATGCATTGGCTGAGCCATCCCAAACATGAGTTATTGAGGGGGCAATTGAACATGCAGTTGTGCCACCAATGGATGGAATACATGAAGAACACAACAATGAGTCAGATACAGATTCTGAATATGAACCTACAGATGAGGATGATGCAGATGATGAAGGTGGAAGCAGTGAAGATGATGTAGGATTGGAGGAGGAAATTTTGTCTGAAGAGGAGGCTGAAAACACAGTGCATCCCAGACATAGGAAGACTGATGGAATGAATGTATTTGGAGGCCCTCAATGTGAACCTCATATGAATGGACAATAGATTCAGATGACTCTGATGTGATTAGGAGCATGCAAGGGAGTGATGATGAGGTGCACAACAGAGGGGGCATTTTGTTCAGAATGTGGATTTGGATAACCCTAAATTGAAATTGGGCATGAAATTTGCCACACCTAATGAATTTAGGGAGTTGTTGAGGGAGCATGCCATTAGAAATGGCTATGACTTTACATTCAAGAAGAATGAATACTGGAGAATAAGTGTAGAATGCATTAACAAGTGTGGTTGGGTTTGTTCAGGATCAGGGGGATAGCAACAAAGAGCATTTTGTAGTGAAGAAGCTTACAAAACATGTAAAGTGTCATGTTGTTAGGAGCAATTCTCAAGTGACCTCCCCATGGATTGCCAATAAATATATGGAGCACTTCAGAGACCAACCCCAGCTGCCCATTCATGTGTTGAGAAAGTTTCTGAGTAGAGACTTTGGCCTTGATATTAAGCAAGATAACAAGTTATACATGACAAGGAGATTTGCAAATGCATATATGAAGGCTCATACAAGAAACAGTTCAAACAACTTTGGAACTACTTCCATGCACTTTTGCAAAGAAACCATGGGACTTATTGCAAGATTAGGTCAAGGCCAAGTGAGAATGAGGATGAACCAATTTTTGATGGAATTTTTATCGCATACACATATCAGTTCAAGGGTTTCAAAGAGGGATGTAGGCCTTTCATTGGCCTGGATGGAACTTTTTTAAAGACAGAAATTGGAGGAGTTTTGTTGAGTGCAACCAGACATGATGGGAACAATGAAATGTGTCCACTTGTCATAGCTATTGTCACAAATGAATCTAAAGACACATGGACTTGGTTTTTGACTTGCTTGCTTGAGACTCTTAATGTGAACAATGATCACCAGTTCACATTCATTTCAGATAGACAGAAGGTACAATTACTATATCCATAGTACTATGAATATTGCAGTAATAGAATACAATCAAGTTTTTTGTAACTATATTCTAAGTGTGGTTTTTTAGGGACTGTTGGAAACATTTAAAGATATATTGCCTACAGCACACCATATATTTTGTGTAAGGCATATGTATGATAATTTTAGAAAGGATTTCAAGTCAATGCTATATAGAAAGATGTTATGGAAGATCGCAACATCTTATTTGGAAGATTGTAGCTGCCATTGAGGAATTCTATAAGACCTCTCCTGCAGCTATGAAGTGGCTATGTGGAGTGAGGATAGAGGCATGGTGTAGATGCTACTTCGCAGATAATAGTTGTGATTTACTAGTCAACAATATTTCTGAATCTTTTAACAAGTTTATTTTGAAGTCTAGGGATAAACCTATCATAACATGCTTAGAAATGATTAGGAGGCAGTTGATGATAAGGTTTCAAAAGAAGAAAACAAGTGCTGCCAAGTGGAGTGCAGAGACATGCCCTAGGATTCTTAAGAAAATTTTGAAGTTCAAAAGGAAACGCACTACTATGCATGTAGTGTATGCTGGAGAGGGGCAATATGAAGTAAGATCTGATAATGGTGAATACACTTTGAATGTTGTGACTAAGACTTGTGATTGCAGATGTTGGGATATGACAGAGATCCCTTGCATGCATGCATGTGCAGTTTTGATGGCTGAAAATAAACAGCCTGAAAATTATGTGCATAGATATTACACAAGGACTACATATTTGCAAGCATATGCAGGCATGATCTCACCCATTCCAGATTCAAGATTTTGGCCTAAAACAAATTATTCAGAGTTAGAGCCCCCAGCTTTCACCAAGCAGCCTGGTAGGCCTGCCAAGAAGAGGAAAAGAGGACAGTTTGAAACTGTGTCTAGCTCAAGCTAACTTTCTAGAAAGGGCCAGACCCAAACATGTCAAAAGTGCCAAGAAGTAGGTCACAACAGGAGGAGCTGTAAAAATGCAGAGGTGCCAAAGCCATCTACAGCAACTGGACTTCCTAGAGGCAGGTCATCAGCTCAAACTAAGGAGCTTATCAAAGAGAGTCATCAGATTTTGTGTCATTGTTGATGGGTGCTGGGATCAATGTCATGGGTAGAAGTCCAAGCCCAATTGTCCATCAGGTACCTCCAGTTGTGAGTTAGATTTTTTACTTGATTCATATTTAAATGTCAGTTTCCTCGTGTAGTTAGATTTTTTATTGATATATGTCTGGCCATCATATTTACTGTGTAGTTTCCTGTGCAGTTTCCTCATGTAAATATTGATATAGTGCACATATTGAGCCATATTTCTTATGTAGTTTCCTCATGTATGTGTGTGTGTGTCCATCTGGTTCCTCCACAGCATCAAGGCCAGAGGCACAGAGGTGCAAGAAAAAAGTTACTAGAAATATTTCAGTTGGGGCTGGCAGTAGTGTGCCTCAGCAGCAAGTGCTTCCTCCACAGAGCAAGGCCAAAGGCACATAGGTGCAAGAAAAAAATTTCCTAGAAATATTTCAGTTGGGGATGGCAGTAGTGTGCCTCAGCAGCAAGTACTTCCTCCACAGCAGCAAGGCCAGAGGCACAAATGTGGAAGTAAAAATGTTCCTAGCAATGTGTCAGTCGGGGCTAGCAGTAGTGTGCCGCAGCAGCAAGTTTCTCATGTTGTAAGTTCAATTTTATCACATCCAACTTGTTTACTTTAGGCATATTTAACTGCAATATTCATTTTTCTATATGATTGTTTATTTCATTTTAGACAATTCCACCACATCAAGGCCAGAGCCATAGAGGATGTAAGAAGATGTCAAAAGCAGGTTATCCAAGAGGGAATGTAGCAATTGGAGACCTCAGTGCAGCCTCCAGAAGCTGATGTGAAAATGTGTATGAAAATTTGTGTTGAACAATGGTGGGAAAATGTGTATGAAAATTTGTGTTGAACTTGGTGCAGCCTCCAGACCTCAGTGCAGCCTCCATTGGAGACCTCAGTACAGCCTCCAACTTGAGTTTATGACATGGTGGGAAAATGTGTTGAACAATGGAGTTTTTAGTGTATGAAAATTTGTTGAACAATGGAGTTGTTGACATGGAGTTTTTAGTAGTTGAAAATTTGTTACTGGGATGTAATAGGTACAATGTGGTAGTTTCTGTGTACAATGTGGTGTATGCCTAATGGAGAGTCTGACATTGTGTGTTAGAGATGTGCTGCAATGCTGCAATGTAATGTGTCATGCAATGTTGTTAATTATTTTGTAATGTTGTCATTCAATGTAATGTAACGTACTATGTTGTACTGAGGTCATGCAATGAAATATATTGTTAATTATTTGTAATGTTGTCATGCAATGCAATGTTGTTATTTATGTCATGCAATGTAATGTTGCTCCATAGTATTTTGTTCATTAAGCATTTCTCAGAATCATGTATACACATTTTGCATGGTTATATAAGTTGCCTTAGTATGTTGCATCATGAATACATGTTAGCTGAACATGTTGCATGAATACATGTTTCTCTCAGAATCATGTTTCTCTCGTAATCATGTTTCTCTACAAAATACATGTTTCTCTCAGAATCATGAATACATGATGTTAACAAAACAGATATATGTTGCATCACATTAAGTAAAAGTTTAACATTGATGTTAACCTTGTTTAGGTTAACATATACATCATCACTACAACCATAATTATAAGACCAATTAGTGAGCTCACATAGAGCTTAATTGATCTGCACTCATTTAAGAAGCACTGAAACTTAACATTGCATTCCTCACACAACCCTATTGCATTATCCAACTTATTCTCTCTCTATCATCCTTCTATCTGTCAATGCAAGTGAAGAACTGTCCACATTGTTCCTACTGTCATTCGCATCCATTAAGTGTAGTATCACCATCATTGACCAATCCGAGTGGGGTGGATCCTTCCATATGAAGAATTTGCATCTCTTCTCCTTATCCCTACTTGGACACGACCAAAATCTTCTTCCTGGGTTTGCTCTTGTCCATGACATCCTCCTTGGCGTCCACAGCCCACAATTGCAGTACTTGATATCTTCATTATATGTTTCAAAATCCCCAAAAACTCCGCCGTGATCTCCCACTATTGCTATCCCCAACACTCATTTTCGTGCTTCCAATAACATCAAAACATTTAATTAGTACAAAAATTTTGGCAATTACTCATTCTAACTTACAAAATTTCCTTACCTGTTTGCTTTCTTGCTTGCAGCAGTCCTCCCTGGCTGTCTTCCTTGCGCCGCTCCTCGCTGACTCCCTATGTACAGCACCTCGTCCATGCCTCCTTGCAGCAGCTCCTCCCTCTCTCCCTCCCCGTGCCCTAGTTGATGAAGCAACTGAAAATGGCGGCAACTTATCTCCTTCCCCTACGGGAAATACTTAATGGACGATGAGGGGCATATTTATCCATTTTCAATCATGTGATATCACGTGACCAACTAATCTGACGGCAAACTTAAAAAAGGTATCACGTTTTACACTTCATCAAACATTTGGGTATCAAAATTTACCAAAATAAACGTTAGGGTATATAGGTGAAATGGCCCAAACGTTAGGATATTTTAATGTCATTTACCCAATTTTATATCTGTACGAGACAAACTGATCTTCTATTGAAAAAAATGAAAAAATGGAAGTGTACTGATTGTTTTCCTGCTTGAGGATAGTTCTAAGCTATATTGTGTTTTAAGGGAAAAATATTGCAGTGTTGTATTTTTAGAACTTTTATGATTAGCTTAAGTTGTAATTAACTTATCAATCGCTATCTTATAATTTACTTTTATAATAAATTAAAAATAAATGTCAATACCTACATTGACAAAAAAATTGAAGATTAAGGATATTGCATCATTTGAGAAAAAGAACGCTGTACAAAAAGAAAACTAATCAATTGTTCATTGAAAATGGCAACTAATTATGAGAGGCTGCTCTAATAGCGAGGTGAATTTGACATTTAGCTCTTTTCAATTCAACAACTAAAGGGTACATACCACTTTAGAAGTTTTATTTATGTTAATAACGAGAGAGGTAATACTTATGACATTATTACAATGTATATTCAAATTTGACCATTAAAGTGAAAACTCATCATTTTTATTAAAGGTACAAAAGATGTTAATGGCAGAGAATAACATATCGGAGAGACAATCCCTAAAATATAAAAAAACTATATAGGTATATGCTTCTTGTCCTTAAAGGATTAAGAGATACTTGATTGTTCTTTTTTATGTCTCGACTAAGATTGTTCTATAGCAATCTTGAAGTCAATATATTAAAGTTGGAGTCATATTTGCATAAAGATTTTAAGCCTAACAAGCAAAGATTTGCAAATCTCTATTTTCTCTTTCAAAACTTTTACTAATATTATTTTTCTTTCGGTTACCTTATATTTTATTATATTTTATGTACGCAAAATTTTGAAACCATTGGACGATGAAATGTTTTTCATTGTAAACCATACACTTAAGCAAAGACTTCTTCAAAAGGAAAAGCAATAATTTATGTTGATGTTTTGAGAATGTGTTAAAACCGTGTGAAGTATTTTGCAACAATTATTTATAATATACATAAGTAAATTGGATATGCTTTATCACTACAGGAAATTTCCTATGCTGACAATATAAAAAATCATTTTCCAATATATTTTTAAAAATTTCAAGATTGTACACTTTCTAAAACTCCAAAACTTCAAATATGGATAAACCTTAGGGGAATTTGGCACTTCATCCACTTGTTACAAAAAATTCTATTGTTCTAAAACCATTGAATTTGTAACAATCGGATCGAGAATCAATAGCATTGGATTCACTTGGTATTTTAATCATACATGGTGTGTAGAACAACTTAGAAAAAAAATAATAAAATAAAAATATCTACTGAATATGTGCGTCAACACGGAAAAATTCCATGTGCTGAGAACACATTATTCTTATTCTTTGTGTGTGTGTAAAGTTTAATAGTTTATTTACAATTGAAAAAGTTTGCCATGGTAACACTGAATATACATACTAATTTTTTTGTAGGACAGTTAGTTTTTTAAGGTGTCCATGATAACCTATTTATTAACAGGAACAATTTTGAAGTCAATTAGTTTTTCAAGGTGTCCATGATAACCTATTTATTAAGAGGAACGATTTTGAAGTTATGTGTTTGGAAACACTTCTTGCTTGATTGTATTTGAACTATTATTCTAATAGAATTTTATTTTGCTATTGTAGAAATATAATTACAAATAGATCTGTGATATTCTTTTGTGATAATTAATTTAATTTCAGCTCATGCAGTAAACTTAGCAATATTATTATGATAATCGTTTGTAATAACTAATTTTGTTTCAACCCGTGTGTTATTGCACGAGCAAGTACACTGGTGCATCTATATATTAACCTTATTTTCTCTGCCTTTTTTGTAGACTTGAGATATCCTTCCTAGCCTTGGCCTGTTTATTTTGGGTTTGGTTGCCGTAATAAATCCTCCATTTCCTATTATTCATACATAGGGCAATTATGGTGACAATGAAAATATCTCTTTGCTCATCACAAATAGTATCCATCTCCTTCCGTGTCTCTGTCTTATCATACAAGAGCACATTGTTTTAAAAAACGGAGGTGGATGCGAGGCCAGGGCCTAGGGCCCAAGGGCCCAGGGCCCAGGGCCCAAGGGCCTAAGTATAGCCTAGATGTGTGCCAAGGCATTTTTCCCTGAAACTAAACCTATATGATCACTCAAAAATAAGGTAAAATTTTTAAAAATTATTTCAAAAGCAGTAAAAGTATATTTAAAATATCACATTTGATAATTTAATATTCGACTTTTCATTTATAAACAAGTTAAACAATAAAAGGAGCCGTCTAGAAGTTTTTTCCAGAACCTAAACCTATATGTTTGCTTAAACTTTAAGGAAAATATATTAAAATTATAAAAATTACATCCAAAGCAAAAAAAGTATGAAACAAGTATCACATTTAATAATTGATATTCATGTTTTTACTATGAACATGTTAAAAGCGATCAAGGGCATAGCCCATCTAGGGAAGATGCTTGGCTGCCTAGCTCAAGTAGGCCATTTTGTGCAGATGGCCCTTCTAGAAGGGGGCCTAAGCCCTGAGAATGCGACCCAGAGGGGACCCAGCCATATGCGGCTACATAGGCCCCATAAGCGGGGCTTTTTAAAACAATGCAAGAGCACTTCACTTTACAAGGACTTCCCTTGTTCTTTATAATGCGTTGTATCCCCATTTATAAACTTTGGCACATCATCCTACACATACAGTTTAATGAGACATCTTAGAAAATTTCATGTTCCTTTTTAATTCATCACATTCGCATGCATAAAAAGGTTCATGTCCCATGAACTGCTACAATCACAGGTAGCAAAAAATATTATGACAATGTCCGGCGCAACTCACATAACCATGAAGAAGCTTCTAAAGAAGAGTAGTTTCCTTCGGCATTTTAGTTCCCTTATTTCGTGAGACATTGACTGATTGCAGCTTCTGATGAGATTGCATAAGTGGCAAATCTGTAATTTCGAGGAGATAGTGCTATTTTTGTAATTTTAGGGTCCATGGGTGATTTTGTAAATTTGAAAAAAATCTAATTATGAAATTGGTGTGGACTTAGAGAGATTAGGGGTTATGTTGAATATTGTGTGAGAATTCTCTAGGAGATTGAGTGAAATCCTAAATTGTAAAGAGTGTGGCCATCCTCTCGAATTGGTGGCGGCTTGGGAGAGGTCCACCTCTCGAGCGTGGTCAATTATCCTTATGACCATATCAATTCCAATAAAAATCATAACTTTATCCCTAAAAATTCTCTTTTTACCTCATAAACCGTAGAAAACCATATCAAATTGGTATCAAACCAAGATCCTGATGTCGGTGTTAATAAAGGTAAAGCTTTGGAAGAAAATTCAATGGGAAAGTGGAAGGATTGAATTAAACAATGGATGATATGAAAATGTCAATGGCATCCATGGAATCTGGGATAAAGACGACATTGGATGGCATGGTAGAGAAGATTCTGACAATTGATTGTCGTCAATCGCATGAGAAAAAGATGCCGAAGCCATATCTAGACAACAACAAGGACAACTCAGAACTAAGGCAAAAGACATGAACTTTGGCGTAGGGAAAGGAAAAAGTCGACGACTTGTCGAAAGATCAACCCGTGTACAATGGGGATCTGATGCAAACGGCTAAAATTTTTCCGACAACGAGAAAAAATCCATCCAAAGGACTATCTGGCATTAAATCTGATGAATTACGACTACTACGACATAGATCCAGGGTGAACAGTGCCACCTTTGAGCGAAGGAAAGTGAAAAGGTAAAGACTTTGCGGAAGAACTCCTCTGAAATCCAGAGCGGGAGATCCACGATGGACGGGTTAGCCGCCAATGACACCACGACCCCTGGGTGACCTTCCAATGACCCGCCAGGGCCTTCCTAAGCACTTGCATGTCTGTTAGGCCTTTCTGACATGCAGCAAGACGCCAGGGGCCTTCCGATCCCCGAGCGACCCGCCAGGAGGCCGGCAGCCTTTGAGGAGCATGCCGAGAGCTTGGCTTTGACTTGGAGGATTTCCAAGGGCCCATGACCCCTGGTTTGCTGGAGAGAAACGTCAACGACGGGTTTCGGACTACAAAGAGTTTGAAGACTAGCATGAAGATGATCCGAACTATGAGGGTGATGGAGGAGATTTTGATTGGTGTGATGACTATTAGGGAAGCGATGGTGGAGACGATGAAGCCCTATTAATGGAACTTGGGCGACCCAGGAAGACACGACAAAACACCTATCGGGCATACCATTATGGACAGCCCTGAGGGAGAGTTGCTCAGGAAAATCTCGGTGTTAATGAAAAGATTAGAAAGTTGAAGATGTCGTTCGAAAGAGATGGTCCTTATATGTGGATTTACCGTGCATAAAGATTTTTTGCAGTGACCCGCCTGACAAAGAGGGAGAAATTGGACACTGCTGGTATATGCTTTGAAAAAAGGCGCTATCTTGGTTCCTGTAGAGAGAGCATAGGCGACTTATGTGTTCATGGGAGGAGCTTAAAGACTGATGGATAAACCATTTTCGGGACACTCAGGGAAGAAAATTACAGGAGCAGCTTCTTGCATTCTGATCGCTCCTTATTTTACACCTTTTTCTGCATGTTTTCATGTCATTTCGGTCGCCCATATTGCATTTTCCACGATTATTCGACGATATCGCATTGCTTTTCACCATTTCTTGTTTTTGTCGTATTTCAGAAGATATGGAGCGATCTGGAGCAAAAATAAGATCAAGAGACTTTCGCACACACCGGAGCGTCGCCCACAGCTTATTTGAGGAGTTAGCAGCGCTAGAGGATGAGTGTAGGAGGAAGAAATTCAATAGAATCGACGAGGGGCGAGGAGGAGAAGAAAAGAGCCCAGAAGCAGCTTACTCGGCCGAACAGAGAGTCTACTCGGCCGAGTAACAAGCTGCGTTCGGCCGAGTGAAACGGATACGCATAGCAAAATTTCAAAGTTTCCTCGGCCGAGCAAGAAAGCCTACTCGGCCGAGTGAGAAAGCTCATCCGCCCGAGTAGAACAGGGATTTTCTTCCGAGAAGCGGCCAAGTTACTGGAAATTTTGAGAAGCCTACTCGGCCGAGCATGATTGCTTACTCGGCCGAGTAAAGAAGCCTACTCGTCCGAGTCAATCAGAGCGACAGACCCCCGAAACCCCTAGATTCTCTGTTTTATTATTGGGTCTGTCACTCGGCCGAGTGACGCATTCCGACTGCTACACAGATTGCGATTTCTGGGCTGCGCAGGGGCAATTCTGTCAGGATTTTTTGGACGATTTTGGCTTGTATTTAAACCTAGTTTTATCCCTAGTTTTAGGAGAGACCTCTATTATTTTTTTAGGCTATTTTTTTGTTAATCTCAGCTGGAGATCATAGACGACAATTTTGGTTTGTTCTTTCTTGCTAAAACTCTTATTTTTATGAATTGTCTCTTCTTTACAATGAATTGTGCTATGATCTATTGCTTTATTTCTGAGATTTTCATGATGATTTGTGAGTATATTCGTTCTAGGGCATGGGGATGAACCCTATGGACCCGATCTTTGAATTGTGATAAATGAATAGAATTGTTGCTAGGATTGAAGAAAGGTTAGGTTTTGATTGATTTATTGCGAGTAGCTAGGAATTTCCATCGATTGTGATTTGCAAGAGATTGGATCCCAATTGATGGGAAGGCCTAGATATTCGACTTAAGTTTATAATTGAAATTCTTTAGATTTGGTTTGCAAGAGATTGGACCAAAGCTAGGATTTTTATTATAAATATATACTAATATTCGTTTGCAAGAGATTGGACGAATATGAACTATCATAACCTAGGTCGTAGCTCGAGTTTGCACGAGAGTGGGCTCGAGTTGCGATTGGACGATGATGTCGATCTTCACGCGAGTGGCTTAGGTTAGGGTTTGCATGAGAGTGGGCCCTAACCTAGGTTGCTATAGACCGGCAATAGCGCGAGAGCGTGAGCTTGGTTCTGCATTAAGTTGCGACTAGTTCACCTACATTCAAGCCTTGCAACATTGATATTCATAGTTCACAAGGATAAGTGACGGTCCGTAGTGGGGATTTCCTATCCCTAGACGCTTTTATTATATTGATATCTATTTGCTATTTGAACGATTGTGACATTACCATCAAAACTATTCTTATTCCATCAATAGCTAGGTGATCAAGGTAAGATACTTTCAATTGTCCTCCCTGAGTTCGATACCTGCTCGCCACTACGCCGTGCGCTTGCGGTAAAACTACAGTCGTTTTTCGGGTGTATATCCGGGCGCGATCACATTCGGGAAAGAAGGCACCGTTACGGAGTATATGGAAAAATTTGGGGTGCTCTCGGGATGAGTAAGAGGTGTACCCGAGGAAACATTATAGGAGAGTTTCATGAATGGCTCAAGGCAAATATCCGTGATGAGCTCCACATACAGAGACCGAGGGGATGTTGGACACGATGGAGCAGTCCCAGATGATATAGGAGCAGCGGGCCAAGGGGACCTAA
The DNA here is from genome assembly GCA_030789695.1 of Scilla litardierei. Lineage (NCBI taxonomy): Eukaryota > Viridiplantae > Streptophyta > Magnoliopsida > Asparagales > Asparagaceae > Scilla > Scilla litardierei. The sequence goes on along the minus strand of CM061134.1, from coordinate 17,841,004 downwards.
GGTTGATATATTTTTTGTAGACAGGTCCCAACAGGAAGGATAAGGCACTGTCAGGAATGATCTAGTCTAGCAAAGAGAACATCGAGACACTGTCGAGGGGGCTATGCAAGAAGATGACATAGGCTGAGGTGCGGGACAAACGGGCGAATGGCTTGTGCTACTGTTGTGATGAAAAATTCACCCCATGGCATCAGTGTCGAGACCGCAAACTACAGCTATTGATAGTAAATGACGAGGGTGGTGAGGTTAAGAAGGAGACAAGAGGTGATGGGCATCTTCACTTGGAATAGCATAACCATGAATTTCATGACATCACCTTGAGAACAGGGTGATTCTTTAGGGAACGGAGTAATGATGATATCACGTAGAGTGGCAAATCTGTGGCATTTTTTGTAATTTTAGGTTCCAGGAGCATTTTTGTAATTTTGGAAAAATCTGATTATTATATTAGTGGATGCTTAGAGAGATTAGGGGTTATGCTGAATATTGTGTAAAAATTCTCTAGGAAGTTGAGTGGAACCCTATATTGTGAAGAGTGTGATCAGGCTTGTTAGTTATTGAGACATCCCCAATGTAGTTTTGATGATGATCCAGCAAATGATGGGTATTAATGATTATTACTTAGTGTGTAGGAATAAAAGATTACATCAATTATTGGATTCAAAGCCATGAAAAAGGAAATTTATCAAATCCATGAAGAGTGCTCAAAAGACTTGAAGATGACCAAAGCAAGAGCACGTCATCAAGATAAAGTCTAAAGGAAGCTCATTCAAGGCAAATGAAGCTAAAAAATCAAAGTCATGGAGATGAAGGACTCAAACTACATCAAGAAGCCAAAGCGAGTGTAATATTAATGTAATATTAGTCCTTGTCTTTAGAATATTTGTATTACCATGAGATTGAAGCTCCACACACATGATCACTTAGAAAAATATTTTGAACTTGCAAAATTACTTTGAAAATATTTTAAAGTATTTTAGATAGAGTATGTCACCTCTTAGAAATACAAATTCATGTATCTGCCTGGGAGCCGACTCCTAGAAGTGAAGGAGTTGACTACCAGAAATATGTGCTCTCTGTCTCATTTTGGGAGTTGACTACAATAGTCTAAGGAATCGACTACCCAGCCAGGAGTCGACTCTCTAAACTATAGGAGTCGACTACTATCCCTCAACGGCCAAATTCGACACATCTCCGTAATTTTCAAAAAACTGTCGATTTAGCAGTTGGAGGGATGTTTAAGAAACAGTTTTCAATGGATTTTCACACATATATATATGCTGGAGTTGGCTGAGGTTTTTGCAACAATTATTGATCAATTTTAAGTGATTTTCAAAGTATTTTAAGCCTTCTCCAATCTTTCTGAAGTTTTCTTCTCTTGGCCAAAGTTTGATTTTCCTTTTGAAAATCTTTTAAGCAAAAAAAAATTCTTGGTCATATGTGACTTCAAATCTCTTAAGCTTAATCTTGATGTATAAGGGATTGAATGAAGTTTCATCTTTGATCAATTGGAGATTTTTTCATTTCTTTGATATCAAAAGAAGATTTCTCTTATAGCCATACATAATACACATCAAGCTTCAATCTTTTAGCTATAGGAAAAGGTGTAACAACTACATCAAAAGAAAAGCTTGTAAAATCCACACAAGGGTGTGGTGGTAAGATTTTTTTGGTTGTAATTGTTGGTTGTGAAAAAGCTTCTGGGATGAGGTCCTCTTTGAGAAGAGTTTAAGTTGTATTGAAAGACCATGTATTGGAGAAGTGACACTTGTAATTGGTTGGAAGCCTTCAATTGTTGAGGCAAGTTAGTGGATTAAAGCCCAACAGAGTTTAGGGACTGGACGTAGCCCAAGGAAAGTGAACCATGATAAATTGCTTTTGTTTGCGATGTGATCATTGTCTCGCATCTCTAATTTCCTTGTAGGGCCTGTTCTTTTGCTAGAAAGTGGGAGAGAAAGCGGTAAATTACCACTGTTTATCCATTGTAGGGGAGGAATCTCGTCCAACTTTCTTTCAGTCTGTTCTTTTGCTAGAAAGATGAATTGGAAATATAGGCTGACATGGCGGCCATTTTTGAGATTCCTCTCCCCTTTCGTAATCTCCGCAAAACCTGGGGATTGCAGCGGATTCCAACCCTATTGGTGGGTCCCCCCTCTCATGCGCCAATTGGGGCTGTTTGCGATTTTTTTATTTTTTTTCTTCGTTCCGCGTCAATTTGGTGGGCCTCCGCTATATGCACCTTGCATTAATTAGAATATATTAATAATTAAATAGTTTAGTAATTAATTAGTTTAGTTTTAAGTAATTAGTTTAGTTTTAAAAGTAATAAATTGAATTTGAGTGGCCCTTCACCACTTTTTTCATCCAACTTTCCAAACAACATTCTCAACCAAAAGCACACAAGAAAGTTTAGTGGACCCCACAAAAAATTCTCAACTCCACGTTCCATCCAACTTTCAAGAAACACACTACACCAATTTTCTCTCTCTCAAGATTTCACACCCCTACAACTTTCCACAAACCACATTCTTGCAAAAAAAACATGCCCTTACTTGCACTTGTGTTTGATTTCTGTTGTACTTAATTACTTTGATTACAAGTAGTTAGGATTGTTGGTTAAGTACCTAGTACAGTAACATCCTTAGAAGACTTGGGCAACTTTGTAAAAGGGTGTAATTTTTAATTAGAAATTATTTTATTCAACACTACACAACTCTCGTTCTAGTGTTGCTTGTCATCAACAGGGATCCGACAATCCACTCGAATTGATGGCTTAGGAGAGCGGTCCACCTCTCAAACGTTCAATTATTCTTGTAACCATATCTACTCCAATAAAAATCAAAACTTTTTTCCTATAAATCCTCTTTTTACCTCATAAACCATAGAAAACCTTATCAACTTTTCCTATTTGGATATGGCCTAGAAATAACACGTGCACAAAGTGCACGGCACCCAAAAAACCAACCCATACACTCAGGTCACGGGACCCACACATGTGTTTCGGTGGATGCAAAATCGGGTGAAATGATAAGAGTGGGTGTGAGTGTGGGTATTGTCTTGGGGTTTTACGGTTTTTTTATTAGGGTGAGTTTTGGTGGTTTTTGGTGTTTTTTGGGTTTTGGGTTGGGTTTTTGGGTTTTTGTTTGTGTGTGTTTTTTGGTTTTTTGGGGGGTTGATGTGACATTGCCACATGGGACAAAATCACATCAACCTCCATCTTTTGTATAATACATTAGAGTATTGTTCATCATTCCAATGTCCTTGTTGTAAAAACTCAAAGATTTTAGATCTTTTCATCATTTCATATTACATGAAGGTATGAAATGTGAATAAAACCCTGAATGTAAATAATAGACCATGATAATGTGAATGATAATGCAAAGAACTATTAGGTATATGTTTGCAGAACAGGTTATACATAGAAAAATCTAATCATGAACCAAAATGGAAAAATATAAATCAGATGTATACTTACTATGTTCTCGTTATAGACGCCAACAACAGCAAAAGGTACTTGTGCTGGATTTAGCATTGGACCTAAGATATTGAACACCGTCTTGACTTTAAGCCTTCTCCTTACAGGCGCCACGATTTTCATTGATGGATGGTACTTCGGAGCCATCATGAAACCAATGTTTGCTTCCACCACACAATGCTTCACCTCCTGATTTTGTTAAGAAAATGATTAGGTGCTTCAGAGTGAGCATTATATTAATACTCATTTCAGATGCATATGAAGTTCAATGAATCAGTTTATGGACGTCACATGGAGGAGATGAAGCATATCTTATTATTGCACCAGCAAACAATGCATATGAGGACGAACATGTATTACATGTACTCACTAGAAAATGTATAGTTAACAAGATGCATAATCCAAATTCTCAATACGTTAAAATTAAACGCATTAATGTTATGTCAATAGGTTACCCAAAATGAATTAGTGAGTATGGACTAAAACAAACACTATTTAGTTTACTATGCCTATGATGATACTTGTATATCACTATATCACCAGTCATATGAACTATAAAAATTCCTGCCACTGCACTAAAAATTTAAAATTGTGAAGTTACAGAAAGAGTAGCATATGTACTTTTATCTCTAATATGTCCAGGCAATCCCATTGTTTGCATGTCTTCATTGCGGATCAGACAACCGGTTATATGTTCACTTTTTTTATTTATTTTAATATATAGCCAAATAATAGCTATAATTTTAAGTAATTAACTTAAAATATGTGCCAAGTTTGGTTATGGATGTTGGTGTCAAAAGTCTTAATTGGTAATAAAGGTTAAAGGAAATAGTTAATACTTAATACTCTAAAAAGGGCTACTCCATAAGTTTATATTATGTGAAACAGTTTATAGATAACCATTAAGTCAATAGTTAGTTTGATTGACTTGCGTGGACCCAGTTTTGTTCTTTTCAGAGTTTGGGTGGATTTAGGACTTTGGTTTTTGAGTCCTCTTAAATTTCTTTTATTTGAGTGCGGGTGTTTCTTTTTAGGTATTTTGAGTTTCATTTTGAGGAAGACTTCTATTTTATTTTAGCTTTTGGGTCATGTTAGGAGTTTGAGTATGAGTCTATATAGAATTTTATTTCTTTTGCTATAAATATGGGTATGTAATTAAACTTTTAGATGATAAATGATTGGATAAGAAAATTGAGTTTGTAAACTTTACAATTGTGCCATTGAAATCTTGTGCATGCAATGTTTAAGGGTGTGCAAGGAATCGATGACATATGGTCCAAAGGAAGCTTCAGTGCATGATGTGCTAAAGTTAGGAATCGATTCATTCTTCGTTATCCGTTTTCTATCAAATCCCTAATTCTTCGGTTTATCTTTCCCAATCCACACATCTCTTCCACCACATTCCTTAATCCACTTCCGTTCTATATCAAATTTGATCTGGAGCTAAATTTCATATCTTCCACGGTCATCATCTTCTTTCCTCTTTAGTTTAGATTAGTTTAGCCTTTTAGTTTCAAAAAAAGAAAACAATTAAACTTTGTTTCAGTTTTACAAAATAATCAGTTTCAATTTTAGTAAAAAAGAAATATTCATCAAGAAAATAGCACGAGTAATTTTTCATCTACATCCTCCGAATAGTCCACCATCTTCAATTCTTCATCTCCTTCGAAATCCACCAAAATCCCAACCAATTTAGTACATCGTTTTCTCCTTCAGAATATAACTCCTAATTTCAACCATATTATCTGCACTCTCTTCATCAAACTTTTCACCAAAAAACCCCAATTCTGTATACCCAATTTCAAACCTTCCTCATCAGTACAGATGACCTCGTAAACCACCTCCCAGGGCTTTGACGACTACGACTGATGTTGGTCCTTTGATCACAATGACAAGTCTGTGTTGTCATCGTTAATTGTTAGCACCACTAACAGCACCATCCTTCCATATGATGCAAACCCCCACTGACCTCGTCGTCATCCTTAGTTGCAATCAACATCACCACTTCTTTCCATCTAGGTTGACGCCTGCTCTGCCATCCCCCACACCGTAGCCTGCCAGATCCAGATCTGCCAGATGCTTCATTATTGTCAATGCTCCCTCTTCCGACATAAGCCCCAAACTCTGCCATCACTAACACCATCACCAGTATCCAATTTCTTCACCATCATCACGGCTTGCCTTTGCTGTTGTCATCACCGTCAAAGCAAAACCATAGCCCACTTAGTGTCAATCTGTTTGAGGTTTATTTGAATCATGATCCAATTCAGACCGATTCAGATCATACCTGATTAGATCAAAGTTCAGTAGAATCCTATTGTTGTTTGACAGCTTTGCAATTCGACGAGAACTTGGTTCAATCTCCAGAAAACAAACAAATCAGACCCAACCGGATCTAAACCCGAACCATATTGAGGCTATTTTAAATTTGTCTCTAATTATCCAAACTAATCCTCCCATGGCTCTTAGAAACCGTGCATCACACAAGTTGTTCTTCGCTCTTTGGTAATAATTGTTAATTCTAGAAAATTCATATTAATTTTATTTCAGATTAGTTATCTATTATTGGTAATTGCATGTTATTTCTTTCTATCAATTAATGTGCTTGCATCATCATATTTAAGATAATACTTTCTTTCTGCATATATAATCAAGCTTTAGGATTTTAATTTATTTTTCACAATCAATCGAACACATATAGTTGTGAGCTTAAGATTGCATATTCACTGTGTCTACTTTGCATTACGTGCTTTTACATAATTGTTAAATTTTAGGAACCGAACCGAGGTAGAGGTCCGGCAGAGAGAGGTAGAGGATGAGGCTATAAAAGGTTAAATGATTATGAGAATAACTGATAATGTTAATTATAGGTATAGCTGAGATCATCCTTCACATAAGATCAGATCCATACATGATGATGTCTATGGTAGAGGCCTTCCATTTAGCTAAAGAGTTATAGAGTTTCTTGAAAGATTGCATAGAAAGAAAGCATATCTTTAAAGACGGTGAGCAACCTAAATCATCATTTAAGAATATGGTCAAACCCAAAATCGTTACCGCTAAGGATGCAAATGAGAAAACTAAAATCAGAGAGCCCTCATAATAAAAGTCAAAAGTAGTTTAATACTTCAAATGCCATGTGTATGGTCACTTAGCCAGTCAGTGATCCAACAAAAGTTTACATGTTGGAACAATTCATGATAATTGGATGGTTGAGTATAGCATGTGCCATTACGTCACTAGACGTTAAAATTCTTTCACCTAAAAATTTCAATCTCATCCAAAATCTACACTTTTAAAATTTTTAACCCCATTCAAAATCTTCTCTTTATAAATTTCAACTAACACATTCAAAATCTTTCCTTAAAATTTCAACCACATTCAAAATTTCCTCTCAAGTTCTTATGTCCCCACCAGAAAATTTAACAATCCTAACTGTTCCCTTGAAAAATTTCACATCCTTTCATCCCAACCATTGATTATTCTAGATCAAATTTGAACCGTCCTTCTACCTACTGGTTTGTCATGATACGTATCCGCATTCAAAATTTTCCATGTTATTTATAATAAATATTCTATTAAAGGACACTAGACCTACTGGTTTGTCATGATACGTATCCGCGTTCAAAAATGTTATTTATAATAAATATTCTATTAAAGGACACTAGTGATGCGGATGAAGGCTTAAATCAATCTAGTATCTCATTATGTATCATTAAGTGTCTATCGGCTAGTCTAGGAGTGAAGAAGATTGGAGAATAATAAATATTTTATTTACTTACATCAAGATTAGAGATAGATTTTATAGTAATGATTGGCAGGTCATCAAATTAGTTTTAAAGAAGATGGGACTAAAAGTTGAACCGCACCTACAGACATGTCACATGTATTGAGAATTCACATGCTATTACCTAATGTTGTCTAATGTTTATTTAAGTTATCAGGATTGCATCTTGTATGATACTTTACTAACGGATGTTGCATATATCTAGTTAGATAGTATATGGTTATATAACCTACATATTCATATTTTAGAAGATCCAATATTTAAATAATCATGTTTGAAGGAAAAAAATTATGTTGACTCCTAGCCGACCTAAAATTTTAGTTGGAGATCAAATAAGTGGTTTGGTCACTATCAAGCTATAGATAAAATCACTTCATCTCGTGATCCCGCATTCCTTAAAGTTAGGCATCGATGAATTCACATGCTATTACCTAATGTTGTCTAGTGTGTATCTAGTTTTTGAGTTATTAGGATTGCATCTAGTGGTATGATATTTTACCAACGGATGTTGCATACGTTTTGTTAGATAGGACATGGTTATAGAACCTACATGTTCATATTTTAGAAGATCTAATACATATATTTATATATATATTCATGTTTGAAGGAAAGAAAATTATGCTAACTTCTAATCGACCCAAAAATTTAGTTGGAGATCAAAAAATGGTTTGATCACTAACAAGTTATAAATATGGTCACTTCATCTCGTGGTCATGCATTCCTTAAAGTAGGGCATTGATGATAGATCTAGTTCAATCCTTAAGCTTCATTCACATCATATAAATACCTTGCATTTCGAGATATACATAATTTTTGCAATTAATCATAATATTCGTTAGTCAGTAGCAGAAAAATCTAATAGAAATTTATGGGAATTTGTAGTTAAGGATGATGAGAAGACTAAGATTTACCCAGAGATATGTGTATCTGAACCCATAGAGAGACTTTGCACACATCGTATAGGTCCTTGATAAGATCTACTAAAAATTAATCCTGATATGAACAAATTAACTACTCCACGAGGGACTGATAGCTAGTTGCCAATAGAATTGACTACTCGTCCATTGCATGCTCCTCCATGGAGATGTGTACCTAGTTCAACCTGGTTATGCTTGCTTTATTACCATTCACCAAAAGGTGAATCATCAAAGCAGTGGATAATTAATGAGAATTCAACTTGGACCTGATTTTGTATTTTTTAGAGTTTGAGTTGATTTAAGATTATGATTTTTGAGTCCTTGAATATATTACTTTATTTGAGTTTTTTATTTTTTTTTAGGTCTTTTAAGTTTTCTTTTACGAAAGACTCTTTTATTTGTATTATTTTATTTTATTTTAAATGTTAAGTCTTTTCAGAGTTTAGGTATGAGTCTAGATAGGAATTTATTTCTTTTGCTATAAATATAGATGTAATTAAACTTTATGAGTGATTGAATAAGAAAAATAAGTTTCTAAACTTTGTGTTTGTGATCCATTGAAATCTTTTGCATGCCACGTGTAATTATGGGCAGGAATCATCAAGACGTAAGGTTCAAAGGACTGTCCATTGTATGAGGTGTTGAAATCATGAATTGATATGATCTTCAGGATGTATGCCCGAAATTTATCCCATTTTCTATCAAATCCCTAATTCCTTTTGTTGTTCTTTTCCAAATCCACGAATCTTTTGCATCAAAAACCCTAATCCCATCGCATTCCGCATCATAATTGAATACAGAAAGATATGCACTAAACCAGCCTTAACAAGTAGAATAAATAGATAGTTGTTTGGCATTGAAAGTTGTGATAAGATATGTTAAGAGTATCATGCTCACCGGATAGAACAGCACCTCTGTGATCCAAAACAAATTTCACCAGTATTGATGCATTTGAATAAGAACCTTGCAACTATATGCAATTACAGGCCTTTATAGTATCCTTCTGGTAGCAAGAATGCTATCGTTCCGAACCACATATATACATAGATACTGCATTCATAAACATATATACATAAATACACACATGCTCGCATGTGCACACTAGCATGTGTGTGTGTGAAAAATGGATACCAACAGCACAGTTGAGTTCATATTGCATATAATTTCTTCATATGGCTGTTTAAATGTCAAACCACTTATTGCTTGCATGATCAGCACAGTTGAGTTCATATTGATCTTCATATCCTGATATATATACACATAAAATATCGTGTGGTTTCCATATTCTTGTCCATACATAGTTGATTGAAAATGTACTTGTTTTTCAGAAATAGTATTTTTTTTACCCCAGATCCACTGGCAAAAAGCATAGGATTCTCAAGATTTTTGGTATATTTATATTCTAGGCCATGAGTATCTACCTGAACTTCAACGTGGAGAGCAAATTTTTGAGTATCTAAGGGAAAAACTGGCAGCTGATAATTAGGATATGTGTGTCTATCCATACGTTGTCTATTTGCATTCTCCTATAATACTGTTATTTGTGTTTTTCATAAGGCATATTTAATTATAATATCAGAAAATAAAAAAAATGCATCAATAAGGCATCCTAAATATATTTCAATTGAGAGACTTTGTTTTCAGTATTAACAACGCATAGTTTATATTTCCGTACTAACCTCAGGATCTAATTCGATGTTCACACCCAACGTCTCCAATACATCCGCGCTTCCGCATGCTGAAGAACTAGAGCGGTTTCCTTGCTGCAATAAATATGCAAACACCACTATAACACATTTCGTGTTGCAGCCCACCTATCCATTAAAAAAATTCACCTTTGCTACTTTTGCGCCAGCTGCTGCAGCCAAAATTGCCGCACCGGTTGAAATATTAACTGTATTTGCACCATCGCCACCTGTTCCAACAATGTCAACCACATCAGTCATACCTTTAACTTTCCTACAGCATTTGATCATTGCCCTTGCCAGTCCCACTATCTGCAACAGTAAAGTTTGTGAGAGTCTCCACAAAAATATTGAGTTTTTCCAAATTGATGGATTTCTATACAAAAAGATATAGCCTTTCACTAACTATCCAATAGCATCTAGAACAAAATATTAATTGAGATAGATGAGCACATTCTATATTTGCAGGTTAGAGCTCCGACGATGAGCATCCAGAAGTATTTTAGGTTATATAACTATGAATTGAAGAGAGTATAACCTAAGAAACACAAAAATGGACAGTGCTAACATGAATACAACACTAGTCACGCGACATGATACACCCCCTGATGAGGATCAAGTTGTTAACTTCTTATTAGTTGAAGTTAGTTGAGATTATATCTAATTTTCAGTTAAGATTTTATTTGTTTTTATTTGTTTTTATTTGTTTTTATTTGTTAGGATTTTTAGTTAGAATTTCAATTGTTTGTTTTTATCTGTTAAGATTTTATTTGATATCTTAGTTATTTGGTTTAGTCCCGTATTGGATGGGAGAAGATTTGTTTATAGTTGTAAGTCTACAAATAGACTCCAAAACTTATTGTATTTGGCAATCAATGAATCAATGAATGAAGGAATCAATGAAGAATAGTTTTTGGTGCAAACTTTTAGTTTCTCCAAAAAATTAAATCTTTTGCATTGGTGTGCAAGAGTGGGCTTGAGTGCTTGGACGAGAGATCCGAAGAATATCCACATGCGAGGTGTGTGAGTCGATAATCGTAAGATTTTTAGAGTGCGAGATCCGAAAAGTTATCAAATCCCTAATTTACTTCTCCAAATCACCACTATATTTCTTCCCGCTTTCGTTCTATATCAAATTGGTATCAGAGCTAAAACCTGGGTTGTCTTCTTTTTCCTTTTCTTTTTTTCATAAAAAAAATCTTTTTCCTTTAGTTAGGTTTTATCAAAGATCAAAACAAAACTTTTCTTTTCTTTTCTTTTTTCCGTTTTCATCATTATCTTCTTAACTTTAAGATTTTAGAAGAAAAACCCTAACGTTTTCGTCATCTTTTTTCCCTCATAAAAAAGATGTCCTTTTCTTTTTCTTTTTCTGTTCTTCCAATTAGATTTGGATTTTTTAACTGTGAGAAAAAAATAAAAAGAGAGAGATGAAAAAATTGGAATAAAAACATCAAGAAAAAATCACCAAAAACTCTAACCCTAGCCCTAACACACACCTCTGCCTCCGCCTCTGCCTACAACGGCCCCGACGATAGTTTTCGCCACCTCCAAAGCTTTCCCCACCGTCAACGTCACCTCAGGCACCCAGCATCGCCTTCCTCAGCGACGAAATCCTATTTCGTCGCCGTCCAAAGCCACGTCAAAGTCTGCCACCACTCCAAATAACCTCATCAACCGACGCCACACTGGTCAGGTAATGTTCCCCTACCGTCATTCAACAGGTAGTAAACTTTTCAAAGTGGGGAAGGATGATGAGGATCAAGTTGTTAAGTTCTTATTAGTTGAAGTTGGTTGAAATTATATTTGATTTAGAGGTAAGATTTTATTTGTTTTTGTTTGGTTTTATTTGTTAGAATTTTTAGTTGGGATTTTAATTGTTTTTATTTGATTTTATTTATTAAGATTTTATTTAATATTTTTGTTATTTGGTTTAATCCCACATCGGATGGGAGAAAATTTGTTTCTAGCCAATAAATAGGCTCCAAAACGTAATGTATTTGACAACCAATGAATCAATGAAGCATAGTGTTTGGTGTAAAATTTTAGTTCTCCACAAAATTATATCTTTTGCATTGGTGTGCGAGTGTGGGCTTGATTGCCTGGGTGAGAAGTCCGAAGAGTATTTACATGTGAGGTGTGCGAGTATGTGATCGTAAGATTTTCGGGGTGCGAGATTTGAAAAGTTATCAAATCCCTAATCTATTTCTTCTCCAAATACCCACCATCTCCCTTCCCACTTCTGTTCTGCATCACCCCCACAGAAGGAATCTTGAGGGGTTGCATATGAAACAAAGGTGGCAGAGGAAATGTCGCGTTAGAAACGTGTTCCATACGAGACAGGGGTTCACAATAAAAGAGGGGTTCACAATAGAAGTACACGTATTTCAGAGTAGAAATGATTGGGTTGGTTTCGTCAAAATAGAAGAATGAAAGCCCCATGCAAACAAGAATTGAAATTGTAAATAAAATTATAGAAAGCTTGTTATGAAACAAATATTGCCCCTCCCCCCCCCCAAAAAAAACAAGAATAATTGATACAAAAAGATGTATAAGACCAGATTGAATGGTGGTATCATGGCACATGTAGCCATGCTTGCATCCATTCCTTAGCATTATAAACTATGGTGATAATAAAAATAAAGAATGCAGAGGATGCATAGAAGTGTCCGAAGTTGGACCCCTCTTCCTAGGGGTATTCTTAAGCTGAATGTGGATGGTGCTATAAAGGGAACCCAGGTATCTCTGGAGCTGGGTGTATCTTTCGGGGTGAAGGAGGAAATTGGGTACTCAGTTTTTCTGGATACATTGGTTTCTGCTCTGTATTGAATGCGAAACTTCAGGCTATTCGATGGTGTCTTGAGATTGCGTGGGAAAAAGAATTCCAAGACAATATTTGTGAATCAGATTCGCAGGTGGCTCTTCATCTACTTAACGCACCTGATGTAACATCTCACCCTCTCCTGAGTTTAATTTTGGATATTAGGCAGTTAGCATCTAGATTCCATTCATGCTCCTTTCAACATATCATGTGTGAGGCAAACTTCTGTGCTGTGCTGATGCTCTAGCGACTGTGGGGTGTACTTTAGACACGGAATTTCAGGTGTGGGACCATCCACTAGCTAATTTATTACCAGTGATTCAACTGGATGTAATGGTGATAGTGGTACCAATGGGGTTCTCCCTCTCATTTGTTGCATTTAATTTCCGATGTATCAAAAAAAGAAGAGGCCGAAGTTGAAGTTAAGGGAACGGAAACATGAGAATAATGGACTTAAAGATAACTAAATACAACATCTATTGTTGTTATTTGTTGCAATTTATAGGCATAAGTGGCCAAAAATGCCATAAACCAAAACATTTGGAACAAGGAATGTATGTAGACGAATGATATTAACATTCACATGTAAAAGCAAACATAACTGGGGAAAAATCCATGGATTACAATCACATCAGCTTATGGAAGGAAAGATAAATTCCATGAATACCTCCTCAAATGTCTCTCCTTTGGCAGCCAATAGAACAAGGAAAGCACTGATTAATGCTTCTTCTCCTCTACTGAGTAAAATATCAAGGGAAGCTTCCGCCTCCTCTTCAGACAGATCCACCCCATTTATCAGTGATTCTATCAACTGCCCACAAAAAAACATTCCCTTATCACTAGAATTTAACACCAAATAGCATTTTTTTTGGAAGGCCTAAACACTAAAATTCCATCATCAAGAACAACATTGGAGATGGTTCACCTCATAAATCGATCCTAATGGCAGCTTTGAACTTCCACATGATCCCTGAAGATCCGAGCTTGAAGAAGCTATCAATTTTCTTCTAATATTTTTCTCCACTGCTCTATTTGTACTAGTAACCCAACATTTCGTGGGATATGGCTCCCAGATTGATTTCTTGCATGCAGATGGATAAGGAGAAACAGCAGATAAGCATCTGGATGCGGTCATTTATAACCCTGTGTTTCCTTTGCAAAGATCTCAACTTTTCGCAAGATTTGTGCCTGGAATCATCAGGAACCTGTGGAAACCAAACAAACACGGCAGAATGTTCTCATAATTAACTATACATGCCAACTAGAACAAGGAAATTCAAACTTGCTACTTTTTGAAATCACTACAAGATAAAAACAGAGATTGTGCAGCGGCTATTTGATTTCTTGATGAGTACCTTGTTGACCAAAGATTAGAGAGAAACCCTAATGATACCGTAATTGAACAAGAAACGGAGCGGGAATTTAAGAGGGGAGTTGCTACGCGCACATTCGTTTTGCTATGCGGACGTTTCCTTCTCGAAATGAACAGTAACGAAATTGGCTTTTTGAAAAACCAGAAATACCCCCAAATGTAATAAACGGTTATGCGCGCTGAGTAATTTTGCTCTTCAAAATGATTTTTTACTCAACACGTACAACTGTACAAATTCTGACATCGCACAGCCCGCAAAAGTTTTGCATATTGTGCGCACTGAGTAATTTTATTGACTAAGATAAAAATTACTCAGCGCGCACAACGGGCAAAACTTTTGTCGGTTGTGCACGTTGAGTAAGCCTTTTCATTGTCAACAAAATTAGTCGGCGCGCACAATGGGAAAAACTTTTGCTGGTTGTGCGCTGTCAGAATTTGTACAGTTATGTGCATTGAGTAATTTTTATCCACTTTCGCCATTTTTACTCAGAACTGAATGTGAATAGTCCCGAATGCGAACAGTCTTGTGTCCGTCCAAAGGGGGAGAAAGTTGATGATATGTATAGTAGAGGATTTCAAGCATAGATCATCCTTGTCGATCTTGATTAGGGTTTAACCATGTCACCCCGCAATCGCAAACGAGCTAGAAAGTCTATGATCACCCTCGCTGATGCTATAGATCTGTCGAGAGATCGAGAAGATACTCCTTCGACAGAAGACCAACCAGAGTCATCACCTGGGCCACCATCATCTCCTTAATATCAGTCGATTGATGTTCTCTCTCCTCAACCGTCTGTCGACCCATCGTCCTCTGAGCACCCTCCAGATCACAATGAGCCTCATGCTTAGTCCGACACTCAAGCTCCTAAAGACGCGTCGAGGCCGTCAGAACTGTTGAGTATTGGTGTTTTATACCAATCTTATTTTGACGATGATCACAACATTATGTTATTGCTAATGACTCTCATGTTTTAGTCTCTCAGTTTTATTTCAAGAATATCTTTCTTGGATACTAATCACTTGGTGCAAGGATGGACATCAAGTGAAGATGGACTATTGCTTGGGCTCAAGGAGTGCCAAAGCTTGGAGATGATGGAGAGCAATCAAGGCATCAAGATTGAAGACTTAGACTCTAAGGAAAGCATTGTAATCAATGTAATTTACTTTATTGCTTTCTTTCTCTTTTGAGTCTAGGATTAATGTAATGCCTTGTTAGATGGTTTACTCATTCATGCATATGCATTTAACTATCTTAGTGAGCCTTAGGATTATCATAGAATCCAACCCAATAGGTTCACTTTGTCCAAAGACTCACTTGGTGTTTCTGGCTTCCAACAATCGTCTGCTGAAGGAAACACAGTCGACTGGGTGATTTCCATTCGCCTGTAGATCCTTCTACAGTCGCCTGATATGTACAACTCAAGTCAACTTTTCTATTGACTCAAACTTGAGCTTTACGCACAATCGACTACTGGTCAATTTACAGTCGCATGTAGATTGGTTATCAGTCGTCTGAGTAGCGTAAGTGCATTCTCTGCATCTTTCTGTCTTTTCTCAATCTTATTCAGCAGACGACTGATTAAGGTTTTACAGTCGCCTGACTAATAGACAGTCGACTGTATTATTGACATCAGTCGCATGTGTGCTTAACTGGACAAAGAGTGCAGCTCTCTGTTTTATTCCATCCCCTGTAGCAGTTGCCTGCTGAAGGAATTACAGGCGCCTGTCCTGTTCTCAGTCGACTGTATCGACTTCATCAGTCGATTGTCCTGGCTCAGATTATAGCCGTTGGATATTTTCTAGCCGTTGATCAGTCGACTGTCTTTTGATCATCAGTCGACTGTTCATGTCGTTTTCGCCCAGTTTCTAGCCGTTGCAGAATCATTTCTTTGGCTGTTTTCTTGGGTTTTGGGGTTTGATATAGGGCTCCTATATATATGAGTGTGCTGACATCTCTTATACTTCTTGATGCTATTGAATATCTCAAGAGATCTATAAGCAACTCACAAACTCCCTCAATTCCCTCTCAAGAGCTCTCATTCTTCTTCATGCATTGAAGTCAAGCTCAAGGTAATTCATCCAAGTGCTCTCAAGCATATCTCAACGCTTGGAGATCCTCTTCCATGCCTTGCATCCATTCATGAGTAAGCATCTCAAGTCATAGGTAAGAGTACTTTATTTTACTTGGTGATTTTGTGTCTCTAATTCTCTTTGTGGGAATTAGATCTTTCTCTCTTTGTGGGAGGTTATCTCTTTGTGTGACTAGGATATTCTCTTTGTGGGAAAAACTCTCTTTGTGGGAGTTTAGTGTCCTAGTGTAGGGCTAACCCTAATTCTCTGAGTAGGAGTTAGTGATTCTCTGTGTGGGAGTCTTGATCCTCGTGTAGGATTGGTTAGGTCATTGTGTAAGGCATAAATCCTATTTGTGGGGTATCTCCTTGTGAGATTTGTATTCACTTCTCTGTGTGGGAATATAGTGAATATTGGTGTGGCTGGATGTACCCAAGTTTGGGGAACCAGGGTAAAACTTTGTGTTTGCGTTTGGATTGATTGTGCCTTTTAATTCCTCTTGCATTTATAATTCCGCATTTGCAAGTTTAATTTTAATTGGACAATTTTATTGTCATTACACTATTCACCCCCCTATAGTGTGTGTTGTTAGTATTACAAGGGTAAAGCGATCCTTACAAGAACTAGGGTTGATTTTCTTATCGATTGTTATATGTGTCTGGATGGTCGTCATATTTCCTTCTGTGATGACCTTGAGAGCATCGAGTCTACTGTCTTTTTACTGGTCGTGATCAAGTTCAGACCACGGATTATCTCTGTCGTATCCAAGACATCCTGCGTCCTCCCTCTGATATGCCATCCTCCTCAGAGCCTCCTGAGGATTTGACTCAACGTCTGGGAGAATTTGAGTTCAGTCTATCCGGCATTTGGTATGTGGTTACGATGATGCGTAATGAGCTCAATGTTGTGAAGGGCATATTTAAAAATATCCATGAGGAATTGGACACACTCCTGCCCACGCCTAGAGATATTACAGCTCCTGACCCTCCAGAACCAAGTGCAACTTGTTAAGCACCTCCTCCACCGTCAGTAATGATGGCATTAAGGACTGTTCCATGAGCCTCTCTCCATCTAATCTAAGAAATGTATTTATGTGATCTGTCTAAGAGAGTGCAAATGATAGGTTGTCTTCTATTTTGGGAGATTAGGCATGTTAACATATATGTTAATTTGGGAATGCGGTTTGTATATTTTCATTAGGGTATACGTGTCACATTATGCTATATGTGATTGATACTTTTGGAAAGTGTAACATGTTCTTTCAAGTGACCGCTGATGACATTTTTGTTAGAGAAGATTGTTGAATATTTGGATCCCCCAATGTGGTATTGATGATAAGCAAACATGATTAATTGTGAATAATCCATATATTTTATAGCTAATGAAAGTATCGTTAATATAGATAAAGTCATATCAAATGAAGACGATGGGTTGGGTCATTGAAGCAATGACATCAAACAATGAAGCATGCAAATCAAGGAATGAACACAAAGAAATCAAATGTTGGACTCAACAAGCTCAATGGAAGTCTTCAAGGAATTCAATAGGAAGTGAAGACGATTAATATGTAAATCTTTCTTTCTTTACTTCATTGTTGAAATAGCATGTTAAGCCTTGAATAGACTTGATAGAATCTCATTCATAACACTCACAACACTTTAGATCATATATCATTGAGTCTCATATGTTTAGAACTTACATAAGCTTGAATTAGAGCTTTTCAGCCTACCAAGGCGTCTGGTGGTTGATCTCCAGACGCCTAGTGATCATGCACAGCTAGTTCTCCAAAACCCTACCCAGTACAGACGCCTGAAGTTTTCATCCTAGACGTCTGCACAAGTGTGTCAGACGCTTGGATGATGAACTCCAGACGTCTGGATAATTCGAGCTAAACTTCTAGTATCTCAGCCTCTGCAGTATGACTGTATCAGATGTCTGAATATATATTACCAGCCGTCTGCACAGTGTGTCAGGTGCTTGGATGATACACATCAGACATCTGGTTATTTATGAGCAAAATTTTCAGTAGCTCAATCTATATAGTCAGTTATGATCAGGTGTTTGAAGTTGTGATGCCAGACGTCTGTATTGTTGATCAGACGTCTGGAAGATGAACATCAGACGTCTGTGTATTCCGACCAAAAATTCCAGTAATTTAGTTCTTCACTATCAGTATGATCGGGAGCCTGATGCCTTTGAGTCAGACGTCTAGGCATTGGACCAGACGTCTGTGAAGTCTTATTCAGATGTCTGCCAAGTGTCTGTTAGACTGCATTAATGACCCAGTTAGAACGGTACAGCAGGCGTCTGGTCTGTCTACTCAGGCGCCTGGTGACTATGATTTCTATCCGTTCATAGCCGTTTCCAGCATTTAATGCTTGTGATTTTTCTATGCCTTTGGACATATTTCAGTGGCTTGTTTACATGGCTTAAATGTCTTGACTTGAGAACTCTTAAACACACCATTGAATACACTCCAAAGCAATTGCATGTCATTCATTCTTCTCTAGAGCATGCAAGAGCATGCAAAGCCATTTAAGCTCAAGCTCTAAGTGTCAACTTGTCTCCAAAAATTTCAAGACCAAGCTTCTAGCATTCATTGCTAATCATCTTGAGACAAGTAGTAAGTGCTAATTCTCTCATCATTTAGAGCACATCACACACACCTTCTTGCCTCATTCGTCAAGGTATTATTCAAGGCATAAGTTTTGTTAATTGTTTCATATTAGACATTTCAGTTCTCTATTCTCTCTGATATTTAAGATATACTCTCGGGTTGTGAGAGTGACCCATTCCTGGGTTGTGGGAAGTGGAAGAAGAAAGTTTATTGGTTTTACACTTGCCCGTTTTTGGCAAGTGGATATTAGTGGAACACTAGTCACTAGCAAGTTAGCTAGTGGGTTGCTGGAGTATGATTCAAGGGAGTCGGTTAGACTCAATGAATCCGAACCAGGGTAAATCTGGTGTTTGCGCTTGCATTATTTTTGTCGTTGCTCTCTCTTTTCTATTCCGCACTAAGGTTGCATAAGGGTTTTATAATTTGGCGTAATTTCATTATTGCCGTTATAAAACACTATTCATCCCCCTCTACTGCTTCTCACTATAGTTTCAGATCCTACAATTGGTATCAGAGCAATGTTTTCAAACTATGGCAACCACAAGCAGCAGCTACAATCGCAATGGTGCATCTTCTAACACCGAAGGATAATTCACCGTTTGACCCCCACACTTCAACTGGTTAAATTATGGGTATTGGAAAGCCAAGATGATCATCTTTCTAAAAAACGCTTCTCTTTGGCGTACGGTAGAAAATGAGTATGTCGATCCGCTTGAAGAAGACTTCTCCAAATGATCTCCGGTTCAAGTGCTTGCGGAGACAAACTATGCAAAAGTGATGAACTCGCTTATATGTGCATTGAATGCGACAGAATTCAACACAGTGTCAAATTGTACAAGAGCATACCAAATTTGGAACCACATCCAAGTTATGTTGAATATTGGATCCCCAAGGTGGGTTTGATGATAAGCAAACATAATTAATTGTTACTAATCCCCATATTTTATAGTTAATGAAATCATCGTCAATATATATAAAGTCATATCAAATGAAGACGATGAGTCGGATCATTGAAGCAAGGACATCAATCAATGAAGCATGAAAATCAAGGAATGAACGCAAGGAAATCAAATGTTGGACTCGACAAGCTCAATAGAAATCTTCAAGGAATTCAATATGAAGTGAAGAGGATTAATATGTAAATCTTTCTCTTTCTTTACTTCATTGTTGAAATAGCATGTTAAGCCTTGAATAGACTTGATAGAATCTCATTCATACCACTCACAACACTTTAGATCATATATCATTGAATCTCATATGATTAGAACTTACATAAGCTTGAATTAGAGCTTTTCAGTCTACCCAGACGCCTGGTGGTTGATCTCCAGACGCCTAATGATCATGCACAACTAGTTCTCCAATACCCTACCCAGTATATACGCCTGAAGTTCTCATCCTAGACGTCTGCACAAGTGTGTCAGACGCCTGGATAATGAACACCAGACGTCTAAATAATTCGAGCTGAACTTACAGTATCTCAGCCTATGATATCTGATAGAAATCAGACGTCTGAAATTATGCTTCTAGACGTCTACACGGTGAGTCAGGCGCCTGGATGATATACATCAGACGCCTGTTATTTATGAGCAAAATTTCTAGTAGCTCAAACTTTTCGTTCAGTCATGATCAGGCGTCTAAAGTTATGTTACCAGACGTCTGTATATTTGACCAGACGTCTGTATGAAGAATATCAGACATCTGTGTATTCGGACCAATATTTCCAGTAACTCTGTTCCTCACTGTCAAGTATGGTCAACGCCTGATGCCTTTGAGCCAGACTTCTAGGCAGTGGACCAGGTGTCTGGAAAGTCTTCTTCAGATGTTTGTCAAGTGTCCGTTAGACTACATTTATGACACAGACAAAACAGTACATCAGGCGCCTGGTCTGATTACTTCAAGTGCCTGGTGACTAGGATTTCTGCATATTAACAGCTGTTTCCAATATTTAATGCTTGGAATTTTTCTCTGATTTTGGACAGAGTTCAGTGGCTTATTTATATGGCGTTAATGTCTTGACTTGAGAACTGTTAGACACACCATTGAATACACTCCAAAGTTATTGCAAGTCATTAATCCTTCTACAGAGCATTCAAAAACATTCAAATCCATTCAAGCTCAAGCTCTAAGTTTTCAACTTGTCTCCAAAGCTTTCAAGATCAAGCTTCTAGCATTCATTGCTAATCATCTTGAGACAAGTAATAAGTGCTCATACTCTAATCATTTAGAGCACATCACACTCACCTTCTTGCCTCATTTTTAAAGGTGTTATTCAAGGTATAGGTTGTGTAAATTGTTTCACATTGGACATTTCAATTCTATTTTCTCTTTGATATTTGAGATATACTCTCAGGTTGTAAGAGTGATCCATTCCCAAGTTGCGGGAAGTGGAAGAATAAAGTGTATTTGTTTTACACTTGCCAGGTTTTTTAAAGTGGTTATTAGTGGAACACTAATCACTAGAGGGTTGGCTAGTTGGTTGCTGGAGTAGGATTCAAGAGAGTCAGAGAGACTCGATGAATCCGAACCAGGGTAAATCGGTGTTTGTGTTTGTGTTGTTTGTGTTGTTGTTCTCTCTTTTCTGTTCCGCACTAAGGTAGCATAAGGGTTTTATAATTTGACACAATGTCCTTATTATCGTTATAAAACACTATTCACACCCATATAATATTTCTCCCAATAGTTTCATATCCTACAATTGGTATCAGAGTAATGTTTTCAAACTATGGCGACCACAAGACACAGCAACAAGCGCGATGGTGCATCTTCTATCATCAAATGACAATCCACAGTTCGACCTCCACACTTCAATGGGTCAAATTATGGGTATTAGAAAGCGAAGATGGTCATCTTTCTAAAGAGTGCTTCTTTTTTGGCGTACGGTAGACAAGGAATATATTGATCTGCTTGAGGAAGACTACTCAAAATGGTCGCCGGTTCAAGTGCTTGCGGAGACAAACAATGCAAAAGCGATAAACTCGCTTATATGTGCATTGAATGCAACAGAATTCAACAAAGTGTCGAATTGCACAACCGCACACCAAATTTGAAACCACCTCCAAGTAACTCATGAAGGGACAACCCATGTAAAGTTGTCAAAACTTCATGTTTTTGTACAACGGAGTTGTTTCAAATGCAGGAAAAGGAAACCATCTCTAGCATGTACGCAAGATTCACATATATCGTGAATGAGCTTGAAGTTCTTGGGAAGGAATATACCCAAGTAGAAAAGGTAAGGAAACTCATTATGGTCGTCACTCCGAAATGGAAAAAGAAGACAATGTCAATTGAGGAAGGCAATAATATGGTCATATACACGGTTGAGGCCTTCATATGAAACTTCATGGCTTATAAGGTTAGGAAGGCGGATAGAGAAGAAAGGAATGCTCTTAGAGCTCTATCCAAACCTAAAAAGAAAACAATTGCTTCCAAAGCTGATTCGGAGAATGAAGACTCTCATTAAGAAATTGACATGGAGTCTATGGCACTTATAGTAAGGAAGTTTCAACGGGTTTACCGAATATGAAATTTCAAACCGAGGAACAAATTTGTTTCCACTAACAATTCTTCTTAGTGTTTTAATTGTAATAAGCCAAGGCACATTAAGATGGATTGCCCCTTACTTAAGAACGAGAAAAAATGTAAATCCCCAAGTACAAAATTAGAGATTTGTACAAGGAGAAAAAGAAGAAGAAAGGACTAGCATGAACATGGAATGGTTCAAGAGAGAATTCGAGTAGCGAAGACTCGGATGAGAAAAATGGAGAGGTTGCACACATGTGTTTCATGGCTAAGTAAAGCTCTCTAAAGGACTCATCAAGTGATAGTGATAGTGACACCGATGAGGTAACTATGGTGATCTTAGATTAGCAAATGAGCAATTATTTGATAAGTATCACAAGTTGTTCAACTCTTATATGATTGCTAAGGATAAACTTGCTAGCATAACTACTTTATCCATGAATTTCGATATGAATGTTAGAACTTCACATAATGCACTTAGTAAAGTGAAAACCACTTTGGCTTCTCAAAATGATTGTTTTGATAATGAGGTTATATCCCTCAAATCTCATTTAGACGATGTTCAAATTAGTGGGTGCGACGATGTCCAGATTGAAACACTTCAATCTCAAAACACACTTTTGGAAAATGAGAATGTAGCCCTCAAATCCCAAGTTCAAGAACTTACTACACAAGTATCCACTTTGGATACTAATATCTATTCTCTAACTAAGAGATATGAGCTCATATCCTCCAACGTCGATAGAATAAATAAGGGCAAGGACAAATTGAACACATTGTTGGAAAATCAATTTCCCACAAATTTCCGCGGTGGACTTGGTTATTCAAAACATAGCGCTTCCACCTATCGCACATCCTATAGTGGAGCAACTATATAATTTGTGAGGCCATTCTTAGGTGCATCCATAAGTGGAGCAACTAACCTCTTAAGTAGTTCATCTACCAAAATAAGCTCTATTCCGTTGACACCCTCTTTTGGAAAGAACGCCACCAAGGGTGGATCACCAAAGAAGGGACATGCATGCATGTACACACACACACACTCAACCATGTAGGAGAGCACCTTCACACCATGCTCCTACTTATGATGATTTTTATGCACCACACCCTCGTGCACGTGCAAACACACATGTGAGACACTCATATGGCCGCACACTCATGCGCATGGTTATGCACAACCACCGAATGCACATGCTTACCCACGTGCTTCTCATGCTTATCAAGCTTCACATTCTTATGCACCTAATGCATATACACCGAATGTGAAAACTCATATAAATGCTCACAAATCACGCACACATCGTGCACAATCACATGCTATGTATCATGCACACCCTCACATATATTACCCACATGCATCACACTATGGGTATGCACAAACACATTCAACACTTACTCACCCTCATGCGTATGTTCACCCAAATGCCTATCCACATTCACATGCTCATATGTTGCATGCTCCTATTAGAAACACACCTTCAATGCACGCACCCATGAGTCATATGACTTCCAAGAGTCATATGACTTCCAAAAGTCATTTGATTTGGGGTCCTAAGAACACTAGCAAGTATGACAAAGGCATGTATATGCAATCATATTTTAAGGAAGTAGTATATAATGTGAAAAATGTTAGGAAGCCAAAGTCTACTTGGACTTGGTTTCAAAAGGGCTAATCCCCTTGAACCCAACATGCTTGAGTACCATGTGTTTATCGTATATTCTATATTTACCCAAGAAGAGGAAAAATGGCAATATGGGAAAATATTGCTCTAAATGCAAAAGAAAGGGTTGGATACTTGATAGTGGGTGTTCCAAATATATGACGGGAGACACAAGTTTGCTCTTCGATATTATCCGTATCAAGAATGGCAGAACGGTCACTTTCAGAGGCAATGAGAAGGGCTCCATCACAGGGTTTGGCAAAGTTGGTAACCCCTCTAAACCTCTCATAGATAATGTTTATCTTGTAGATGGTTTAAATCACAACCTTATCTCTATAAGCCAACTGTGTGACAAGTGTTACATAGCACAAAAGTGGAAAATAGAAAAAAAGGACTCCCAACTCACAAAAGGAAAGCCAAAAGGTGTCCACACACGTTGTACAACCCACTCCATAGTATATTCCAAGGAAGTCCAACTGAACAAGATCACCCTCGGTGGACTCCATCTGTACCTCAGTACGGAGTATGATTTGTTGTGTCAAGTCCTGCACCGACTACTCTGCTCCCACTCTTGGAAAACATAAATAAGGTACGTCAACGCGTGACCCAGTATGAAAACTTAACTAAACTAGCTAAAGTCCAGTTTCAAAACCGGTCTACCTAACTAAATGGTCGGTCTACTAAAAGTACATGGGTCCACACATTTAATGCATAAAAATAAAACATGGCATATTATGATGGTACTGAGAAAGTAAAGCGGAAGGAGATAAATAGCAACATTTGCATGGTAATGACTTTAATTTAGAGTTTTGTATTAAATTAACTTTTGAAAACCCATGTAAATTGTAGGACACTTAAGGAGCTGGACTTCACCCATGGTAGGTGAACACGGTGTTACCCCTATCAGTGACACGAGTACTGTAGGGGCCTCTCATAAATCCCCCGTTTTGAGAGTGAAATGGTGGTACTCCTCTACCTCGTGGTGCATCACGAGTACACCCATGGGCCTCTCTAACCCTGCACACTCCATGTGCGAGCTGTCGGGAGTGCGAGTGATGTTGGATACAATGATCGATGGCTTCGTGTTTGATGATAACAAATGTGTGTGTGATCGGCCCCCGGATACACAGTCGGGAGACAATTGTAATTTTACTGCAAGTGCACGGTGTAGTGGCGAGCGGGTATCGAACACGAGAAGGTGGTGTTGGCTCCAATCTATCCTAGGTTGGCTCGACTACGAATGTTTTATTGGTGGATGTGGTTATGATGTGATGTAATGACAATGGTGATGGATGTCGGTGTCGGTGATAAAGAAGTTGGGTAGAGTTCAATATAATAAAAGTTTCTAGGGCAAGGGAATTCCCACTACGGAATATCATGCATCCTTGTGAATCGCGAATCTCAATAATACTAGACTTGGATTGAGGTGAACTAGTCGTAACTAAACAGAGAACCAAGCTCACGCTCTCCACTATTGTCGGCCTATAGCAACCTAGATTAGGGCCCACTCTCGTGCAAACCCTAATCTAAGCCACTAGTATTAAGATCGACACCATCGTCCAATCGCACCTCGAGCCTACTCTCATGCAAACTCGAGGTACGATCTAGCTTGTGATAGCTCTTATTCGTCCAATCTCTTGCAAACGAATATGGGTATAGATTTATAATAAAAATGCTAACTTTGGTCCAATCTCTTGCAAACAAAGTCTAGTGAATTTCGATTATAAATCTAAATCGAACATCTAGGCCTTCCCATTGATCAGAATCCAATCTCCTGCAAAAACCAAATCAATGGAAAGTACTAGCTATCCGTGATAAATCAATCACAATCTAACCTTCTAACAATTCTAGCAACACATACATTCATTCATCACAAATCTCATATGAGATCCATAGGGTTCATCCCCTTCCCTAGAACAACGATCAACCAAGCATAGCAATAACGATACAGGAATCAATAAAAAACATTGCTTGCATATAAAACGATATCAAATCGATGATTCAAACAGCAAGAACAAAGATATTTAGCTTTGATGAAGAACTTCAATCCAGTTACAAGCTTTTATATCCGAGAGGGGGCCTAGGGCATGACCTAACCTCTAAAAAGTCTCTTAGAAAATAATAGAAACTCCCCTCTAATGACGGCTACAAACCATATATATAGTCCCCTCAAAACCCTTGCAAATAACCCTAAAAACCCTCTGAAATTCGTGCCAAAGTCAGCTCTGGCCGAAACTTAAGTTCTGGACCCACGCTCACTCGACCGAGTAGAATACAGCTTTGGCCGAGTAGCGATTTTAGCACTGCAGCGTCAACTTGTAGAAATTTCCCAGATTTCATCCGGCCTCCGATTGGTGCGTTCTTGGCGGTGTTGGAACCGTCATGAAGTCTACTATCCATAAAAATATGAGAAAAATACTTTGCTCACTAAAATGATAGCAGATTTCAAAAGAGTGAGAGGCTATCTGAAAATCTGGGCGTTCGTGTCACT
The DNA here is from genome assembly GCA_030789695.1 of Scilla litardierei. NCBI lineage: Eukaryota > Viridiplantae > Streptophyta > Magnoliopsida > Asparagales > Asparagaceae > Scilla > Scilla litardierei. Next base: position 17,814,592 of record CM061134.1, on the reverse strand, counting down.
CGACCGAGTGCGAGATCCAAATAAAAACAAAGAAGTTAGGGGGTTCTGGCATTTTGGCATTTTGCGTCACTCGGCCGAGTGGGATTCATCACTCGGTCGAGTGGACCTCCTACTCGGCCGAGTGGGTCTTCTGCTATGCTCCCCAAAATTCCAGAGAGTCTGCTTCGATTTCCTTCAGAAGTCCTAACTCACTCGGGCGAGTGGAGTTCTCTACTCGGTCGAGTGAAAGTAACCACTCGGTCGAGTGCATTATGGCACAAGGCATCTTCATATCAGTCGTACTTGACTGAGTACGCTCCTTCACTCGATCGAGTGAACAACGTTACTCGGCCGAGTGGCCAGTTTCTGGAATCCTTCCTTCTCCTTCTCGTCTCCTCTTCGCTTCTATCGATCTTCTTCTTCTCCCGCTCATCGTCCAGCGTCGTTAGCTCCTAAATAAGGTCATGAGCGATGCTCCGGCAGGCGTGCAAATTTCTTAAGCTCATTTTTGCTCCTGATCACTCCATATTTTCTGAAATCCGACAAAAACAAGAAATAGTGAAAAGTAACGTAATATCATCGAATAATCGTGAAAAGCGTGGTACAGACAATCAAAATGGTATGCAAATATGCATAAAAGGTGTAAAATATGGACCGATCAAAATCTCACAAGCTTACCTCTTACTCGTTGTAATGGCTCATAGTGCCATATACGTAGGGCCTATGTTTTTGTGTGAATATAGAGTGTATATCTGTGTACTATGTATTGTGTATATGCTTTTGAGTACATATTTGCATGTGCTTTATGTGATTGATCATGCATGTGCATGTAGTGTGTGCAGTGGACTATGAAGTGGTATAGTAATATTATATGATTGTGTGGAGTAGTCCTAGTAATTAGACTTACTATTAGTGTTATTAATTTAATTGATGCTAATTGTGGATTCTTATTATTTGCTTGCATTGTTGCCCATGGATGCTCGTTGAATGCTTATGTGGTAATGTGGGTGTAGTGTGCATGCATGAATGGTAAGGTGATGCATGGGTATGTGATGCATGAATGTGGTTGTATGATGGTATGTGTATGTGTGTGAATGGGTGTGTAGGATTGGTGTAGAGAGGCTAGTGTGAAAGGGGTTAAGGTTAATAGCATTCATGTAATTAATATGAGAGTATGAGAAGTAATGGCATACTTGTAATTAAGGATGGGTGGGTGTGTATAGTGGGAGAGATATTTGTGGAGGATGACAAACGTGTAAATATGACTTCTTGACCTTTCTAATTTATACGCCATGGCTTAATTTCACAAATTTACCTTTGAAATTCTTAGTAAAATCATCACCATTGAAATTCTGAAATTCTGAAGTTTGTATGGTTTTGTGCATTGAGCAATTCTGAAGTTTGTATGGTTTTGTACATCGAACAATTCTGAAGTTTGTAAGGTTTTGTGCATATAGCTTCTTGACTCTTCTAAGTAATTCTTGGCTCTTCTACTCTTTTCTCCCAAATTCTCATCGTTTCTAAACTCTTCTAAAAATATCTCACTCTCTCCCCAAGATAAGGCCGACTTCGTCCCTTCTCATCGCTTCCTCTTAGACTTTAGGGAGGCTGAGCACCCATAGGGCTACACCATCCTCACTCTGCACACACCCGTAGCATCCATGTCGTCGTTTGGGTGCCGTTGCTCATTCTGGGAGCTTGTGGAGGAGAAGAGTCGGAGGAGGAGAAAGATTTGAAGAAGGAGGAGCCGTAGGGATTTGGGCTACCCCTATCTCTCATCACCCCTAAGGTAGGATTCCATCGCCAACTAGTATTAGAGTTGCATGCTTAGTTTCATGGTTGTTGTTGTTGTGAATTTACCTTTTCTTAAGTCAATCCTGAGTTTTGTATGGTTGTGCGCGGTGAGCAATTCAGAGATTTGGGTGGTTTTATGCGGTGAGCAATCCTGAGTTGGGCGGTTGGGCGCGGTGAGCAAATCTGGACAGATTTACATGCTGATTGTTCTGCTTAGTCCTTCCAATCTAGAATTGAGTTTGCTCTGAAATTTTTTTGGCTTAAAGATTGAACTGTTATCTATAACTTTTATGTTGTAAACTTTTACCAATTCGAACTGGAAATAGGGTTAAAATTCTATCTTTACAACATGTCGGGATTTCATCCAATCTGGACACAGTTTGGAAAAACGTAGATCAGTCCCTGCACACTTCATAGAAATTGATGATCTTGGTCTCGTTGGAAAGATAACAACTTTTTCTACAACTTTCTACTAGTACACATTTTCGAGATTCTAACTACAACGTGTCATAAATTAGCAATCTTCACAGCTCGTAGAATTTGTCTGAAAAATAGTTTTGATAGGTCTCACCAAACAATTCACCATAAATCATACAGTGGGAATTTTCTCTTGAAATTTTAACTGTGACTCCACAAACACATATATCTACAACTATTAAGAGAAGAAAAATTGATGTTTAATACAAATGTTTGGAACATTATGCCTCTGTTTGGAACTGTTCTGTTGTTTTCAGAAATTGGATTGTATGAATGTGTTGTTTGTCTTCGGTTCTGGATCTCCATGTTTTGTGGCTTCAATATATGATTGTTCCATGATTCATCAGCTGTTTATTTTGATACCAAATGTTTCATAAAGTTGTTCATTTTCATTTATGTTCAATATCTTGGTGAATTAATTGTTGATAACAATGTTGGCCTTCAAGAGGTGTTGATGTGGGGAAAAGAAAGCAAGTTTGGATATGTTCATATTAGGACACGAAGGTGGAGTGCACGGGCATGGACAAATTTGCCACTGTAGGATGCGGGTGAAGTTGCAGTGGGCAACCTCTTGATACCATTAGGTGGCTTCACGTTGATAACGGAGTAGAATCACGTGCACTTGCACGCCGGCTCATTCATGGAATCCCATTGCATTGCATCTCATAGCAATTGCTTTGTGTTTCTTATGCATCATGGCATCATTGAGCATTATGTGTGATTTGTGGTTATAAATGTGAATGTTGCCTTGTACTGGGGTGGCAAACGGGTCAGGTGGCTTCGGGTTCGGGTCGGGTCAGATTTGACCCGACCCGTTTAGGGGTAAACCCTAACCCGACCCGGATTGAATTCGGGTCGGGTTCGGGTGACCCGGAAAATTTCCGGGTCGGGTTCGGGTTAACCCGTCGGGTTAAGATTTGACTTATACACAACTGCTCCTTTTTCGATATCCAGCGTTTTATAAAGAGCCACCGACAATTTATTAAGTGTTGCATAATTTCCAGTAGCTCGTCGCTTAATCCACATCGATGACATTAATGAAGTATAATTAACGTTACAATTTTATTAACGGAAGTAATAAAATTAACTAAAAAGTTGTATGTAAAGGGAATTGAATACAAGACATCTTAAAGAAAAGGACAAAAATTCAATCGTACAAGCACAACTCCCCATTGCAACTGTGTATTGAAGTTATTATAAATTTTTTATATAAATAGAGAAAGTAAACCGGGTCGAATTCGGGTCATTTGGGTTGACATGTCAAACTCATACCCGACCCGGATTTTATCCGGGTCGGGTCGGGTCAACCTGTATCCTACTAGCCCTTATTGGCCCCAACCCATACCCGGTTTAGGATGCCGGGTTCGGGTCGGGTCGGGTCGGATCGGGTTCATTTTGCCACCCCTAAAGTCTTGTACATATGATTGTTGCCATGAATGCATGAATTGCTTGAGATGGGTGCATAATGGAAAATGAGGTGGTTTGCTTTCATTTGTGAAGCTTAAGTAAGTGGAAGAGAGACGGGTCCCATGTTACCAGTTTTCTTAGTTACTATGCACACTTAGTTGCTCATTATAAATGTTGTACTTGTACTTGTTGTCTCTTGTACATTATGCTCGTATGTACACCTTGCCAGTTACACGTGCACGCTCCCACATGCTCATAATTATAATTGTTACTTCCTTTACTACAGTAGATGTTTATGCCATGTCATACACACTGCCTGCTCACATGCACCCTTTCCACACTTCATGTAAGGGCTAGTTTGGGTATGGTATTCCTACTGGGTCACGCTTTGACGTGCCCCATTGTTGACTTTTCAGGTTCAGGTGTTGGAGTTGGTTGGTGGCTATGAGGTGGAGCAGTGGAGTTCTGTGGATGAGTTAGGTTGGGATGGCGAGTGGAGAGGATAGAGTATTGTACTTTTGGGGTTTTGTTTGGGTAGTGACGAGTTGTTCATGATGGATGTATGTTTAAGTGGATGATGTATAGAAATCAAGACGTTTCTTTGGGTTTATTTGTTGTACAGTTTTCTCCAGTGTTTCTTTTTGTGTTATGTTTTTGGGTTGTTTGGCTGTGCTTTAGGAACATTACAGGTACTATCGCAGCAGTGCACAGTGGACCTGCTAGAGTTTTTTGTACTTTTCCTTCGTAATACCCGCCTCTTCGGAAATACCTGGGACGGATTCGTACTTCCCGGGTATCCTGGAGAGCGGGGCGTTACAGTTGACGGCCCATGCAGGTCACCGCACTGCGGAATGTGAAAGGATAGTGCGTGTAGTGTTCCAAGGGTAGTTTAGTCTTAAGGTGGATATGAGTTATGCCTTAAGATAGAGCCCTGATATCAGAAGCTTGAGGTATAGAGCCCTGAGGGTAGACTCTAGAGTGTTGATTGAGTAAGTATATGTGTGCATATCTATGTGTGTATATATGTGTACATATACGTCTATATCTTTATGAGTGTTGAATATGGCTTATCGAGCATATTAAGATGATATAGTCATGTACATATCACTGTGATATATGTACGAATGATTATATGGCTATGTGATTGTATTTGAAGTATATGTATTAATACATGGTTGACTAATGAATAATGCATAGAATTGAGTTATATACTTGATTGAGGTGCATGTAGTGCATAGATGTGCTGTATAGTGGTCATATACTATGTGTGATTTATGCACATGTAGAGTGTGCAGATGCATGTGTGGATCTTTGAGTTCCACCCATGTATGTGTGGAATGTATGTGTGGATATGTCTTAAGAGTATTAGTGTTGTGAGTTGATATATGTGATGAGTATATGATACATGTATGGCTGTAAGCTGGTACGCTTACACCTATGTATGGATGAGTATATTCTGTATGATTATCTATATGTATTGATATGTATATAGGTATTTGGATGTAACTATGATGTGTGTGTGTATAATTTAATGTACGTGTATGTTGGTATGATCTGTATATTAACGTGTATGGGTGTGTGCCCATGCATGGGTAGGTGTATGCCCAGTTATGTGTATGACTGTATGATATATGTGTAAGTGTATGCACATGAGTATGCGTTGCTTGATGTAATGTATGTATGCATGGGGTATAGTGACCTTAATGTCTAAGTCTATCCATTCTTGAGTTGACCCTTAGTTTGGAAAGTCCGAGGACGGACTTGATTTTTAAGGTGGGTAGAATATAATGGCCCATAGTGACATATACGTAGGGTCTATGTTTTTGTGTGAATATAGAGTGTATATCTGTGTACTATGTATTGTGTATATACTTTTGAGTACATATTTGCATGTGCTTTATGTGATTGATCATGCATGTGCATGTAGTGTGTGCAGTGGACTATGAAGTGGTATAGTAATATTGTATGATTGTTTGGAGTAGTATTAGTAATTAGACTTACTATTAGTGTTATTAATTTAATTGATGCTAATGGTGGATTCTTATTGTTTGCTTGCATGGTTGCCCATGGATGCTCGTTGAATGCTTATGTGGTAATGTGGGTGTAGTGTGTATGCATGAATGGTGAGGTGATGCATGGGTATGTGATGCATGAATATGGTTGTATGAAGGTATGTGTATGTGTGTGAATGTGTGTGTAGGATTGGTGTAGAGAGGCTAGTGTGAAAGGGGTTAAGGTTAATGGCATTCCTGTAATTAATATGAGAGTGTGAGAAGTAATGGTATACTTGTAACTAAGGATGCGTGGGTGTGTATAGTGGGAGAGATATTTGTGGAGGATGGCAAACTTGTAAATATGACTTCTTGACCTTTCTAATTTATACGCCATGGCTTAATTTCACAAATTTACCTTTGAAATTCTTAGTAAAATCATCACCATTGAAATTCTGAAATTCTGAAGTTTGTATGGTTTTGTGCATTGAGCAATTCTGAAGTTTGTATGGTTTTGTGTATTGATCAATTCTGAAGTTTGTATGGTTTTGTACATCGAACAATTCTGAAGTTTGTACGGTTTTGTGCATATAGCTTCTTGACTCTGCTACGTAATTCTTGGCTCTTCTACTCTTTTCTCCCAAATTCTCCTCGTTTCTAAACTCTTCTAAAAATATCTCACTCTCTCCCCAAGATTAGGCAGAATTCGTCCCTTCTCATTGCTCCCTCTTAGACTTTAGGGATGCTGAGCACCCGTAGGGCTACGCCACCCTCACTCTGCACACCCCCGTAGCATCCCTGTGTCGTTTGGGAGCCATTCCTCATTCTGGGAGCTTGTGTAGGAGAAGAGAAGGAGAAGGAGAAGGATTTGAAGAAAAAGGAGACATAGGGATTTGAGCTACCCCCTTATCTCTCATCACCCCTAAGGTAGGATTCCATCTCCAACTAGTATTAGAGTTGCATGCTTAGTTTCATGGTTGTTGTTGTTGTGGATTTACCTTTTCTTAAGTCAATCCTGAGTTTTGTAAGGTTGTGCGCGGTGAGCAATTCTGAGATTTGGGTGGTTTTATGCGGTGATCAATCCTGAGTTGGGCGGTTGGGCGCGGTGAGCAAATCTGGACAGATTTACATACTGATTGTTCTGCTCAGTCCTTCCAATCTAGAATTGAGTTTGCTCTGAAATTTTTATGGCTTAAAGATTGGACTGTTATCTATAACTTTTATGGTGTGAACTTTTACCAATTCGAACTGGAAATAGGGTTAAAAATTCTATCTTTACAACATGTCGGGATTTTATCCAATCTGGACACAGTTTGGAAAAACGTAGATCAGTCCCTGCACACTCCATAGAAATTGATGATCTTGGTCTTGTTGGAAAGATAACAACTTTTCCTACAACTTTCTACCAGTACACATTTTCGAGATTCTAACTGCAACGTGTCTTAAATTAGCAATCTTCATAGCTTGTAGAATCTGTCTGAAAAACAGTTTTGATAGGTCTTACCAAACAATTCACCATAAATCACACAGTGGGAATTTCCTCTTGAAATTTTAACTGTGACTCCACAATACATATATCTACAACTATTAAGAGAAGAAAAATTGATGTTTAATACAAATGTATGGAACATTATGCCTTTGTTTGGAACTGTTCTGTTGTTTTCAGAAATTGGGTTGTATGAATGTGTTGTATGTCTTCGGTTCTGGATCTCCATGTTTTGTGGCTTCAATATATGATTGTTCCATGATTCATCAATTGTTTATTTTGCTACCACATGTTTCATAAAGTTGTTCATTTTCATTTATGTTCAATATCTTGGTGAATTAATTGTTGATAACAATGTTGGCCTTCAAGAGGTGTTGATGTGGGGAAAAGAAGGCAAGTTTGGATATGTTCATATTAGGACACGAAGGTGAAGTGCACGGGCATGGACAAAGTTGCCACGGTAGGAGGCGGGTGAATTTGCCGTGGGCAACCTCTTGATACCATTAGGAGGCTCCACGTTGATAACGGAGTAGAATCACGTGCACTTGCACGTCGGCTCATTCATGGAATCCCATTGCATTGCATTGTATTGCATCTCATAGCAATTGCTTTGTGTTTCATATGCATCATGGCATCATTGAGCATTATGTGTGATTTGTGGTTATAAATGTGAATGTTGTCTTGTACGAATGATTGTTGCCATGAATGCATGAATTGCTTGAGATGGGTGCATAATGGAAAAATGAGGTGGTTTGCTTTCATTTGTGAAGCTTAAGTAAGTAGAAGTGAGACTGGTCCCATGTTACAAGTTTTCTTAGTTACTATGCACACTTAGTTGCTCGTTATAAATGTTGTACTTGTACTTGTTGTCTCTTCTACATTATGCTCGTATGTACACCTTGCCAGTTGCACGTGCACGCTCCCACATGCTCATAATTATAATTGTTACATTTTTTTATGACAGTAGATGTTTATGCCATGTCATACGCACTGCCTGCTCACGTGCATCCTTTCCACACTTCACGTAAGGGCTAGTCGGGGTATGGTATTCCTACTGGGTCACGCTTTGACGTGCCCCACTGTAGACTTTTCAGGTTCAGGTGTTGGAGTTGGTTGGTGGCTATGAGGTGGAGCAATGGAGTTCTGTGGATGAGTTAGGTTGGGATGGCGAGGGGAGAGGATAGAGTATTGTACTTTTGGGGGTTTGTTTGGGTAGTGACGAGTTGTTCATGATGGATGTATGTACAGATGGATGATGTATAGAAATCAAGACTTTTCTTTGGGTTAATTTGTTGTACAGTTTTCCTCAGTGTTTCTTTTTGTGTTATGCTTTTGGGTTGTTTGGTTGTGCTTTGGGAACATTACAGGTACTATCGCAGCAGTGCGCAGTGGACATGCTAGAGAGTTTTTGTACTTTTCCTTCGTAATACCCGCCTCTTCGGAAATACCTGAGACGGATTCGTACTTCCTGGGTATCCCGGAGAGCGGGGCGTTACAGTTGGCGGCCCATGCATGTCACCGCACTGCGGCTGTGTAAGGATAGTGCGTGTAGTGTTCCGAGGGTAGTTTAGTCTTAAGGTGGGTAGGAGTTATGCCTTAAAATAGAGCCCTGATATCAGAAGCTTGAGGTATAGAGCCCTGAGGGTAGACTCTAGAGTGTTGATTGAGTAAGTATATGTGTGCATATCTATGTGTGTATATATGTGTACATATACGTCTACTTATGAGTGTTGAATATGGCTTGTCGGGCATATTGAGATGATATACTCATGTGCATATCACTGTGATATATGTACGAATGATTATATGGCTATGTGATTGTATTTGAAGTATATGTGTTAATACATGGTTGACTTATGAGTAATGCGTAGAATTGAGTTATATACTTGATTGAGGTGCATGTAGTGTATAGATGTGTTGTATAGTGGTCATATACTATATGTGATTTATGCACATGTAGAGTGTGCAGATGCATGTGTGGATCTTTGAGTTCCACCCATGTATGTGTGGACATGTCTTGAGAGTATTAGTGTTGTGAGTTGATATATGTGATGAGTATATGATACATGTATGGCTGTAAGCCGGTACGCTTGCACCTATGTATGGATGAGTATATTCTGTATGATTATCTATATGTATTGATATGTATATAGGTATTTGGATGTAACTATGATATGTGTGTGTATAATTGAATGTACGCGTATGTTGGTATGATCTGTATATTGACGTGTATGGGTGTGTGCACATGCATGGGTAGGTGTATGCCCAGTTATGTGTATGACTCTATGATATATGTGTAAGTGTATGCACATGAGCATGCTTTGCTTGATGTAATTTATGTATGCATGGGGTATAGTGACCTTAATGTCTAAGTCTGTCCATTCTTGAGTTGACCCTTAGTTTGGAAAGTCCGAGGACGGACTTGATTTTTAAGGTGGGTAGAATGTAATGGCCCATAGTGCCATATACGTAGGGTCTATGTTTTTGTGTGAATATAGAGTGTGTATCTGTGTACTATGTATTGCGTATATGCTTTTGAGTACATATTTGCATGTACTTTATGTGATTGATCATGCATGTGCATGTAGTGTGTGCAGTAGACTATGAAGTGGTAAAGTAATATTGTATGATTGTGTGGAGTAGTACTAGTAATTAGACTTACTATTAGTGTTATTAATTTAATTGATGCTAATGGTGGATTCTTATTGTTTGCTTGCATGGTTGCCCATGGATGCTCGTTGAATACTTATGTGGTAATGTGGGTGTAGTGTGTATGCATGAATGGTGAGGTGATGCATGGGTATGTGATGCATGAATGTGGTTGTATGATGGTATGTGTATGTGTGTGAATGTGTGCGTGGGATTGGTGTAGAGAGGCTAGTGTGAAAGGGGTTAGGTTAATGGCATTCCTGTAATTAATATTAGAGTGTGAGAAGTAATGGCATACTTGTAATTAAGGATGGATGTTTGTGTATAGTGGGAGAGATATTTGTGGAGGATGGCAAACTTGTAAATATGACTTCTTGACCTTTCTAATTTTTACGCCATGGCTTAATTTCACAAATTTACCTTTGAAATTCTTAGTAAAATCATCACCATTGAAATTCTGAAATTCTGAAGTTTGTATGGTTTTGTGCATTGAGCAATTCTGAAGTTTGTATGGTTCTGTGCATTGAGCAATTCTAAAGTTTGTATGGTTTTGTGCATATAGCTTCTTGACTCTGCTACGTAATTCTTGGCTCTTCTACTCTTTTCTCCCAAATTCTCCTCGTTTCTAAACTCTTCTAGAAATCTCTCACTCTCTCCCCAAGATTAGGCCGAATTCGTCCATTCCCATCGCTCCCTCTTAGACTTTAGGGAGGGTGAGCACCCGTAGGGCTACGCCACCCTCACTCTGCACACCCCCGTAGCATCCCTGTGTCGTTTGGGAGCCATTCCTCATTCTGGGAGCTTGTGTAGGAGAAGAGAAGGAGAAGGAGAAGGATTTGAAGAAAAAGGAGACATAGGGATTTGAGCTACCCCCTTATCTCTCATCACCCCTAAGGTAGGATTCCATCTCCAACTAGTATTAGAGTTGCATGCTTAGTTTCATGGTTGTTGTTGTTGTGGATTTACCTTTTCTTAAGTCAATCCTGAGTTTTGTAAGGTTGTGCGCGGTGAGCAATTCTGAGATTTGGGTGGTTTTATGCGGTGATCAATCCTGAGTTGGGCGGTTGGGCGCGGTGAGCAAATCTGGACAGATTTACATGCTGATTGTTCTGCTCAGTCCTTCCAATCTAGAATTGAGTTTGCTCTGAAATTTTTATGGCTTAAAGATTGGACTGTTATCTATAACTTTTATGGTGTGAACTTTTACCAATTCGAACTGGAAATAGGGTTAAAAATTCTATCTTTACAACATGTCGGGATTTTATCCAATCTGGACACAGTTTGGAAAAACGTAGATCAGTCCCTGCACACTTCATAGAAATTGATGATCTTGGTCTTGTTGGAAAGATAACAACTTTTCCTACAACTTTCTACCAGTACACATTTTCGAGATTCTAACTACAACGTGTCTTAAATTAGCAATCTTCGTAGCTTGTAGAATCAGTCTGAAAAACAGTTTTGATAGGTCTCACCAAACAATTCCCCATAAATCACACAGTGGGAATTTCCTCTTGAAATTTTAACTGTGACTCCACAATACATATATCTACAACTATTAAGAGAAGAAAAATATATGTTTAATACAAATGTATGGAACATTATGCCTCTGCTTGGAATTGTTCTGTTGTTTTCAGAAATTGGGTTGTATGAATGTGTTGTATGTCTTCGATTCTGGATCTCCATGTTTTGTGGCTTTAATCTATGATTGTTCCATGATTCATCAGTTGTTTATTTTTCTACCACATGTTTCATAAAGTTTTTCATTTTCATTTATGTTCAATATCTTGGTGAATTAATTGTTGATAACAATGTTGGCCTTCAAGAGGTGTTGATGTGGGGAAAAGAAAGCAAGTTTTGATATGTTCATATTGGGACACGAAGGTGAAAAGTACGGGCATGGACAAAGTTGCCACGATAGGAGGCTGGTGAAGTTGCTGTGGGCAGCCTCTTGATACCATTAGGTGGCTCCACGTTGATAACGGAGTAGAATCACGTGCACTTGCACGCCGGCTCATTCATGGAATCCCATTGCATTGCATTGTATTGCATCTCATAGCAATTGCTTTGTGTTTCATATGCATCATGGCATCATTGAGCATTATGTGTGATTTGTGGTTATAAATGTGAATGTTGTCTTGTACGAATGATTGTTGCCATGAATGCATGAATTGCTTGAGATGGGTGCATAATGGAAAAATGAGGTGGTTTGCTTTCATTTGTGAAGCTTAAGTAAGTGGAAGTGAGACGGGTCCCATGTTACCAGTTTTCTTAGTTACTATGCACACTTAGTTACTATGCACAGCTTGTGGAAGGGGACGCTATATTATTCTCTCAGATCTCTAGATATAAGCTACACATCACCATAACTTGGAAAATAAAAATCATGTGCTATAAAGATTTCATATCTTACTTAAACATGATACTTCCAAGCTTTTAAGAACAACAAAAGGGACTCTCTAAATTCATACAATCAATTCATATCCACATCACGCATTTCATAGAATTTAATATACAAATGTTGGCGATGCACTTTTCAATCAAGAGTTATAACAGAAGCATATTAGAATCACACCAAGCATGCAATGGAGAATGGAATAAATCATGGCATTCACATATTTATATCGATTCATAAGAAATCTCCATAACTAAAGTATTTTGCTAAGTTTCAGCATTATCAAACTTTTCCATTCGTGCACCTCTCCACTCTAATGTCGCACTCACTCATATGGTTAAGTGAATTCACCCACCAAGCTTAGTTTGAGGCTTCGCATCTAAAGGAATATGATAGTGGGAAATGAGATTTTTGCCTTGGTTTTCCCAAGTATTTTGTGTCATGCCCTGTTTTGAAGAATACGTGTATTCTATTGTGTACACGCGGTATTTATACTTATAATGCATACATAGGCATAACGTAAACGTAGATATTGATGTATGTAACGTAGTGCAAGGGGGTTGGGCCGTAATGGGTGGCTAAGAGACGGGGAAGTGAGATTGAGTACGGGAAAAGTGCGAGGGACGACGTTGGTGCAAAACAACAGGGATGTGATTAGACGTGAGTGTGTATGCATGTGTAGGCATGCATGGGTGTGTAGGGATGCTATGCAAGTGTGAAAGGGTTTAGGGGCCAATGGCAACCCCGTAAATTTTTAGAAAGGTCAGGGGCAAAACTGTCTTTTTGACTAAAACTGTTGTGCTACATACTTAAGAGGTCGGTGTATAAAGTAATGGCAAACTTGTAAATACTTGAAACTTGAGGGGTATTTTTGGGAGGGTATTTTAGTCATTTTAACTTAAGCGTGGCTTAGGGGATAAGTTAGAAAGTGTGTAGGACCCTCTTTAGAAAAATCATACTTCTCTTTCTTGAATCTTCTCCCTTCTTCTCTCTTTCTCTTTTCTTTTCTTCCCCTCCCTATGGCCGGCCACCCCTACTCTCTTTTCCCCCATTTTTAACAAATGAAAACCCTAATTTCCATTAACAAATAGAAGGAACACAAGCTTACTTCAAGGAAGAAGAAGATGGAGAAGAAAGAAAGAAGAAGAGAAGGAAAAAATCAAATTTTGGAGGTAGGATTCAACTTGGTTTTGGAAATTCAATTAGGGTTTATTTTTATTATGTTTTCACATCTTGTTTACTTAATTTGGATTAGGGAAAATCAAATTCATGTGCCATACTTTAGTTTCTTGCAAAATCCCCTTGAAATTATAATCAACAGCACTTCATTTGAAAAGCTGAAATTTTGATGTGTGTTCATGCTTGGATTCTGTTTTCTGTAATTCGAATTGAGCTTCAAAAAAAATATGAGGTCGTAGATCACGAATTCCTACCCCAAAATCATATAAATATTGATATATGTTCAATTCTGAAATTGGGAGTAAAAATTCAAATTCTACAGCATGTCTGTTTGATTTCCAGCTTTGACACAGTTGAGTAGAAATGGCATAACTACCTGCAGTCTCAATGAAATTTTGTGATCTTGGTCTTGTTGGAAACTTAAGACAATTATCTAAAAGTTTATCAGAGTGTTTATGTGTCGAAATTCTGGCTAGAACATGCTCAAAATTGGCTTTGAACACAGACCCAGAAATCTGTCTGAAAAACAGATTTTACACTCTTCACTGAATAATTCAACATAAATCACACACTTAATATTTTTACATAAAATTTTATCTGTAAATCCACAACTTCCATATATTAAACTTTCATTTATATTATTTTGTCAAATTCCCAATAGAAATGAATATAATGTGTTGATCTTTATGGCTGTTCTGCAAATTCCTTCATGCTGAATGGTTAAGTGATGTGTTAAAATTGTGTAATGTTGTAATTTCTACCCACTATGGTACATGATTATTGTTCTTGCATGTAAATTAGATTAATGATATGTTTTGTCAATTGATTCGCTAATGTTCTCATGGACATGCACGTCACGCTCATCACGTGTTCGATGAAATGCCTCAATGAAGGCAACTTTCAGTAATTTGAGAAACGTGTATATGTTGGTGTTGGCCTTGAGCCACATTGATGATTGGTAAAGTTAGAGGCTTGAATGGCATGGATACATTGAAATTGTGATTGGATGATGTGTTGTGACAGTGGGCATGTTACGTGAGTGCATGACCCTATGTTTGATGACGAACAGTTGAAGTGACATGTGCACATCCATGCCATTGAAACCCCTAACGTGTTACTTATGATATTAACTTATAAAATTGAATAAATCCCAGTCCTCTCTAATGAGGGTGAGTTAGCAAATCCCAGGTTTTAGGTGGGATTTGAGTAAATTGTGGATATGAGGCCTGGACTGAGAAGTTGGGGGAAATGATTATGTGATATGTGATATTTATACCCACTCGCCTTTACCGGGAGTGGAGGGGTCATACGGAGGTTGGGTTATATGTGGATAGCCTCACTCATGCCAGGGACGGGGGAGGTGAGAGGCCCGGTGTTGTACAGTGCCCGTGTCCACTGCGCCGTGTGCTATATTCACCTCATATTTGGGGTGAAGTTCAGGACCTGGTATCACACAGTTTACCCAAATTCCAATTAACTCAATTATGAAGTAATAAAATAAGATTTTTGTGTTACTTCTACTGCTGGCAGCACTTCCCCTTCCCCTTTGCCCGTACTTTGTGGCTATGTGTCATGCCTCATGCACTTGCACTTATCTTATTTGACATTGGTTGCTTGAACCCTCGTGTTATTATTATTGTTGTTATTATTATTATTATTCATGCTAACCCTTTCCTTGCAGTAACTCGACATTGGACCGCATGTATGATTACCTTGTTTTAACCATTTAATTTTCATTATATCCCTTAGCTACTTGCTCTATTTCTCTTTCTTGCCTTGTGATTTGATAACCTTAAATCGGAGTTCCAAGCCCAAGTTGGTTCCTACTGGGGCACACATTGATGTGCTCCTCCTTATTTTTCAGGTAGCAGGGTTAGCTTGGTTGGAAGTGATTGGAGCCGGGTTCAGGGATAACATTTGATGTGAGTTGTCTTGTGGTGTGATATGGTGGTATTGGGAGGTGGAGAATGATGGAGTAGATGTAGTTGTGTACCTGGGCTATGTAAATTAATGGAAGTTGTATATATGACATGTTGTTACTGTATTAAGTTGCCTGTAGTGTTGTTTTGATATTACTGTGAAGCTTCACTTGTACTATCCCAGCATGTGCGCAGTGACCTGCTTGTTCAGTTTCTTCTTTTCCTTTCTTTTCCTCTCTCATCACCCTCACTCTTTAGAATACTTGGAAAAAAAATTTATTACATGCCGGGCATTCTGGGGAACGGGGCGTGACATTTTGTGGCTCCAATAATGAGATAGAGAAATATTTTTTTCTTTTTCTTTTTGATCTTTTTGTTTCTCATTTTTCTTTTTGGATTTTTGTAGGAGCTACATGATTTGTATTTTTGGTTCTGGCTCCTTTTTGGCCTTTTGTACTTTTTGGAGCTAACCTTTTCTTTTGTTGGGATTTTTGGGAAATAGATGCGATATAAGTAGCTTTAGGAGGTGAACTCAAGTGACATGTAGAGAATAAAAAGATATATGTGGAGAAGGAAATGGTGTAACACACGGTTCGCTCTAAGATGTGCACGAACGGTTCAATAAAATAATACATCAACTAAACTTATATGTAAGTATGGATATTCTCAACCATTTCAATAAATTGTGAAATCAAGCAGTAAAGAGTACAATCATATCAGGCATGCAACAGAAGGTGAATAAGACAATAAGGCAGATGCTTCCGATATACAATTGATGCGCGAACCTTGGTGCACTTCCAACAAAAGCATACTAAACACTAATTCATGCATTCAGCTTCAATTACTATCATGCATTCATATAGAGTAATCATCAAAAGAATATATAAGCAAGCACATGGATAGCAAGATACTGAAATACTCCAAATAGCATGACAAGAGTAGTAAGAATCGTGATACTGATGGCTACTAAAGTAATAAGAGATATCATCATAAGGAACATATCTAGTAAAAGGAGGAAAAGAAAATAAAGAAATAAAAATAAAAGAGAGGAAAGAAAAGAAAAACAAGCATACAATATGATGCATGAACACTCATAAAAGGAAAAACCAAAAGGATGATGCAAATTTTTTGAAAAAGTATAAAAACCCTAAAAATAGAGTAAAAGTGCAACTAAATGGCATGGAAATGCACTCTCCCAAGCTTGAACTTCACATTGTCCTCAATGTGATCATAAAAGAAAAAATACGAGGAACAACGATAAATATGAGGGAGATGAATGAAAAATGATGAAATGAATGACGTGAAATCCTAATGCGCCTTCCCCCAAGCTTATACCAAAAAATCCTATTCAAACGACTTTGTTTCAGAGTGTTTTCGCACTACAGTATCGTTGACCGTGGACTACCCGGTCAACGTGGTCAAGGGGCCGATTAAGGTCCCTTGGGTGCGTCGAGAGCACGTAGACGCGACGCGAATCGGAGATGTAGTTGACGCAGAATCAGCTGGGCCGGGTCTGGATCCTCGGCCTCTGGGGGGCTGAGGGGAAGCCTCGGCCCGGTGTGAAGTGCTCGGCCTCGGACGGTCGGACGACGAGGGGTAGCCTCGGTCGTCTCGCTTGATGCGCGGCCGGCGTGGAGCTGAGGGGAAGCCTCGGCTCGGATGGATGCGCCCGGCCTCGGTCTCTCCTGGCGTCGAGGGGTGGCCTCGACAGAGCGACTATCTTCTGGTGGTGGAGACGAACGGGCTCGGGGACGAGGGCGCTCGGCTCCGGCTGTGATGACGCTGAGGGGTAGCCTCGGCGCCGCGGGATCTCCTGGACCTAAATGGATGAAAGATCTCGTCAGGGGGGTCGGACCTTGGTTCCGACCAAATCCCCTCCGATGCCAAAGTCAGATCTTGTCTGAGGGATGCTCGGTGGGATCGGGCTCGGTTCACGGAGAGACTGAGCCCCCATCCTCGAGCCGAGCTATGGAGGAGAAATATGTAAAGGCGGAAGAAGGTGTAAGATGGAGTTGGTGATACCTCCGTTGTAGATCGTGCAGCCCCCTTTGTGATGATGACCCTCCTCCCCTCATATAGGTGACTCGTCCTCATAATGTGCCATGATGTGACATCATGGCCATCATTCACGGGGACGTGCAAATGTGGGAAGTTTTGACCTCCACTAATTACGCCCATCTTGATGAGGAGATGAATGTCCTAAAGGTGGCCATGATGGACTCGGGCGGTTGCCATATTTGGCGGGCCTTGATGGCTGGAGAGTGATGGCCATTTAAGTCGGGCCATTAAGCTGAGCCATTAAGCCGAGCCATGATGGTTATAGAGTGAAGGCCATTTAAGTCGGGCCATTAAGCTGAGCCATTAAGCCGAGCCATGATGGCTAGAGAGTGATGGCCTTGGACGGTTGCCATATTTGGCGGATGCTTCTGTTGGATCCTGTGGATGGCAAACAACACTAGAAGGGGGGGTTGAATAGTGTTGATCAAATACTAAAACTTTTTCGCTCAACGATATTAACACAAATAAATTCCTTCTAACGTTGTCTAAGAAACCAAGTAGAGTGATCTACGCTTGGTTCTTAATCAACAATATAATTTTAAATTGCACAGCGAAATTTCACAGCAGGTAGTCGACTCCGTATGAGCAGTAGTCGACTCCCAGAGAATATGTTAGGACAAATAAGATTATAAATATGAATTTCAGCGTATATAGATAAAATTGATCTTTGCTGTAAATAGAAGATATGAATGAAAAGATAATCAAACACAGATCAACAATCGCAAACAAAAGGATTTTATCCTGGTTCCCCGCAACCCGGGTACGTCCAGTCCCCGACCAATCCGGTACGAGATTTCCACTATCTGCCTTGGCAAATACAAGCACCTAACTTCACTTGTTAGGATTTCCAACGACCTAGCCTTGACCAGGATTTCCGATCACAACACCTAGACTTGTCTAGGGTTTTACCCTTGCCCCACAAACCGAGGACTTTCCAACTGGCAACAACTAGACTTGTCTAGTGTTCCAACAATCAACACAATAAGAAATTTGTCCAATACTCTACAATAAGTGATAGAGATTGGTAAATACACCCGATTCTATAGCCAATCAAAAGATAGACAATTTGTGTAGTGGCTTAATAGAATGATAGTCTAGATCACACAAAGATACGAGATAAGTTCTTTGTGATCTAGAGCTTTTTCAAGAATCCTTCAAATAAAATTAGAGAGAAATAATAGAAAGGATTTTGAAAAAAAATTTAGCCAATAAAAATAATAATATGATCTTCAAAAAGAATGAGAAAATATTGCAAGATCAAAACTGAAATTAAATTGGCTAGAGAGAAAAATTAGAGAGCTTTGATTCACGAGAGCTTTTACGAATTTTGATTTTCAATGTTGTTCTTTTCACAAAAGAATTAAGCTCTATTTATAGGGAAAAAACTGAGATTTGAATTTCAAATTTCGTTTGACTTTTGTCCCAAAAATTTCGGAGAGAATTGCTCAAAAGATTTTAAAATTCAAATTCAAAACGTCTGAAAATTTCCAGCAGGTAGTCGACTCCCTCCTATAGGTAGTCGACTCCCAGAGGAGTCTAGGAAATTTTCATCCCTGACAGGTAGTCGACTCCCTACTTTTGGTAGTCGACTCCCAGAGGAGTTTTTCCTGTTGTTCTAGTCAAAAAGGGTAGTTAGCTCCAGGGTGCGTGGAGTTTCACTACGAGAATTATGAAGTGACTAGAAAAGCTCTTGAAAACTATTTTGAAGATAGTTAAAAATTATTTCAAAATCATTTGTGTGTGTGTGTTGTCTATTTGATATGGCTTTGACAAATACCCTAAAAGACACGACACACTCACACTAGACTCTGAACATGTCTTCGGAAGTTTAGTCAACTTGATGAAGTGAAGGTGAGCTTCTCTTTGAGCTTCTTGTTCTGTTTGAGCTTGAGCTTCATCACTTGAGTTTTAGCCATGTTCGTCTTTGTCGTGGAGTATTGATGCGTGCTTCTTTGGAGTATAAGTAGAGCTTCTCGAAATCTGCATACTCTAAGTGTAGTGTAGTTAGTACACTAAGCTTTCGTTTGGTGTGCTCATCATCAAAATCACTTGGGGTGGAATTCAATTTCCATCAGCTTCCTTGACTTGGGCCTCGATTTCCTCCACAGAGGAAGTGGGCCTTCGTCATGGGTGAAGAATCACGGCCCGCCCGTGAGATCCTTGGGCCGAGGCCCCAAGGTCGTAGTAATCCGGTTGACCAGTCATAGTTGACTTTGCTCTTCCGGGCCCGGTCAGAATAGTCCATTTGTCAACAGCCCCCATCTTCTGAGCTCTACCATTGTTGAGGTGGAGGTCGGGAGATGTAGTATAATGGGGAAGAAGCTGCAAAAACTTTGGTCCGTCTTGCAAAGTTGGCTGGGGACGATAGATCGTCAGTCCGAGACTCGTTCGGTTGCGAGGGGAGTCGCCCATCGACTTACGGCTGACGAAGGGGATTCGTTCGGTGGTGAGGGGAGCTGCCCCTCGGCTTACGGCCGACGAAGGAGATTCGTTCGATGGCGAGGGGAGCTGCCCCTCGGCTTACGGCCGACGAAGGAGATTCGTTCGGTGGCGAGGGGAGTTACCCCTCGACTTACGGCCGACGAAGGAGATTCGTCCGGTGGCGAGAGGAGTTGCCCCTCGACTTATGGCCGACGAAGAAGATCCGTTCGGTGGCGAGGGGAGTTGCCCATCGGCTTACGGCCGACGAAGGAGATCCGTTCGGTGGCGAGGGGAGTTGCCCCTCGGCTTACGGCCGACGAAGGAGATTCGTTCGGTGGCGAGGGGAGTTGCCCCTCGGCTTACGGCCGACGAAGGAGATCCGTTTGGTGGCGAGGGGAGTTGCCCCTCGGCTTACGACCGACGAAGGAGTGCTCGGCCTGCTGGGGGGTTGCCCCCAGCCCTTTGACCGATCCGTTCGTTCGGTTGCGAGGGGAGTTGCCCCTCGACTTATGGCCGACGAAAAGGGTGAAGTCCTTGTGAAGCCTTTCGAAGATTCCATGGTGGCACTCTGCCACTGCTTCGTCCAGCTCGGTGGATGCAGGAGTCGTTCGGCAAGCGGGGACCCAGCAGCACGGTCGGAGGAGCGATCTGGGTGCCTGCACTTGGACGGGGGTGCTTCGGCCAGATCAGCTTGGCCACGGTCGGAGGAGCGATCTGGATGCTTGGCTGGTTCAACAGCTCCGCCGCAGTGGGGATAACTTTGTAAGCTCGACAAGGTGGCTTGGCGTTGAGAATCCGATACTTGGCAAGGTGGTCGGACTCGTCTGGTCGGCCTCCTCCTGGGTTGGTTAAACTGGTGCGGTCGGCCTCCTCTTGGATGGGTCGGCCTCATCTAGACACAGCTCCAATTCTATTTCCAACTTCAGCTCCAGCTTTTGTCTGGATCGTATCTCCAGCTCCAGCTCCGGCTCCAGCTCCAGCTCCAGCTTTTGTCTGGATCCTAGCTCCGGCTCCAGCTCCAGCTCCAGCTCCAGCTTTTGTCTGGATCCTAGCTCCAGCCTGGCTAGTTTGGCCTGGTTGGCCTCTTAGTGTGTCTTCCTAGCCCCATTCATGTCTTGGGTTCGCCTAAGAGGATGGCGAACTCGAGCCGATGGAAATCATGTCGGTGCTAGTTAGTTGGATGGGTGCTCAGTCTCGGCCCAAAACTGGTCGGTCCTTATCGGTCAACCTCCTCGGTCCACAGGACAGATAGCCGTGGGATGCCCTGATTTCGATCGAGGCTCGACAGGATCTGAGTGAATTATAGCTGGAGGGCTTGCGGCTGAGTTTGGTCAGATCGGAGGACCCGACGGTCGCAGTCGGCCTCGCCGAGGTTGCCTCTTCCAATCGGGGTGGATGTGCATGGAGGGTCGTCGTCGCCCCCGAGGGGGGGTCAGAGCGGTTCGCCACCGAATCTGAGTGTGTCGGAGAAGTGGTCTTCGACTCTGAGGGGGTAGGAGCGTCTCGTGTCGACATGATGGGTGGCAGGTGGTGCCGATCAACCCTATGGGTCTTCAGTTGCGCCAGATGAAGTTGATCCCATTCGATCGAACTCTAGGAGCCCCGATCTCCGGCGTGGGAGCCTCGACCTCCGTTTGGCGAAAACTTGGCAGCTTCCATTTGGGCAATTGAGGGACTGGTGGTCCCGATCTGGAGTCGACGGTGCCCGAGGCAAGCTTCATGAATTGCCCCTCAGGTCTCATCGATGGGTCGCCAAGCTCGTAGTCCCAGATCGATGAGCTCCGTTAGCACCATTGAAGGAGCTGGGCTCGTGGGTATTTCCGTCAGGGTAGAACCGAGCTCGGGGGTGCCTCGTCATCCATCGAACGACGCTCAGATCCTGCTCCGGTGATCAAAGTTCGACAGGGGTCGATCGACACTCGTGCCCCTATCTGGATCCATCGACGGGGCCACTGAAGGAACCCATGGCGAGCTATCAAGCCCATATCTGTTTCCGAGCAAAGTCTCGTTTGTTTGGAAGGTAGCCCGCCTCAGATGTTGCCGCTTTAAACTTCCGCAACTGATACTCAATTGTTCAGCAACACGCTAATCATCCCCTCGGTCGCTACGTCATCATGCTTAGCCCCTTCCGATTGACGCTGGAACAATCGAATGAATGGGTCTTGCTTATCCTGGGGTGAGGAGGCAGTGGAGAATTGAAAGGCAGTAGCTTGTTGTTGCGAACAATCGGCAGTTTCAGGGTTTACTAGCCCGCTGATCATCCTTCGGTACAATCGGTAGTGGGTGGCTCGGTGGATAGCCCGCGCGAGCAGATTGTTAGGATGGCAGCTCGGCATGGATGGCAACTTCGGTCGGTGGGAGCTGTAGATGTGATTGGTGAAGGACGCGCGCATCCATGCCGAGCGGTGGTGACGACTCCTGGGGGTTGAGCTGTAAGGCTCGAGCTTCACCGCTCTAGTTCATGCGGACCTTTGTAACGCTCTCGCTTCCACCGTTTTTGGGAAGCGGGGCGTGACAGGTTTTAGTGGTGGCCCATGCAGGTCTTGCATTTGCGAAAATTCGGAACAATAAGAATGTTATTATTAGCCAAGCATCTAGAACAACCATGTATAGGAGGTTGATTGAGGTTTTCTGTCTCAGTATGGCAGGAAGACGCAACCCTCGACGTGGAGCCGGTACCGATGGGGTTAGAGACGATGGCATCCACCAGATCCTTGGGGTCATGAGGGAGATGCTTCAGGTTCAGCAGCAACTAATCCAGCAGGGACAGAAGGCTGAACCAGTTGAACAACCGGCCCCGAAGGCAGAACCAGGAGTTAAACAGTTCCAGGAGTTGCAGCCCAGAAACTTCTCTGGAAGAGAAGGGGCTCTAGGAGCTGATGAATGGGTCCAAGCGACCGAAGATAAGCTGAGTGCTGCACGTATCCCTCAGGCTGGATGGGTCGAGGTAGCGAAACTACAGTTGACCGACAACGCCAGGAGCTGGTGGCAATTGGAGGAGAAACGTCTTGTCAGACCGATCTCTTGGGGCATGTTTAGGGAAAGGTTCGATGCTAAATATTTTCCCAAAGCAGCCAAGAGAGAGCTTCAGCAACGTTTCGCTAACCTGGTCCAAGGAGATATGACTGTGGACGAGTATGAGGCTGAGTTTGCTATGCTTAGCCGTTTTGCACCTCACATGGTTGAAGACCCTGAAGACTGTGCGTTTCAGTTTCGCAAGGGCCTGAATCGCAAGGTCCAAGCCTCGATGAGCTCGGCGAGACCGACGACACTTCAGGATGTTCTGGATTGTGCTCGTGAGCATGAGATTGTGGAGAAACTACCCGAGGAACCTTTAGCTGGAACGGGCAAGCGCCCGATGGAGCCACAGAGGAGTGCACCTAGGCCTATGGTTCGTCCTGTTCAGACTACCCAATTTAAGAGGCCAGCTGCACCTGGGCCCAGCCGAGTTCAGATGGTTTGCAACTACTGTGGCAAGATAGGACATATGAAGAAAGACTGCAGGAGGATGTTGAATCAGTGCTTAGTCTGTGGATCGCCCGCTCATACTGCTAGAGACTGCCCCCTCAGCACTCGACCAGCACCCCCTGGAGCTCCCAGACCCGCTCAGCAGATGGGACATACACCTGGACAGCGTGGACCACCTCTGGTTCCACAGAACCGAGCCTTTCAGCAGGCCAATCAGCCGAAGCGCCGGGTGTTTACCATGACCGCTGTGGAGGCAGAAGCCGAAGATGACGTGATCGCAGGTAACTTCTAGACCTAGACTCGATTTTATACATTCATGCTTGATTAGATCACCATGCTTAACTTAGTTATATTATATCTTAGGTGTCATCTTAGTTTCCTCTCACCCAGCCCTGACCCTATTTGATTCGGGGGCTTCCACGTGCATCATATCCCGGAAGTTTGTATGTGAACATTCGATTCCCACCTTCACTCTTCCCAAGTGTTGGAACATCACCACTAAGAATGGTGTAGTGAAAGTCGCTCTGGGATGTAGACCCTGTCCGTTGGTGATTAGTGGACATGAGTTATATGCTAACTTTATTGTCCATGATCTACCCAACTTTGATGCTGTTCTCGGCATTGATTGGTTAGGAGCTTTCTATGCCACAATTGACTGTCACAGGAAGAAGGTGGTATTTGAAATTCCTGATCATCCGGTGTTCGAGTTCGTTAGTGGAGGTCGTTCGTTTGGACCAGTCAGATTCCGGGCCCAGCTGAGTGGACCGATTGTTGCATCTTTGATAGCTGAACCGGAGAAACCTGCAGTAGTGCGAGATTTTGAAGACGTCTTCCCGGAAGACATTTCTGGACTGCCGCCTGATCGAGCGTTGGAGTTCGGCATTGATCTTATGCCAGGAGCTCAACCGATTTCGAAGGCGCCTTACCGTATGGCTCCTGCAGAGCTAGAAGAGCTGAGGAAACAGTTGGATGAACTATTGGAGAAGGGTTTTATTCATCCTAGTGTTTCTCCCTGGGGAGCACCTGTTTTGTTGGTGAAGAAGAAGGACGGGTCGAGGAGAATGTGCATTGACTACCGTGAGCTGAACAAGGTCACAGTGAAGAATAAGTACCCGTTGCCCCGTATTGACGACATCTTTGACCAGCTTGGTGGATCGAGAGTATTCTCGAAGTTGGATCTCCGGAGCGGATACCATCAGGTGAAAGTCAAAAAGGAAGATGTGTCCAAGACAGCCTTTCGGACCAAGTACGGGCATTACGAATTTGTGGTTATGCCTTTCGGTGTAACCAACGCCCCTGCTGTGTTCATGAATCTCATGAATCTTATCTTCTATGATTTCCTGGATAAGTTCGTGGTGATCTTCATAGATGATATCTTGGTGTACTCGAGGAGCGAGGAGGAGCATGCAGAGCACTTAAAGATGGTATTGGAGACGCTCCGTTATCATAGGCTGTATGCCAAGTTCAGCAAATGCGAATTCTGGTTGGACAGAATTGCATTCCTTGGGCATGTGGTATCAGGAGCTGGTATATCAGTGGATCCGGAGAAGGTTAAGGCAGTCAGTGAATGGCCTACCCCTCGATCAGCGTCTGATATTAGAAGTTTCCTTGGATTGGCGGGGTATTATCGCAGATTCATCAAGGACTTCTCGAGAATAGCTGAGCCGATGACGAGATTGACGAGGAAGGATGTTAAGTTCAGTTGGTCAGACTCTTGTGAGCAAGCTCTTTCTACTTTGAGGGAGAGACTGACCTCTGCACCAGTTTTAGCTATTCCGGATAGAAGCGGAGGTTTCGAGATTTTCTGCGACGCATCGGGCAAGGGACTTGGATGTGTTCTGCATCAGCACGGTCATGTAGTCGCTTATGCTTCTCGACAGTTGAAGATCCACGAGAAGAATTATCCGACTCACGACTTGGAGTTGGCTGCCGTCATCTTTGCTTTGAAGATTTGGAGGCATTTCTTACTGAGTGAGAAGGTGAAAATTTTCACTGATCACAAAAGTTTGAAATATATATTCACTCAGAAGGAGCTGAATATGAGACAGCGCAGATGGTTAGAATTGATGGCAGACTACGACATCGATCTTCAGTATCATCCAGGGAAGGTGAATGTTGTACCGGATGCCTTGAGTCGACTGCCCGAAGTGATGATTCTCACAGCTCAGTGGAGATTGCAACAGGATCTGCGAATGATGGATGTTGAAGCTGTACTACCAGTAGTCACATCGTCATTGATGAACATGCAGATTCAATCGACGATTGTGGATCGAATCAAGACTGCTCAAGGTGGAGATGCTAAGTTGAAGAAAATCAGAGAGCAAGTCGAAGCAGGACTTCGGACAGATTTTCTGATTCACGCGGATGGATCTTTGAGATATGGTAGTAGGATCTGTGTACCTGCAGGAGATATCAGAGAGGAGTTGATGAATGAGGCTCACAGTTCGCCTTATTCTATTCATCCTGGAGGTACGAAGATGTACAAGGATCTTCGTCAGAATTTCTGGTGGCATGGAATGAAGAGGAGCGTGGCACGGAGCGTTGCCAAATGTATTGTGTGCCAGCAAGTGAAGGCAGAGCATCATCGCATTGCGGGACTGCTGCAACCTTTGCCAATCCCGGAGTGGAAGTGGCAGCACATCACGATGGACTTCGTGACTGGCTTACCTCAGAGCACCAGGCAGAATGACGCAATCTGGGTCATCGTTGATCGATTGACCAAGTCTGCACACTTCATACCATTTCGAGTAGGCCAATCCACGGAGATACTAGCGAGAAAGTATATGGAGGTAGTGATCTAACCCATACCTTTATGATTCTTTCTAGTATAGGTTGTGATGTGTAACATGTCGTGTAGGAGATCGTACGACTGCATGGGGTTCCCGTGAGCATTGTATCTGACCGAGATACAAGATTCACCTCTCAGTTCTGGAAGAGTCTGCAGACCAACCTAGGTACCAGTCTGAAATTCAGTACTGCGTATCACCCGCAGACGGATGGCCAGTCGGAGCGCACTATTCAGATCTTGGAGGATATGTTGCGAGCCTGCATGCTGGATCTCAAAGGCTCGTGGGAGGATCATCTGCATCTGGTGGAGTTCTCCTACAACAATAGCTATCAGGCGAGCATTGGCATGGCGCCATTTGCTGCTCTCTACGGGAGGAAATGTCGATCGCCACTGAGTTGGGATGACATTGGTGATAGAGAGCTTTTGGGGCCAGAGATGATAGTCGAAGCAGTTGATGTTGTGCGAGATATCAGAGACAAGCTTCGGATTGCCCAGGATCGTTATAAGCATTGGGCGGATGCTAAACGGCGTCCTCTAGAGTTTCAGCCAGGAGATCATGTATTCCTGAAGATCTCCCCGAATCGAGGAGTGATTCGCTTCGGGAAGCGAGGCAAGCTTAGTCCGAGATACATTGGACCCTTCGATGTGCTAGAGCGAGTTGGAGAGGTAGCTTATCGCTTAGCACTGCCGCCATCCTTAGAGGGAGTTCATGATGTCTTTCATGTGTCTCAACTCCGTCGTTATATCAGCGACCCTTCTCACGCTGTAGACTACTCAGAGATTACAGTCCGGCCTGATCTGACGTATGAGCAGCAACCAGTGGAGATTCTTGATCGACGCCAGAGAATCCTCAGGAACAGGACTGTTAGTCTAGTCAAGGTGATGTGGCGTCGTGACTCACCTGGAGAGTCCACCTGGGAGCGGGAAGATGAGATGCGAGAACGATATCCATATTTGTTCTCTGCTCTTTAGTTGATAAGAATTCCGAGGACGGAATTTTTCTTAAGGTGGGTAGAGTGTAACGACCGGTATTTCTAGGCGTCTTGATTTCGTTGTGTGACGTACTTTGTTTTGATTGTCCGGGTATTTTCGTGCGCGAGTCCTATTTCTACGCGTCGACGCGAGCGCGTCTCGGATTTCTAATTTTTACCATGGCGTAATTAATTAATTTTAACCCTAATTATTTACCCTAACTAATTAATCGGTTGATTAACTTACCTAACCTATTGAATCCCACCGAATGAATCGGTGAGATTCAACTAACGTCTTCATTTCCCTTTCCCCCACAACCATCTCCCTCCATTCAATTTGTCTCCCCTTC
Source organism: Scilla litardierei (assembly GCA_030789695.1). NCBI lineage: Eukaryota > Viridiplantae > Streptophyta > Magnoliopsida > Asparagales > Asparagaceae > Scilla > Scilla litardierei. The sequence goes on along the minus strand of CM061134.1, from coordinate 17,787,263 downwards.
ACCGTTTGTATTTCAATTGCAGCAAGAAATCATCCACAAACCCACATCGAAAGCCAAACAACCCAAATTCAAACAATCAACCACAAAAATTCCCAGAAATCAAACCAAATCAGAGAAACCCAAATCATTTCAGAAAACAGAAGTGAGGGGAGAACAAGAGATCTGAGATCTACAATTTCAGATTCAAAATACATCTTCAGATCTATCCATAATATACAACACAACCCTCTCCCGTGCCTCTCCTCCCCAGGCCGCCAAGCCCCCAACCCCAGACCGCCGCCGCGCGATCTCCCCTGGCCGCGCCTCCCGCTGCCCTAGCCGCCGCCGCCAGATCCCCTTGCCGCAGCCGCCGTCGCGCGCGCCTCCCCGCAGCAGCAGCAGCGCCGCCGCCCCCTCAGGCCGCCGCCTCTGCCCTTGCCGAAGTCCCCTCTAGCCGCCGAGCCCGCAGCCGTGAGCAGCCTGCAAGGAAAGAAAAAAAAAAGAAAAAGAAGAAGAGGAGAAGTCAGTAGCTGTAGAAAAAGAAAGAGAAAGAAAGAAACAGTAAAGAAGAGGAAGAGGAAGAGGTATACTTATTGGGTTTTAATATATCTTAATGGGTTTAAGTTTTCCTATTGGGTTTGGGTAATATCTTAGTGGGTTTAATTAACTTATTGGGTTATTAAGTTGGTCTGAATTGTGAATGGGTATTGTGTATAGCCTTTTGGGGTTAAGTAAATGGGTTGGGGAATTAACTTATTGGGTTTTAAAAATGGGTATTGGGTTTAAACCATGTTATTGGGTTGGGTTTATTAAACTAGTAAGTTAGCCTAGGTTGTTAGTAATGTTAGTATTATAGGGTGTTAGTTTAATTAATTGCGTTCGACTAGCTTATTGTTATTTGTTTAATAACGCAGATACGTAAATTGCTTGGACACCCAAAACCATCCCAGTCAGGCAAGTGTGCTACCTTGAACTGTTAATCTTTTAAAATTGTTACTTAATTCAAAAGTTGTATTTCCTTATATCTCAATACGCGTCACTTCATGCCACACACACACCTGATTTAAAACGCACTCTTGAATTGCTTAGTACTATGGACATTGACGGAACACTTTGAACAACTTGAACTCGTAAAAATCGTTTGCTTCAAGGCAAACATCTCGATTTCGTGAGCACGTGCATTCGTGATTAGGCTGGCACGTGTTTCAGCACATTTTCGGGTGGGGTTAGGGTTGAGCGGTCGCTAAGCGTATGAAAGGGTCATGTCTTTAAGAACACCACCTATACGGTGGGTTAGTATCAATCGCGATTATACCCCCGCGAGAAGAATGACTTACTCATCACGTCTTAAAGGCGAGAACCCTAAGCATGTTAGATAAACATTGCATGAAAACGGAAATAATTGTCACAAATCTAGTCATACTTTAAAACTGCCCACTTGTTTTAAATACATTAGAACTGCTAAGTTGTTTTAAATTTCGTAGAACTGCCATGCTTAAAAGTACTTTACTTTCTTTAAATTTGTTATAACCATGTTGTAGACATCTTGCGCAAAATTTCATATTTCGTTATTATTACACCTTGCCTTGGGTCGGCTAACCTTTTCTTGCAGACCCTTGCTGACATACATTCGTGTTTTTGGAATGTATGTCAGATCCCGAGCCTGCGTACCAGGAGGATCTGTTTGAGACACCTGACTTGGAAAGTCAGGAATTTGCTGTTGACGCTGAGTCACTCCCCGCGGAGGACTAGAGCTCGGACTATTGCTGTTTCCTCTGGATTGCTATTTGTATCTTTATTGATGTATGTCTGTGTTGTATTTCTTTGGCCCTGCTGAGGCTTTGTCTTGTATTTTTATTTCAGTATGCGAACTTCTAGATTTTGGCATGTAATTTAATAATGTTTTTATTGTTCTAGTAAGCAAGCAAGAACCCTGCAAGTTGTTATCACAGACGCGTAATGAACTCGAGCTTCACCGCTCTAGTTCATGCGGACCTTTGTAACGCTCTCGCTTCCACCGTTTTTGGGAAGCGGGGCGTGACAGGTTTTAGTGGTGGCCCATGCAGGTCTTGCATTTGCGAAAATTCGGAACAATAAGAATGTTATTATTAGCCAAGCATCTAGAACAACCATGTATAGGAGGTTGATTGAGGTTTTCTGTCTCAGTATGGCAGGAAGACGCAACCCTCGACGTGGAGCCGGTACCGATGGGGTTAGAGATGATGGCATCCACCAGATCCTTGGGGTCATGAGGGAGATGCTTCAGGTTCAGCAGCAACTAATCCAGCAGGGACAGAAGGCTGAACCAGTTGAACAACCGGCCCCGAAGGCAGAACCAGGAGTTAAACAGTTCCAGGAGTTGCAGCCCAGAAACTTCTCTGGAAGAGAAGGGGCTCTAGGAGCTGATGAATGGGTCCAAGCGACCGAAGATAAGCTGAGTGCTGCACGTATCCCTCAGGCTGGATGGGTCGAGGTAGCGAAACTACAGTTGACCGACAACGCCAGGAGCTGGTGGCAATTGGAGGAGAAACGTCTTGTCAGACCGATCTCTTGGGGCATGTTTAGGGAAAGGTTCGATGCTAAATATTTTCCCAAAGCAGCCAAGAGAGAGCTTCAGCAACGTTTCGCTAACCTGGTCCAAGGAGATATGACTGTGGACGAGTATGAGGCTGAGTTTGCTATGCTTAGCCGTTTTGCACCTCACATGGTTGAAGACCCTGAAGACTGTGCGTTTCAGTTTCGCAAGGGCCTGAATCGCAAGGTCCAAGCCTCGATGAGCTCGGCGAGACCGACGACACTTCAGGATGTTCTGGATTGTGCTCGTGAGCATGAGATTGTGGAGAAACTACCCGAGGAACCTTTAGCTGGAACGGGCAAGCGCCCGATGGAGCCACAGAGGAGTGCACCTAGGCCTATGGTTCGTCCTGTTCAGACTACCCAATTTAAGAGGCCAGCTGCACCTGGGCCCAGCCGAGTTCAGATGGTTTGCAACTACTGTGGCAAGATAGGACATATGAAGAAAGACTGCAGGAGGATGTTGAATCAGTGCTTAGTCTGTGGATCGCCCGCTCATACTGCTAGAGACTGCCCCCTCAGCACTCGACCAGCACCCCCTGGAGCTCCCAGACCCGCTCAGCAGATGGGACATACACCTGGACAGCGTGGACCACCTCTGGTTCCACAGAACCGAGCCTTTCAGCAGGCCAATCAGCCGAAGCGCCGGGTGTTTACCATGACCGCTGTGGAGGCAGAAGCCGAAGATGACGTGATCGCAGGTAACTTCTAGACCTAGACTCGATTTTATACATTCATGCTTGATTAGATCACCATGCTTAACTTAGTTATATTATATCTTAGGTGTCATCTTAGTTTCCTCTCACCCAGCCCTGACCCTATTTGATTCGGGGGCTTCCACGTGCATCATATCCCGGAAGTTTGTATGTGAACATTCGATTCCCACCTTCACTCTTCCCAAGTGTTGGAACATCACCACTAAGAATGGTGTAGTGAAAGTCGCTCTGGGATGTAGACCCTGTCCGTTGGTGATTAGTGGACATGAGTTATATGCTAACTTTATTGTCCATGATCTACCCAACTTTGATGCTGTTCTCGGCATTGATTGGTTAGGAGCTTTCTATGCCACAATTGACTGTCACAGGAAGAAGGTGGTATTTGAAATTCCTGATCATCCGGTGTTCGAGTTCGTTAGTGGAGGTCGTTCGTTTGGACCAGTCAGATTCCGGGCCCAGCTGAGTGGACCGATTGTTGCATCTTTGATAGCTGAACCGGAGAAACCTGCAGTAGTGCGAGATTTTGAAGACGTCTTCCCGGAAGACATTTCTGGACTGCCGCCTGATCGAGCGTTGGAGTTCGGCATTGATCTTATGCCAGGAGCTCAACCGATTTCGAAGGCGCCTTACCGTATGGCTCCTGCAGAGCTAGAAGAGCTGAGGAAACAGTTGGATGAACTATTGGAGAAGGGTTTTATTCATCCTAGTGTTTCTCCCTGGGGAGCACCTGTTTTGTTGGTGAAGAAGAAGGACGGGTCGAGGAGAATGTGCATTGACTACCGTGAGCTGAACAAGGTCACAGTGAAGAATAAGTACCCGTTGCCCCGTATTGACGACATCTTTGACCAGCTTGGTGGATCGAGAGTATTCTCGAAGTTGGATCTCCGGAGCGGATACCATCAGGTGAAAGTCAAAAAGGAAGATGTGTCCAAGACAGCCTTTCGGACCAAGTACGGGCATTACGAATTTGTGGTTATGCCTTTCGGTGTAACCAACGCCCCTGCTGTGTTCATGAATCTCATGAATCTTATCTTCTATGATTTCCTGGATAAGTTCGTGGTGATCTTCATAGATGATATCTTGGTGTACTCGAGGAGCGAGGAGGAGCATGCAGAGCACTTAAAGATGGTATTGGAGACGCTCCGTTATCATAGGCTGTATGCCAAGTTCAGCAAATGCGAATTCTGGTTGGACAGAATTGCATTCCTTGGGCATGTGGTATCAGGAGCTGGTATATCAGTGGATCCGGAGAAGGTTAAGGCAGTCAGTGAATGGCCTACCCCTCGATCAGCGTCTGATATTAGAAGTTTCCTTGGATTGGCGGGGTATTATCGCAGATTCATCAAGGACTTCTCGAGAATAGCTGAGCCGATGACGAGATTGACGAGGAAGGATGTTAAGTTCAGTTGGTCAGACTCTTGTGAGCAAGCTCTTTCTACTTTGAGGGAGAGACTGACCTCTGCACCAGTTTTAGCTATTCCGGATAGAAGCGGAGGTTTCGAGATTTTCTGCGACGCATCGGGCAAGGGACTTGGATGTGTTCTGCATCAGCACGGTCATGTAGTCGCTTATGCTTCTCGACAGTTGAAGATCCACGAGAAGAATTATCCGACTCACGACTTGGAGTTGGCTGCCGTCATCTTTGCTTTGAAGATTTGGAGGCATTTCTTACTGAGTGAGAAGGTGAAAATTTTCACTGATCACAAAAGTTTGAAATATATATTCACTCAGAAGGAGCTGAATATGAGACAGCGCAGATGGTTAGAATTGATGGCAGACTACGACATCGATCTTCAGTATCATCCAGGGAAGGTGAATGTTGTACCTGATGCCTTGAGTCGACTGCCCGAAGTGATGATTCTCACAGCTCAGTGGAGATTGCAACAGGATCTGCGAATGATGGATGTTGAAGCTGTACTACCAGGAGTCACATCGTCATTGATGAACATGCAGATTCAATCGACGATTGTGGATCGAATCAAGACTGCTCAAGGTGGAGATGCTAAGTTGAAGAAAATCAGAGAGCAAGTCGAAGCAGGACTTCAGACAGATTTTCTGATTCACGCGGATGGATCTTTGAGATATGGTAGTAGGATCTGTGTACCTGCAGGAGATATCAGAGAGGAGTTGATGAATGAGGCTCACAGTTCGCCTTATTCTATTCATCCTGGAGGTACGAAGATGTACAAGGATCTTCGTCAGAATTTCTGGTGGCACGGAATGAAGAGGAGCGTGGCACGGAGCGTTGCCAAATGTATTGTGTGCCAGCAAGTGAAGGCAGAGCATCATCGCATTGCGGGACTGCTGCAACCTTTGCCAATCCCGGAGTGGAAGTGGCAGCACATCACGATGGACTTCGTGACTGGCTTACCTCGGAGCACCAGGCAGAATGACGCAATCTGGGTCATCGTTGATCGATTGACCAAGTCTGCACACTTCATACCATTTCGAGTAGGCCAATCCACGGAGATACTAGCGAGAAAGTATATGGAGGTAGTGATCTAACCCATACCTTTATGATTCTTTCTAGTATAGGTTGTGATGTGTAACATGTCGTGTAGGAGATCGTACGACTGCATGGGGTTCCCGTGAGCATTGTATCTGACCGAGATACAAGATTCACCTCTCAGTTCTGGAAGAGTCTGCAGACCAACCTAGGTACCAGTCTGAAATTCAGTACTGCGTATCACCCGCAGACGGATGGCCAGTCGGAGCGCACTATTCAGATCTTGGAGGATATGTTGCGAGCCTGCATGCTGGATCTCAAAGGCTCGTGGGAGGATCATCTGCATCTGGTGGAGTTCTCCTACAACAATAGCTATCAGGCGAGCATTGGCATGGCGCCATTTGCTGCTCTCTACGGGAGGAAATGTCGATCGCCACTGAGTTGGGATGACATTGGTGATAGAGAGCTTTTGGGGCCAGAGATGATAGTCGAAGCAGTTGATGTTGTGCGAGATATCAGAGACAAGCTTCGGATTGCCCAGGATCGTTATAAGCATTGGGCGGATGCTAAACGGCGTCCTCTAGAGTTTCAGCCAGGAGATCATGTATTCCTGAAGATCTCCCCGAATCGAGGAGTGATTCGCTTCGGGAAGCGAGGCAAGCTTAGTCCGAGATACATTGGACCCTTCGATGTGCTAGAGCGAGTTGGAGAGGTAGCTTATCGCTTAGCACTGCCGCCATCCTTAGAGGGAGTTCATGATGTCTTTCATGTGTCTCAACTCCGTCGTTATATCAGCGACCCTTCTCACGCTGTAGACTACTCAGAGATTACAGTCCGGCCTGATCTGACGTATGAGCAGCAACCAGTGGAGATTCTTGATCGACGCCAGAGAATCCTCAGGAACAGGACTGTTAGTCTAGTCAAGGTGATGTGGCGTCGTGACTCACCTGGAGAGTCCACCTGGGAGCGGGAAGATGAGATGCGAGAACGATATCCATATTTGTTCTCTGCTCTTTAGTTGATAAGAATTCCGAGGACGGAATTTTTCTTAAGGTGGGTAGAGTGTAACGACCGGTATTTCTAGGCGTCTTGATTTCGTTGTGTGACGTACTTTGTTTTGATTGTCCGGGTATTTTCGTGCGCGAGTCCTATTTCTACGCGTCGACGCGAGCACGTCTCGGATTTCTAATTTTTACCATGGCGTAATTAATTAATTTTAACCCTAATTATTTACCCTAACTAATTAATCGGTTGATTAACTTACCTAACCTATTGAATCCCACCGAATGAATCGGTGAGATTCAACTAACGTCTTCATTTCCCTTTCCCCCACAACAATCTCCCTCCATTCAATTTGTCTCCCCTTCACCGTTTGTATTTCAATTGCAGCAAGAAATCATCCACAAACCCACATCGAAAGCCAAACAACCCAAATTCAAACAATCAACCACAAAAATTCCCAGAAATCAAACCAAATCAGAGAAACCCAAATCATTTCAGAAAACAGAAGTGAGGGGAGAAGAAGAGATCTGAGATCTACAATTTCAGATTCAAAATACATCTTCAGATCTATCCATAATATACAACACAACCCTCTCCCGTGCCTCTCCTCCCCAGGCCGCCAAGCCCCCAACCCCAGACCGCCGCCGCGCGATCTCCCCTGGCCGCGCCTCCCGCTGCCCTAGCCGCCGCCGCCAGATCCCCTTGCCGCAGCCGCCGTCGCGCGCGCCTCCCCGCAGCAGCAGCAGCGCCGCCGCCCCCTCAGGCCGCCGCCTCTGCCCTTGCCGAAGTCCCCTCTAGCCGCCGAGCCCGCAGCCGTGAGCAGCCTGCAAGGAAAGAAAAAAAAAAGAAAAAGAAGAAGAGGAGAAGTCAGTAGCTGTAGAAAAAGAAAGAGAAAGAAAGAAACAGTAAAGAAGAGGAAGAGGAAGAGGTATACTTATTGGGTTTTAATATATCTTAATGGGTTTAAGTTTTCCTATTGGGTTTGGGTAATATCTTAGTGGGTTTAATTAACTTATTGGGTTATTAAGTTGGTCTGAATTGTGAATGGGTATTGTGTATAGCCTTTTGGGGTTAAGTAAATGGGTTGGGGAATTAACTTATTGGGTTTTAAAAATGGGTATTGGGTTTAAACCATGTTATTGGGTTGGGTTTATTAAACTAGTAAGTTAGCCTAGGTTGTTAGTAATGTTAGTATTATAGGGTGTTAGTTTAATTAATTGCGTTCGACTAGCTTATTGTTATTTGTTTAATAACGCAGATACGTAAATTGCTTGGACACCCAAAACCATCCCAGTCAGGCAAGTGTGCTACCTTGAACTGTTAATCTTTTAAAATTGTTACTTAATTCAAAAGTTGTATTTCCTTATATCTCAATACGCGTCACTTCATGCCACACACACACCTGATTTAAAACGCACTCTTGAATTGCTTAGTACTATGGACATTGACGGAACACTTTGAACAACTTGAACTCGTAAAAATTGTTTGCTTCAAGGCAAACATCTCGATTTCGTGAGCACGTGCATTCGTGATTAGGCTGGCACGTGTTTCAGCACATTTTCGGGTGGGGTTAGGGTTGAGCGGTCGCTAAGCGTATGAAAGGGTCATGTCTTTAAGAACACCACCTATACGGTGGGTTAGTATCAATCGCGATTATACCCCCGCGAGAAGAATGACTTACTCATCACGTCTTAAAGGCGAGAACCCTAAGCATGTTAGATAAACATTGCATGAAAACGGAAATAATTGTCACAAATCTAGTCATACTTTAAAACTGCCCACTTGTTTTAAATACATTAGAACTGCTAAGTTGTTTTAAATTTCGTAGAACTGCCATGCTTAAAAGTACTTTACTTTCTTTAAATTTGTTATAACCATGTTGTAGACATCTTGCGCAAAATTTCATATTTCGTTATTATTACACCTTGCCTTGGGTCGGCTAACCTTTTCTTGCAGACCCTTGCTGACATACATTCGTGTTTTTGGAATGTATGTCAGATCCCGAGCCTGCGTACCAGGAGGATCTGTTTGAGACACCTGACTTGGAAAGTCAGGAATTTGCTGTTGACGCTGAGTCACTCCCCGCGGAGGACTAGAGCTCGGACTATTGCTGTTTCCTCTGGATTGCTATTTGTATCTTTATTGATGTATGTCTGTGTTGTATTTCTTTGGCCCTGCTGAGGCTTTGTCTTGTATTTTTATTTCAGTATGCGAACTTCTAGATTGTGGCATGTAATTTAATAATGTTTTTATTGTTCTAGTAAGCAAGCAAGAACCCTGCAAGTTGTTATCACAGACGCGTAATGAACTCGAGCTTCACCGCTCTAGTTCATGCGGACCTTTGTAACGCTCTCGCTTCCACCGTTTTTGGGAAGCGGGGCGTGACACGAGCTATGGAGGAGAAATATGTAAAGGCGGAAGAAGGTGTAAGATGGAGTTGGTGATACCTCCGTTGTAGATCGTGCAGCCCCCTTTGTGATGATGACCCTCCTCCCCTCATATAGGTGACTCGTCCTCATAATGTGCCATGATGTGACATCATGGCCATCATTCACGGGGACGTGAAAATGTGGGAAGTTTTGACCTCCACTAATTGCGCCCATCTTGATGAGGAGATGAATGTCCTAAAGGTGGCCATGATGGACTCGGGCGGTTGCCATATTTGGCGGGCCTTGATGGCTGGAGAGTGATGGCCATTTAAGTCGGGCCATTAAGCTGAGCCATTAAGCCGAGCCATGATGGTTATAGAGTGAAGGCCATTTAAGTCGGGCCATTAAGCCGAGCCATTAAGCCGAGCCATGATGGCTAGAGAGTGATGGCCTTGGACGGTTGCCATATTTGGCGGATGCTTCCTTGACTTGGGCCTCGATTTCCTCCACGGAGGAAGTGGGCCTTCGTCATGGGTGAAGAATCACGGCCCGCCCGTGAGATCCTTGGGCCGAGGCCCCAAGGTCGTAGTAATCCGGTTGACCAGTCATAGTTGACTTTGCTCTTCCGGGCCTGGTCAGAATAGTCCATTTGTCAACAGACTTAATCAATAATGTCACGACTTCACTAAGCGAGATCAAGTCAAACGAATAAGGAAGTAAGGTTTCACTTGAAAGAAATGCTCGATGGTGGTGAGCAAAAGGATGTGGCGTACCAAAATATGAAGAAGGCAATTAATATATATAATGGGTTTGGGGTGTAAAAGATTTTTGTTGCCGTTATATGAGGTGATATTTATTCAAGCAAATCTATACGGTCCTCTCACTGTCGAGAGGATTCGTGATATTTATTCAAGTAAAAGTTCATTGCCTTCACAGTCGGAATATTTGACTCCAAGCGTCACACAAAACAAAGGGGGCAAATCAATTCTTTAGCTTTGTGTTCAATGATCATTACATGCATTGATTCTTGACCAACTTGTTTCTTGTTTGTTTTTGCAGGAGACTCAAGTTCTAAAGCCAGATCAAAAGTAATTGAAGTTCTAAAGCCAGACTCAAGTGCTAATGTGCCAAGAGCTCGTTGACCCTTGCAATTACCACGCCAGCATCAGCTGTTGCCGACCCAGTGCAAAGCCATGCAACAGGCCGTGCCGACCGAGTCAGCATCAGCACCAAGCGCCAAGCTTCATTGACGACTGAAGGATCATCCGCACTTGCTCATTGCCGACCAGTCGCTTTCCTTGCACAAGAGCCATCTGTCGACTGATTGCTTGGCTGATCAAGAGCCTTGTCGACCCAGCAATAGAGCCCACATCTGATCCATTGCTGACCGAGTCATCCCCCGCGCCAAGCTGCGTGCCGACTGAGTCCTTGCCACAGCCAAGTGCTGCTGCAATCCGTGCCTTTCCACTTGCGAACAGAGAGTTCTCTAGTGCCGTCTAAGCTTGCCGACCAAGAGATCATAGTGCCACATCCAAGCGTGGTTTCCGAAACATCAAAGCAACATCCGACGGGCTGGCCGTGACTTCAAGAGACGACTACATATTGTCAGATCATATCTGACCAAACGTTGAACGACAAATACTACAACACCGACACGAATTGAGCGTTTCTGAACTCTTTAATCTTTTATATTCGTGTAATTGGTGTGTTAATCTTTGTAGGTTACTTAACCTATCACTTTGGGGTTTTGGGGGTCTTGACTAGTTGGTGCTAGTTAAGAGCATGCGTTTACTAGATTAGTAGTGTTTGGCACTTTGGTGAACGCGGTACGGAACTTGGTGAGCATAGAGTGGGTGCAAATCTATCATGCACTATGTGATTGGCTTTATTTACTCCGCGTCTGATTGATTGTGCTGATTATTGCACGTGTTATCTCGAAGATTTTTTATTTGCCTATTCACCTCCCCCTCTAGGCTTAGATCCATATCCAACAAGTGAGACTAATATCCAGGTCCACTCCTTAACGCCTACATTTTACACGTGTTTCTCCCAAACCTGTATCTAGGATACCACCCATCTTTGAATAGATTGGAAATTCCAGACATTCATTAACTCTCGTCTCAATCTCAGTTATCATATTACTTCATCAATTATTTCATTTTGGCGGTCTCATTCCGCATTCACATTCATTTCCAATTCCACATCATTATCACAAGAACATGTCTTTATGTTCATTTGTTCATTTCAATACACATTCTTTTCATGTCAAAATTCCACATCTGAAGCAATTTCAATAATAGCATAAAGTTTTCTTTCTTGCATATGAAAAAATACGTAACATAGGAGCAACATGATGTGATCTCTTTCAAACGTGAATTTTTAACATATGGAACTGAAATTTCATAGCAACATCCCTACATGAAGCACATCATTCACTTGGGGATTCCATGATATGGTCATATAAATCTGAATAATGGAAATGAACCACTTAACTTCAGTAAAATTGGTAAAACTAGGCCACACGGCCGTTTGGGCTCCTCACACAGCCATATGGAGCACCACATTTGAAGTCTTAGAAAAATTCTTGACCACACGACTGTTTGGTCTCCCACACGACCGTGTGGGGAAAACTACAGCTAAGTCAAACTTCGTTCGACTCGGTCGTTTCTACCAACGACACGATCGTGTCGATCTGTCGCGTCTAGGTCGACGCGACCACTACAAAAAGGGGTTCATACCATTAGGGACACGATCGTGTCTAAATCGACATGGTCATGTGGAACAAAGGTGTGACGCAATGGGTCGACACGATCGAAATACGACCGTGTCGACGAAACGACCATGATACGATCATGTCATTCATGCTACTGTCGATTTTCTATGCTAACTGACATATATTTCCACGTGGTTTGAAACCAAACCCTATCTAATCTAGTTACGAATCCTACCTCTGCAAGTCCTGCCATAGGTATTTGGTCCTTCTTCTCCTTGAAGACCCTCTGAAAGCTCTTTTCCTACAACACGATGGTTCAAAATGGGGTGACGATGTTTGGTTTCGATGAAGGGAAATAAAACAACATGGTGTTGGCTGGGTTCCTTGCGTGAGCAGAAAGAGGGAGATGTTTTCCAATTTCTTACCCTTTTTCTTCCTTTTCCCCTAATTTTTTTCTCTTTTAATCTCTCTCCTCATCATCACCTCTCTCCTTCTCTCATATCGACAAGTGTCTCGGGTTAGGTGGGGATTAAAGGGAAGATGACACACTAACGGCTAATGTGTCAACATGGTGTTTTTTCAAGGATTTTAAATTTTAAAAAAATTTAGGAATACCTTAAAATACCACATACCCATTAATATACCGTGTATTCCACCCAATACTTTATCCATTATTATTCAAATGATGTACAAAAATTATTTAAAAATTATTTTGTCATTATTAAAATTAGGGGAAAATTATTAGAAATACACAAAAATTATACTCATACGAATACGGTCAAGAATACGTACATAACATCTGTACATACGCAAACAGGGTATTCCATGTACATTTCAAGCACCTACACAAATTATCTAAGCATAACTTAGTTAGATGTTTTTCGAAACTTTCTTTCAATAAGAAAAGTTTTTGTAATTCATACAAATGAGGCAAGCTTCATAAATCGTCATTTAAGCTTAAGAATGTAACTTCTAATTCGGCCGCTAGAGCTTTTACATCTAGATTTATTTGGGCTTACTGATTATGACTAAATATTGCATATCCTAACATCATAATCATGTCCGCTTGTGCACATAATTCTTGGAATCATGCTCTCTTAACTATGTTTACATTAATTCATCATTTGTGAGCATATGATTTTATTTTTGCACAATTTCACTTTCCAAATCATTATAAATGACTACAATATTTTTAGGGATTTTTCTGGATTTTTCTGGATTTTTCCGGTGTCCCGAAGGGGACTAAATCAACTCAAAGAAGATGGGTACATAACAGTCGCCTGGGCAACCAGATAGTCGACTGCCCAAACAACAGCAGTCGCCTGCGTTTAAAGGACTGGAGGTGAAGAAGCTGAAGCCCAACGACAATCGCCTGCAAGGGGATTGACAGTCGACTATAATATTGTACAGTTGTCTGTCAATCTCACATCAGTCGCCTGATTTTCCAAATGCCCGAGGGAGCAAAAAGAGCCGACTCTCTGTTAATTTGTCATTTCTGCAACAGGCGACAGAAGCATAAAAGACAGTCGCCTGTGGATCACACAAGGGACTGTGATTTTCAGGACATTCGCATGTCTCCCTTTGGACGCAATGACAGCCGCCTGTCATCAGTCGACTGTCGTTTGTTTAGTGTCACGCCCCGCTTCCCTAAAATGAAGGCGAGACGTGAAAAGGTCCGCACGAGAGTGGAGCTGTGAAGCCCCAAACCCGATAAGCATCAATAAAACATAAGCAGGTCCATGTAACCACAAACGGAACAACAATAATAACACAAGGAGAGACATAAATAAAAATCTCATAATTTGTCCAACATGAAAATTTAGTTCAACATCCAGAAAAGCCACCAGGCTAAAGGAAAGAGTCTAAAGGCCCAGAACAAGGCCAACAAAAGAACAACATAACAAAGTATAGGTGCTACGCACCGACAACAAAACATCAGTCTAAACAAAAGGGAAAGCTCAACGAAGACACTAGGACTGGTCCCCAGTGTACACGTACTCCTCGCCAAACACAGGCTCGGGCTCGGCGTCAGCAAACACCTCGTCCTCTACAATGTACTCAGGCTCAGGATCTAACATGTGTCACCCAAAAGAGTAAAGGGGCACATGTCAGCAAGTCTAAAAGACTTGGGCAAGGAAACTGAAAGTAAGGCAACTAGCAACCTAGCAGTTATAGTATGCATGACATGGCAGTTACAACATGAGTGCACAAGCAAGACATGGTGAAACAATATGTACAAGGGAACAATTATCGGGACAAGTCAAGAGTAGCCAAGCTACTAACAATCTCAATCTTTTCACTAGTCACGTTTCAAGTTGTTTGTAGATGTTTACGCCTTACAGCTGAACGGTTTGGCATTCACGCTGATTGGCCGCTTAACACTACCCCAGAACCCAGAGTTTACGCCTTACCACTGCAGTTGCTGATCGGGAACACTCCCAGTTGATTGGCCGCGTAACTCTTACCCCCAATACCCACATGTAAACGAGCCAGGGTCCCTGCACACGAGCTCAGTAAATGAGCCAGGGTTGCCCCGCACAGGAGCTCGCATTCCAATTCACGATTCATAAGCATTTGGCGTAGGGGTGCACCTAGCCTCAATCATTTCACGAGATGTAGCGGAGCTACGCAATCACGGAAACCCTTAAAGAATGCAATGACATGATAAGTAGTGTGCGTACCGTTAATGGAAATTAAACATGACATGGTAATTGTGCAACATGATAAATGTCAGATCTAGCTTCGTTGTCAAGCTAGTTCCTAAATTTGCGCCTAGGCGAGTATCATTTCGTCGCCTAGTCTCTTTTACGCCTACAATAAGTAAATGGCCTAAAACATGGCCTAAACCCTAAGTGGCAAGTTTCACTTGCCTAGCACCGAGGATGACGATCAACGAGGGTTCGTCTCACGGACGCTAATCTACGGGGAAGTCGTTGTTATGGAGAAACAATCATCAAAACAACATTCATTTCATTAGGGTTTCACAAAAACACAACGGGTTATGAAAACATTAAGAGATCGATTATTACCGTATAGGAAGCGGAAGAATGATGCCGAGCAACCACGGCAACGGAAGAAACGCTCCGGGGAACCTAGGGTTCAGATCTGGAATGGATGGGGAAAATCTGGAGAAATGGAGTTTTGGGAGATTTTGGGGGATTTGATGAAGGTTTGAGGAAGATGAGAGGTAGAATGTGTTAAGTGAGGGTTTGAATGATGGATTTTGGGCTTGGGATGAAGGAATAAGGGTTTGAGGTAGTAGGGGGCTCAATGGGGGAGAAA
This sequence comes from Scilla litardierei, assembly GCA_030789695.1. NCBI lineage: Eukaryota > Viridiplantae > Streptophyta > Magnoliopsida > Asparagales > Asparagaceae > Scilla > Scilla litardierei. The sequence continues at coordinate 17,772,182 of CM061134.1, read as the reverse complement.
TTAGGTTTAGAGTTGAAGAAGAAGAAGAAGAAAACGTTTGGGAGGGGTTTAAATAGGAAGGGCTGGAGGCTGCCCAGAAATTAGGGTTTCGACACTGATTAGTCGGTCAAAGAACAACCACTGACCGACTAGTTTGGGAACTAGTCGGTCGGTTGACCAACGCAGACCGACTAAGTCCAAACAGTAACTCCTATACAAAAATAGGATTTAGATTTAGTCGGTTAAAGAACAACTACTGACCGACTAGTTTGGGAACTAGTCGGTAGGTGAACGTTCTTAGACCGACTAAGAATGAATAGTATTTGGTGTCAAAATGATCATAGAGCTAGTCAGTTAAAGAACGATTGCTGACCGACTAGTTTGAGATCTAGTCGGTCGATGAACGTTCTTAGACCGACTAAAAGTGAACAGTAACTGGTACCAAAAATAGTTAATGAGTTAGTCGGTTAAAGAAGCATTGCTGACCGACTAGTTTGCAACCTAGTCGGTCAACCAACATTCTTAGACCGACTAACGATAAACAGTAACTCCTGAGAAATTTACAAAGCCAACTAGTCGGTTCAAGAAGGTTTTCCGACCGACTGGATCGTCATCTAGTCGGTCGCTGCCCCTTCTTACACCGGCTAATGAGCACCAAAAGTTCCGAAATGGAGCGCGAAGCTCCGGGATCAATTCCTAAGACTCCTAGGCTTGATCTAACAATAAGATATGACCGATATGAAGCCCGTCACGAATGACTTACTCCAAAATCGACGATCAACGGAAGAAGCTAAGAAAATACGACGAAACGATCGAAAATGAAGGCTACGGAGACAAAAACCACACACGAGAAGAAAATCCACCAAAACATATATATATATATATATATATATATAAAATATAATAATTCAGATACATGAAAACCAGTCGTTACATCCTCCCCAACTTAAGAAAAATTCCGTCCTCGGAATTTCCCAACACTCACGTGTCCGGGAACAAAAGTGGGAAACGCTCTCGCATCTCATCCTCATTCTCCCAAGTAGACTCTCCAGGCGAGCCGTGTCGCCACATCACCCTCACAAGATTGACAATCTTGTTCCGAAGTGACTTCTGACGCCTGTCCAGAATCTGCACTGGCTGCTGGTCATACGTCATATCGGGGCGAACAGTAATCTCCGAGAAATCCACAGCATGAGATGGATCGCTAATGTATCGACGAAGCTGCGACACATGGAAAACATTGTGAACTCCCTCCAAAGATGGCGGCAAGGCTAAGCGATAAGCTACCTCGCCAACTTTCTCCAGAATGTCAAACGGTCCAATGTATCACGGGCTCAACTTCCCTCGCTTCCCAAAGCGAATCACACCACGATTCGGGGAAATCCTCAGAAACACATGGTCGCCCGGCTGAAACTCCAAAGGACGACGTTTAGCATCCGCCCAATGCTTAAAACGGTCCTGAGCAATCCTCAACCTCTCCCGAATGTTCCTGACAATATCCACGGCCTCCACAATCATCTCAGGTCCCAACAGCTCCCGATCACCAACGTCATCCCAACTCAATGGCGATCAACATTTCCTCCCATAAAGAGCGGCGAAAGGCGCCATGCCAATACTCGCCTGGAAGCTGTTATTGTAAGAAAACTCCACCAGATGTAGATGGTCCTCCCACGAACCCTTGAAATCCAACATGCACGCCCTCAGCATGTCCTCCAAGATCTGAATCGTCCTTTCGGACTGGCCATCCGTCTGCAGATGGTACGCCGTGCTGAAACTCAGACGCGTACCCAAACTTTTCTACAAACTTTGCCAGAACTGAGATGTGAACCTCGTGTCTCTGTCCGACACGATACTCACGGGGACTCCGTGAAGTCGCATGACCTCCTGCACGATTCACGTTACATCACTATCCAAACTAGGAAAAGGAAATAAAAACGGAGAGTAAAAGAATTTTACCTCCATATATCTCCTCGCTAGCGCCTCAGTGGACTGTCCCACTCGGAATGGAATAAAGTGCGCAGATTTGGTCAATCGATCTATGATCACCCAAATCGTGTCATTCTGCTTCGGACTCCGAGGTAGTCCAGTCACGAAATCCATAGTGATGTGTTGCCATTTCCACTCCGGAATCGGAAGCGGTTGTAGCAACCCGGCCGTACGTTGATGCTCCGCCTTCACTTGCTGGCAAACCAAACACTTGGCTACACTCCGAGCCACACTCCTCTTCATGCCATGCCACCAATAGTTCAGACGAAGATCCTGGTACATCTTGGTCCCACCAGGATGCACAGAATACGGCGAACTGGGTGCCTCCACCATCAACTCCTCTCTAATATCTCCAGCTGGCACACACAACCTGGCTCCAAACCTCAGCGAGCCATCCTCATGAATCAAAAAGTCAGTCCGCAGACCGGCTTCCACCTGCTCCCGAATCTTCACCAGCTTCAGATCTCCAGCCTGGCCAGCCTTGATCCGATCCACAATCATCGACTGTATCTGCATACACATCAACGAAGAAACCTCCCCAGGAAGAACAATCTCAACACCAGACTCGCAAAAATCCTGCTGCAATCTCCACTGCGAAGTCAAAATCATCACCGCTGGAAGCCTACTCAGCGCATCAGGAACCACATTCACCTTGCCAGGGTGATACTGCAAATCAATCTCATAATCCGACATGAGCTCCAACCATCGACGATGTCGCATGTTTAGCTCCTTCTGAGTAAAAATACACTTCAAGCTTTTGTGATCGGTGAAAATTTTCACTTTCTCACTCAGCAGGAAGTGCCTCCAAATCTTAAGAGCAAACACGACGGCAGCCAACTCCAAATCATGCGTCGGGTAATTCTTCTCATGAACCTTGAGCTGACGAGATGCATACGCCACAACATGCCCGTGCTGATGCAACACACAACCGAGACCCTTGCCAGAGGCATCGCAAAAGATCTCAAATCCACCGTTGCGATCAGGCACAACAAGAATAGGGGCAGTCGTCAATCTCTCCCTCAGAACACCAAAAGCATTCTCACAATCACCCGACCAAACAAAAGGTACATCCTTCCGCGTCAATCTGGTCATCGGCTCAACAATACGGGAAAAGTCCTTAATGAAACGCCGATAGTAACCAGCAAGCCCAAGAAAACTCCGAATCTCAGACGCAGACGACGGAATAGGCCACTCTCTGATGGCCCTAATCTTCTCGGGATCCACTGAAATACCATCTCCAGTCACCATATGCCCGAGAAAAGCAACTCTGTCCAGCCAAAACTCGCACTTCGAAAACTTGGCATACAAACGATGCTTCCTCAAAATCTCCAATACCGTCCTCAAGTGCGAGGCATGCTCCTCCTCCGACTTTGAATTGATCAGAATGTCGTCAATAAAGATAACGACAATCTTATCCAAAAAGTCATAGAAAATCAGGTTCATCAGATTCATGAAAACTGCGGGTGCATTGGTTACACCGAAAGGCATAACCACAAACTCGTAGTGTCCATACTTCGTCCTGAACGCTGTCTTCGGAACATCGCCCTTCTTCACCTTCAGCTGATGGTAACAACTCCTCAAATCCAATTTAGAAAACACCCTCGAACCTCCAAGCTGATCAAAAATATCATCGATGCGAGGCAACGAGTATTTATTCTTGATGGTCACCGCATTCAACTCCCGATAGTCCACGCACATGCGACGCGACCCATCCTTCTTCTTCACCAGCAGCACCGGTGCTCCCCACGGAGACACACTAGGGTTGATATAACCCTTCTGCAAAAGCTCATCCAGCTGCTTTCGCAATTTCTCCAACTCAGCGGGTGCCATATGATACGGCGCCTTCGAATCGGCTGCGCTCCCAGAACAAGATCAATAGAAAATTCTAAAGCTCGATCAGGTGGCAAACCAGAAATCTCCTCGGGGAAGACGTCATCAAAATCCAGCACCACAGCTGGCCTCTCCAACTCCATCTGCATAGCCACAACCTCCACCGGCCTGGCCCGAAACCTGACAGGACCAAGCGAGCTGCTACCACGATTGAACTCAAATACTGGATGTCCGGGAATCTCGAACACCACCTTCTTCCTCCGACAGTCGATCGTAGCATAGAAGCCCGCAAGCCAGTCCATCCCAAGAACTGCATCATAGTTGATGATGTCGTGGACAATGAAATCATCGTAAAGCTCATGTCCACAGACCACCAACGAGCAAGAATTGCAACCAAGATGCACCGAGACCACGCCATTCCCTGTAACGATATTCCAACTCTTGGAAAGAGGGGACGTCGACAAGGAATGCTTCTCCACGAAGCTCCGAGAAATAATGCACATCGATGCACCAGAGTCAAAGAGGACTCGTGCAGGAAATGTGCACACCAAAACCACACCTAACAAGCAATTAACAATCAAATCCTAGTCTAGCAAACAATCATGTTCAAGCAAACAACACAATCTAACAATCAAAACCAGCTAGGAAAGTAACAGCTAGATTGAGGATTACCTGCGATAACCTCATCCACAGCCTCGCTCTCCACAGCGGTCATCAGAAAAGCATGCCTCCTCGGTGGAATAGCCTGCTGAAAAGCCTGCCTCTGTGGAACAAGAGCTGCTCCACGTCCAGCAGGAACAGACGCTCGCTGCTGCAAAGGCTGTGCTGCAACAGGTGCCCTCCGCAGCTGATTCGCATGCCGACAATCCTTCGCGACATGGGAAGCATCACCACAAACCAAACACTGGCCCAGAAACTTCCTACACTGATCCTTGATGTGGCCAGGCTTGCCGCAGAAATGGCAAGTCTTCTGAATAGGCCCTCCTGGCCTCTTGAACTGAGCTGGCTGATTAGGCTTGAAACCAGGCCTAACCACCGCCCTGGCATGCTCCATAGGCCTCTTCCCAGCACCGGAAACATGTCCTCTCCTCTGACTCAGGTTCAGTTCCTGCCTCCTCGCAGCGACCAGAACCTTCTGATAAGAGTCCAGATCAGAGGAAGCCACAAAACTCTGGAGCTCCAAAGCAAGTCCCTGCAGGAACCTCTGAGCCCTCTCATCAGCATCCTGCACCATCTTCGGTGCGAACCGACTCAGCCTAGTGAACTCTTGGTGGTACAGGTCCACCGTCAAGCTCCCTTGCTTCAGACCAATAAAGCGCTGCAGCATCTCCTTTCTAGCAGCCTTCGAAAAGAACTCCTCATCAAACCTGGACTTAAAGGTAGTCCAATCTATCGGCTCCACCAACATCTTCTCTTCCGCATCCCACCAGTTCCGAGCATTATCCTTGAGTTGCCTCTTCGCCAAATCAACCCATCCAGCCGGGATGATCTTGGCCATCTTCAAGTTATCCTCAATGTTCCGAATCCACTCATCGGCAGCCAGAGGACCCTCAGACCCATCAAAATATGCGGGACCCAACCCCCGAAATTGCTTCTCTCCCGGCTCGGAGCGAGGGGCATCTGGAAGTGCCCGGGCAGCTCAAGCAAGTGGAGCGTTCTGGACTTGCAGGAGCACGCCCTGCTGCACCTGCATCATCTGAAGCATCATCCGCATCATCTCTCCATTGATGGGTTCCCGCTCAGGCTCCTCATCATGAGGGGGCGCACCACTACCTCCACCACGGGTGAATCGCCTTCCTGCCATCTAATGACACAGAAAACGAAGCAGATTAGACTCATAGCTTATGACTCGGATGTCGAACTTAGTTTATTGGACGTTCTAATATTATTATCGTCATTCCGATAATCGCAGTTACAGAAGAGAGACCTACATGGGCCACCAACAAAACCTGTTACGCCCCGCTTCCCTAAAATGGAGGCGAGACGTGAAAAGGTCCGCACGAGAGTGGAGCTGTGAAGCCCCAAACCCGATAAGCGTCAATAAAACATAAGCAGGTCCCTGTAACCACAAATGGAACAACAATAATAACACAAGGAGAGACAGAAATAAAAATCTCATAATTTGTCCAACATGAAAATTTAGTTCAACATCCAGAAAAGCCACCAGGCTAAATGAAAGAGTCTAAAGGCCCAGAACAAGGCCAACAAAAGAACAACATAACAAAGTATAGGTGCTACGCACCGACAACAAAACAGCAGTCTAAACAAAAGGGAAAGATCAACGAAGACACCAGGACTGGTCCCCAGTGTCCACGTACTCCTCGCCAAACACAGGCTCGGGCTCGGCGTCAGCAAACACCTCGTCATCTACAATGTACTCAGGCTCAGGATCTAACATGTGTCACCCAAAAGAGTAAAGGGGCACATGTCAGCAAGTCTAAAAGACTTGGGCAAGGAAACTGAAAGTAAGGCAACTAGCAACCTAGCAGTTATAGTATGCATGACATGGCAGTTATAACATGAGTGCACAAGCAAGACATGGTGAAACAATATGTACAAGGGAACAATTATCGGGACAAGTCAAGAGTAGCCAAGCTACTAACAATCTTAATCTTTTCACTAGTCACGTTTCAAGTTGTTTGTAGATGTTTACGCCTTACAGCTGAACGGTTTGGCATTCACGCTGATTGGCCGCTTAACACTACCCGAGAACCCAGAGTTTACGCCTTACCACTGCAGTTGCTGATCGGGCAGACTCCCAGTTGATTGGCCGCTTAACTCTTACCCCCAATACCCACATGTAAACGAGCCAGGGTCCCTGCACACGAGCTCAGTAAATGAGCCAGGGTTGCCCCGCACAGGAGCTCGCATTCCAATTCACGATTCATAAGCATTTGGCGTAGGGGTGCACCTAGCCTCAATCATTTCACGAGATGTAGCGGAGCTACGCAATCACGGAAACCCTTAAAGAATGCAATGACATGACAAGTAGTGTGCGTACCATTAATGGAAATTAAACATGACATGGTAATTGTGCAACATGATAAATGTCGGATCTAGCTTCGTTGTCAAGCTAGTTCCTAAATTTGCGCCTAGGCGAGTATCATTTCGTCGCCTAGTCTCTTTTACGCCTACAACAAGCAAATGGCCTAAAACATGGCCTAAACCCTAAGTGACAAGTTTCACTTGCCTAGCACCGAGGATGACGATCAACGAGGGTTCGTCTCACGGACGCTAATCTACGGGGAAGTCGCTGTTATGGAGAAACAATCATCAAAACAACATTCATTTCATTAGGGTTTCACAAAAACACAACGGGTTATGAAAACATTAAGAGATCGATTATTACCGTATAGGAAGCGGAAGAATGATGCCGAGCAACCACGGCAACGGAAGAAACGCTCCGGGGAACCTAGGGTTCAGATCTGGAATGGATGGGGAAAATATGGAGAAATGGGGTTTTGGGTGATTTTGGGGGATTTGATGAAGTTTTGAGGAAGATGAGAGGTAGAATGTGTTAAGTGATGGTTTGGATGATGGATTTTGGGCTTGGGATGAAGGAATAAGGGTTTGAGGTAGTAGGTGGCTCAATGGGGGAGAAATTAGGTTTAGAGTTGAAGAAGAAGAAGAAGAAAACGTTTGGGAGGGGTTTAAATAGGAAGGGCTGGCGGCTGCCCAGAAATTAGGGTTTCGACACTGATTAGTCGGTCAAAGAACAACCACTGACCGACTAGTTTGGGAACTAGTCGGTCGGTTGACCAACGCAGACCGACTAAGTCCAAACAGTAACTCCTGTACAAAAATAGGATTTAGATTTAGTCGGTCAAAGAACAACTACTGACCGACTAGTTTGGGAACTAGTCGGTCGGTGAACGTTCTTAGACCGACTAAGAATGAATAGTATTTGGTGTCAAAATGATCATAGAGCTAGTCGGTTAAAGAACGATTGCTGACCGACTAGTTTGAGATCTAGTCGGTCGACGAACGTTCTTAGACCGACTAAAAGTGAACAGTAACTGGTACCAAAAATAGTTAATGAGTTAGTCGGTTAAAGAAGCATTGCTGACCGACTAGTTTACAACCTAGTCGGTCAACCAACGTTCTTAGACCGACTAACGATAAACAGTAACTCCTGAGAAATTTACAAAGCCAACTAGTCGGTTCAAGAAGGTTTTCCGACCGACTGGATCGTCATCTAGTCGGTCGGTGCCCCTTCTTACACCGGTTAATGAGCACCAAAAGTTCCGAAATGGAGCGCGAAGCTCCGGGATCGATTCCTAAGACTCCTAAGCTTGATCTAACAATAAGATATGACCGATATGAAGCCCGTCACGAATGACTTACTCCAAAATCGACGATCAACGGAAGAAGCTAAGAAAATACGACGAAACGATCGAAAATGAAGGCTACGGAGACGAAAACCACACACGAGGAGAAAATCCACCAAAACATATATATATATAATATAATAATCCAGATACATGAAAACCAGTCGTTACATTCAGCATTCGACTTATTGGGGTTTTTTGCCCAAAGTTCTGGGTTGCGAGAAACAGGTTTTTCTTAACCTGATTTCTCTCCAATAGCTGTGGGCTGTTGAATGATAATTTGGAGGGATGAGATGTAACCCCTAGGGGGTATAAAACACTACTATTCTGATGTAATAGAGATAGAACTTAATATTTTACTATTTTTAGGTCATCTTCTTCCTTAAGGAGGAGATTGAGGTTTTGGAGAGTTTTGAGGTTTCTGATCTCGTTTTTGCTATTGCTGAGATTGATTGATGGTTGAAGAAGCTAGTATTTGGTGAAAAATCCCCAACTCTCTTGCTATTATACATTTGCTTTCATTTCTTACATTGATCAATGTTTATTTCTATGAATGCTTATTCTATTCTTGATATGTTAGGCTAGATTCATTGTGTGTGTGTGTGTGTGTGTGTGTGTGTGTGTGTGTGTGTGTTGGATTGATGTAGGATGTCTTGATTACATTGCTAATGTTAATTTCCAGCACCCCTTTGTTAATCCATGTTGTTGGGTGAAATAAACTTATGATTAATTGGATTAGATACTATCCATGGAGGAGCCGCAGAATGGTGGTGCTTCGTAATTGTTGCACCCATGTATCCAATAGGTACGATATATCTTGAAATGAATGCAAGACCCATTCAATCTATATTTTATAATTTAGAAGTTTAATTAGCCCAATAACCCAAACTGTTAATTGAGTTGTAATCCGTTTATCTCGTCCATTACCCGAAAGGGGCCACAGAATGGTGGTTGTATGATGCGCAACACAACCTACATGCACTACTCTCACATACCTTGAAATGGGTGCGAGAGTGATTCATGAGCTTTAATTAGGAGAAGAACCCAATTAGCAATTACCTTTGGTGCACCTCATATGTGCCTAATTGATTTATTTCCTGATTCTCATACCTTGAAATGGATGAGGGATCGATTTATCATGGAATTAACATTTAGCAGAGCAATCGAGTAATCCTACTGATATTCTCAACACCAGCACTCTTGCTCTCCCGTGCATCCAAACCTTAGGACATTCCCCTAACTCTAGGGTACTTAGATAACTCACCTACCCGAACAATCATTCACCCCCAAAGGGTGGCTAGAACGCTCAATCATTCTTTACATGCTCTAACTATTTGTGTGAATTTGCATATTAGTTCCGTCTCTGTGGATACGATCTCGTACTCACCGGGTATATTATTTACCGACCTCGTACACTTGCGAGTATCACCTTTTAGGTTGAGCCACCTACTAGAGTTGCATCCTTAGGAAATACATTTTGCGGACTTGTAGTTGTTGATGACTTCTCTAGGTATACTTGGATAAAGTTTTTCAATGGCAAAAATGATGCTCTTGAAAAATTTATTATCTTGTCTAAGAAAGTTTGAAAAATTCAAGGCACGCCCATTATCACCATTCGTAGTGATCATGAGGTGAATTTGATAATGAATTATTCTCTAATTTTTGTGATGAGAACGCGATAACTCACACAGTTTCCTTCCCTCGTGCACCACCACAAAATGGTGTGTTGTGGGAAGGAAAAATAGAACTCTCGTTGAGTGTGCACGCATTATGCTTAGTGATAGCCGCATTGTTTCACAATTTTGGGCAGAAGCCGTGCATACCACATGCTATGTACTAAATAGGATTCTCGTGAGACCCCGTACAAATAAAACTTGTTATAAATTATTTTATAACAAACTGCCTCAAGTACATTATTTCTATGTTTTTGGTTAAAAACGTTTTATTAAGAACACACATGATAAGTTGGATAAGTTTGATTCACATTTCGATGAAAGAATATTTATCGGATACACCGGTCGTAGCAAGGCCTACCAGATATTCAATAAAAGAACCTTATCAGTTGAAGAATCACTTCACGTTTCATTTTATAAGGATGTTGATGTTTCATTGTCTCACCTTGATGATAATGTTATGCGATTCCTTGAATAATGTTAAATTAGATGATTCTATTGCAACTAACCCTATTTGTTGACAACTTGGTTTCAGTCAACAGTGATTGGAGTTGACGTGGACTCATTTGGTGAGATGGAGCCTAGTCAGCTATTGATGTAGGACCCTTAGTTGATAGAACCAGGGTCGAGGAATGATGAGCTGAGAGCGCTAGGCTGGAGCTCAATCAGTATTACGTTTGAATATGACAACCGTTTGACCTTTTACTAGGTTGTGCCTCGATCGACCTGTACCACAAATAATTGTTAGAGTGGTCAAATCTGGGTTCTAACCCAAATCCCCTCTGATGCTTAAGTTAGTATGGACTTAAGAATGTCTTGGGGCTGTCAAGATCGACCCAATAGAGATCGTCTTGATTCAGTCACCTCAAGCATTTGGAGGAAGAAATTTAAGAGTGGAAGAAGATGAGTTTGTCATAGTACCTAGTATTATGTACCTCTGGAGATTGTCCCATCTTCTCTTTGTCTCTTCTTTATTTATAGATAGAAATATCTCATCATTGACGTTGGTGAATAATGATCATCAATTATGGTGGCATTATCATTCCTCATATGTAGGCATGATCGTTGTCCACTACTCCAGCCATTTATGAGCCCATTATCAAATGCCTCCTCATGTCATGGAATCTCGACAAGCAAATGACGTGCGGGCTTTGACCAGGCTCTCCTTGTGGGCTTCATGGGCCTAATAGGCCTAGATGTTATTTCTGTAGGCTTCTTGGTGTGAAACGCATGAACAGTGGCACAAAAAGTGTTGGTTTGATGTGAAATTTAGTGGGGATATAGTTAACAAGTTGTAGAACACATTGCAAAAATTGAAAAAAAAATGTTTTTTCGGCCCCAAATCGTTGACAACGCAAGAAAAATTTCTTGTACTGTCAGCTCAGGCCCATATTCCTCATATATATTGTCCCCTCCTCGAGTACCGACCTAAGAATTCAATAATGGCCACAGTCACTTGGGCTCAAACAATTTGCATGTTGGGGTCAAGTGACATGATGTCTCATTTATGAGGCGTGGTAGTCGAGGCGGGAACATTTGAGTTTAAGTGCCAAACCCCCCTTGTTATGTGCTTTAATTAATGTCTGCACATGCATGATTTGTCCATATTTTCCATGTTTTTATTGCATATTTTCATAACATTTTCTCCATCCAAAGTTCACTTATATATATATTATTGCGCTTTTCACGATATATTTGATTTTCGTATAGAATTGTGGATTTTCAGGAACTTTGGAGCGATTTGGAGCAATTATGACATATGGACACATCCGAGCTATCCAGAGCATCTATGGCAAGGTTCATTAGGCGTTTGACGAGGTGGAGAAGAATATTGGAGGAGGAGGAGAGAAGAGAAGACGGTAAAGAAAGAAAGGAGCTCAAGAAGAAACATGTTGTTTTCACAGAGTACTCGGTCGAGTGCATCAGCACTCGACCGAGCTGACATCCAGACCAAAAGGAGCTCCAGCTGAAGAAGTATATTCCTCACTCAGACCGAGTAGAGAGGCTACTTGGTCGGATCAACTCGACTGACTAAATCTCATTCCCATTCCTAATAAAAGTAGGAGAGCGCAAAGGCGACTCGACCAACACTGCAGCCACGCGGTTGAGCTGAATCCAAACAGAACGATGTATTTGAAGGCCTCTCCAACATACAATAGCTCGATCAAGTAGACCGGTGACTCGACCGAGTACTGTAACTACTCGGCCGAGCGGAATCAATTACAGAGCAATATTTTGAGCCTCGCAACAGCTTTCAGTGATTCGACCGAACACTGCAGTGACTCGACTGAGCACCACATATCTAAAGCCTAACAAAAAATATAGGAAGCGACAGCCCGTATCAGCACTTGACCGAGCGGCACCGATACTCGACCGAGTAGGGCGCCGCAGCCCAACTTATTGTGGGCCCAAGAAGCCCTTTTCCAGATTTTGTGGGGTCCATCCCAATGGTATTTAAGCACACCTTTTACCCTAGTTTTAAAAAAGGAGAGGAGGCTATTCAGATTGTATTAATTGCTAGTTCTTAGTATTCTTAGAGAGTTGAGAAGTCGTTATTGTTTTGGAGACAAAGATCGTATTTTTATTATTGAAGTTTGCTTTGGGATCTCTTGATCTTAATTCTTTGAGTTTGCTTATTCGTCTCCAACGGTTTGGCAACGACCTCTTGCCTCTCTATGCTTGTTTCAATGCCTTTCAGTGTGATGTTTATTTCTATTGCTATTGTTAATGTTTATATTGATATTTCCCTGAATTGCAAGTAGTCGTTTCAAGGGCTAATGGATTAGCCCTAGGATCTTAGGATTTAGATGTGAAGTTAGGTTTTTACGTTGTTTTGGTAGAAAAGGGATGTGTTTTGATTGATCTAGCCAAGCTTGTAGGAGATCTCATAAAGGGTTTGCGTCCACGACAGTGGCACACATCCTAGACGGGTATCCTATGATCTTAATTAGGCACGTTAGTGAATTCAATTAGAGTTCGTGATCCACGATAGTGGCACGCACTTTGGTGGTTTTCACCGGAGTCCTGTATTACTAATTGATACCTACGATAGTAGCATCAATGAGAGCCATCAAATCACAGATCGAAGCTCTAACCCACGATGGTGGCGTGAGTAGTGATTGAAAATAGTTGTTGTTCATAATGCACAGATCACGGGTAAGGCCATCCACGATGGTGGGGCTAAGCACTGGATACGTTAGACGAGTGGTACAACGATAATTGGCCATTAGTTCTACATCTTAGATGCGATAATCTCGCCCTAATAAAGCCAATTCAACGTAGAAATTGTAACTTAGCATCGACATCCGATGATCCTAGTGGTGACTCCTATTGCCCTAGTTCTTTATTCTATTGTTAATATGAGATAATAACCATTCGTAACAACCTTTTGAGTACGTTCAACTGACAATGTTTTGAGATTAAGAATAGACCCAAGACTATATAAGCATCGCCTCCCTATGGATTCGACATTTTTCTATATTACAAAGCATTGACATTGTGCACTTGCGGTAAGTTTTCGGAGTTACAATCCAGACCGATCAAGCTTTTGGAGCCGTTGATGAGGAGGCAAACGGTTTATTCTTGGGTTATTTTCTTAGTTGAAGAACTAGTTAGTTACTCTTATTATCTTTTATCTTTCCATATTTTTATTATTTTTTCATTTTGTTACTGACATCTTCTCTGAATTTGTTTCTTGTGCATGAACACTCGTCTTAGGGGACCCAATGATCTATTATTTGACCCCGAGATAGAAAGGACAGCGAAACAGCTCAGAGCAGAAAGGAGGAATCAAACTTTACAGAATCAAATGGCAGGGACTCCTCCCAATTCTCCTCCACGTTCTTGCAATGTTCTGGATTACATGCATCCCAATCTATATAGCATATATTCTATCTTGAGATCGCAACTGGCAGCGGGCAACTTTGAACTAAAGATGGGCCTAATTAACTTGATGCAGCAGGACCCCTTCCATGGGCATCCTTCCAATTATCATGTAGATCTTTTCTTGCAAAGTGTGACACTTTTCAAGTTAAAGATGTGAGCGGAGATGCCATAAAACTACGTCTGTTTCCATTTACTCTGAGGGACAAAGCGGCTTATTGGTTGAGGGCGCACCCTCGAATATATTCAAAACTTACGAGCAGTTGGCCTTGGCCTTTGTCAACAAGTACTATCCACTATCCAAAACGGTGCGGATTTGGGGGGCGATCACGAACTTCAAGCAACTCCCGTAGGAGTCACTTTATGAAGCTTGGGAACGCTTCAAGGATTTGCAGCATCAATACCCACATCATGACGTTCCAAATTGGGATCTATTACAGAGTTTTTACAATGGCCTCAAGCCCACAAGAAGATGCTTATTAACGCCTCGGCACAAGACGCACTATTGGATAAGCTACACGAGGAGGCCACATCACTTTTGGAGCAGATGGCCTCCAACAATCAACAATGGAGTGATGATCACTCAACATCTAGAGGTACCAGTTCTAAGATGAAGGTAGCTACACATCTTGATGGGAAACTTGAGGCACTTTCTAAGAAAGTTGCAAGAATTGAGCAGAAGTTGAGCACTATTTCTTTGCCTTCGAGGGCTTCGGTATGTGCCACTTACGAAGACTGCGTCGAGCAAGGGTACGCTCCAATTGAAAGTTCCTATGAGGGAAAGGATGTACCGACAGAGCAAGTCAATTATATAGCAGGCAAGGGGAGCAATCCTAGACCTTAGTGGTCAAATCCGGCACGGAAGTCACATCCTGAATTTTCATATAGCAATCCCAACGGAGCTCTACAACCGTCGACTCAACCAAGGCCACCACCACCTCCACAACAACAAGCACCACCTCCACAACAGCAGCAGTACGGATTTAGGCCATCTTGGCCCTATAGACCGTCGGGATATTATAATCGCCAACCATATCAGTAGCAATAACAACAATACTAACAACCAACACAAAAATCTGGAGTAGAGGTGGCAATTGAGGCCTTTATGAGCGCCCAAACCAAGCACAACACAGAATTGGCAGCCACACAAAGGCAACTCTCAGCTACTGTTGATAACTTGTCGGCCCAAATGACACAACTTACGAAGGCTCAATGGACATTGACATCTCCACCCAAGCCGAATCCAAGGGGGTAAGCTAATGTAGTTGTGGCGGTTATGACTAGAGGAAAGAGTACCGATATTGTAATGGTACTGATCTCTAAGCATGTGGATATACCATCGTCGACGACTATACAATAGGAGGATACCACTATTTCTGAGCCCATCATTGCAGAGAACGCGGAGAAAGATATTGATGAGCCATGTGCCGCCAAAGAGAAGGAGGCTTCACTACCACATTATCTATTCATATCACCACAGCACTAGCGGATATTCCACCTTCTGAAAAATCTACGCCAAAGGATGCCGACAAAGACAAGGGAAACCGTCATCCACCTCCTTATCTGCAAAGAATAGCCATGGCAAAGCTCGAGAAGACATACAGTAAATTTATAGAGCTTCTCAAGGGTGTTCACTTGAACATCCCTTTCATGGATGCGCTTACAGAGATCCCCACCTACGCAAAAATTTTGAAAGATTTAATAACAGTGAATAGAAAGCAAGAAGCAGTGAAGTTAGCGGATAGTTACACTTCGGCCCTCAAGAACACATGACCGAAGAAATTACCCGATCCTGGAAGCTTTACGGTGTCGTGCTCCATTGGCGGCATCACCATTAATAGAGCGCTAATTGACTTAGGGGCGAGCATTAGCTTGATGTAGCTCTCCATCTACAAGAGATTAAATACTGGAACGGAGCTAGGACCCACCGGAATGAGCATACAGTTGGCAGACCAATCCGTCACCTACTCGGTTGGCATCGCATACGACGTTATTTTGCAAGTGCTAGGAGAAATTAGCGTGTCGGTGGACTTTGTTATTATGGACATGCCTGAGGAGGGGAGTTCTCAAATCATCCTAGGATGTCCTTTCATGGATACAGCTGCAATGTTGATCGACGTCCGTCAAGGGACGTTATCTATGAATATTGGAAATATTGAGATTGAATTCCATCTACAAAAGCCAATGAAGGAGTGCTTCCCGCGTGAAGATGCTAGCTATCTTAAGCTATTAGAGGATGAAGCTACCGAAGAATACGCCATGGAGGAGATTACTAGAGATCCTATGAGGAATGACATAAACGACGACGACGACGCCATATATGATAAGGCGTTGGCCGCCTACTTGAAGGTCTTGAACGAGGAGCTGCCCGATATACCACTTCATCATCAACAACCGGATGCCACGATCTTTACAATTGCAAGGGACCAACGAAGCGAGGCGAGCCAACTCCCACCACATGGCCTCATATGAAAGCACGATGAGTGCATCTCATATGTGTGTATAGCAATTCCTCCATCACTTTTGGCTAGTCTCTCTTTGAGTATTCGCGAGAGTGCCATTCCTTAAAACACTTAGCACACACATCAAATCGTTCACACACGTTTGTTATCATCAAACACGAAGTCATCGATTGTTGTATCTAACAGTCTGTTGTCCTTCATTTATCCCAGAACTGTGCCAACTGCAACATCGCTTGCATCGCACATTAGTTCAAATGGTAAGCTCCAGTCTGGGGTTGGATGATTGGCGCGGAAGTGAGTTCTCCCCTCGATGACCTTAATTTTAGACTTACCGACCTCTATTCCACATGATGAGATGATGTGTCCCAGAACAACACACTCTTGAACCATGAAATGACATTTTCCCCAATTGACGAATAGGTTCATGTCTTAGCATCTCTTGAGCACCTTAGTTAGATTTTCTAAGCAAGCGTTGAAGCTTGTGCAATAGACGGAGAAATCGTCCATGAACACCTTGTTGGATATGGAAGACGTTTATACACCCTTGTGGGGATGTACGAGGGAATACGGACCTCGAACGTCGCGTACACGAAGTCGTGTGCGAAGGGAATCTGTTCCCTTGCGGAGAGGATCTCTAGATTAATGGGAAAGTCGCATTATATGTGCATAAGTGCATGCGACATATGGCTAATAAAGGGGTAATATCTTAAGCTTATGTTGTACCATGCATATGGTACAACTTAAGCTTATAATGTGCCATGTACGATGGTACACCTTAGTTAAATTGTTCCAAAGGAACAATTACTCCTAAAATAACTACCTTGGGGGCTATAAATAAGACCCAAGGGTTAGCCATTTCCTTACACTTTTGCATGGCATTCTTGCATGCATCTTCATTCTAGCGAAGCTCTGCCGAAATTCTTCCTCTCCCTCTATCCAAGTTCTTAATCTAAAAGTAGAGATTTAGATTGTGGATTTAGTAGCCTTACTCCGTTCGTGAGAAGAATCGATCCGTCGTGGCGAATCCAAAGGCAAAGTTCCGAGACTACCGTGCCGCATACGCAAGCGTAAGTCTCAACTTTATTTATCGATCCTAACTCTGTTTTGGCAGGATCCTACATTGGTATCAGAGCCATACGGGTTCGCCCCGGTCAAACCGCCGTCTGTCGAAACTATGAACGAGTCGTTGTCTTTTTCACGAATGGGTATCCTACCATTACGGATATGGTAGGAACGCTTCGTGACGGAGAGAACGCAGCGATTGTTCTTTTCACGTTAGGGTCTCCTATCATTACGGATATGGTAGGAACTCTCCGTGACGGGAAGAACCGACCGTTCACGTAGTGTGTTATTTTTCATTTTTGGCACACGGCCATTAGAAAATAACTAATTTCTCGACGAACGAGTGCTTCATCGACGAACGGGTGCTTCATCGAGGAAGATGATGGTAGTTATCTCCATCGGAGAAGATGAATTTTAGTGCATGTGCGCCATGGCCAAATGGGCTATGAAAGCCATGCACCCCCCTCCCCATGCGGAGGGGGTTGGCTACGGCCAATAACCACCACGGCCACCCCTCCGGTGGGGTGTGCGGCAACCCCATTCAAAGGGGGTGGCCGGCCATGGCCAAAGGGGCCATGGCCGGCCAATGCCAAATGGCCTTGGCCATGACCGGCCATGGCCAAGCCATGGCCGGCCATGGCCAGGCCGGCAGTGGCCGGCCAAGGCCTGGCCGGCAATGACCGGCCAAGGCCAGGCCGGCAATGGCCGGACTCGGCCACGGCCTGCCGGCCTGGCCGGCCCTGGCAGAGGCCAGGGCCGGCGCCCTGGCCGAGGGGCCAGGGCCCCTGGCCGGCCCTGGCCGAGGGGCCAGGGCCCCTGGCCGGCCAGGGCAGAGGCCCTGGCCGGGAGTAAATTTGAGACCAATTAACTTGGTCGACCAATCTGGGTGTTTTGGTCGACCAATTAGGCAAAAAGGCCTTGGTCGAATTTGAACGTGCCGACTAGCCCATACGGGGTGTCTAAAGGCTCTACTCCTTGAAGATTAGCCATAGTGCTCTACTTCATGCGAGATTAGCCGTAGTGCTCTACTCCTTGAAGATTAGCTGTAATGCTCTATTTCATGCGAGATTAGCCATGTCATTGTGCTCTACTCTACGGAGATTAGCCAATGTATTTCATAATTTTTTGAAAAAGATGTTTTCAAATAGGTTATGTCCCGTCCTTAAATCGGGATAGCGCAATTTAGAATTCCAAGTCCTACCACGATCCGGCCATGGTTATCTAACCCATGGGTGTGTAGAACAGGTCTCGTGGCTTGGCAATTGTTGCGCTAAAATTCTTTGCGCAAACTCTCACCTATTCCATTTTGAAAGATATGTTTTTCAAAAATATTTTTCCGCTGCTGGTACCATACGGGTATCATTTCTGATTTCTTTTTACTTAAGATAAGTAAGAGGGATACTTTGAAAGTTACTTCTAAATGGTAGTTGGGAACATAGTGAACTTCTCGATTCTAGAGTAACATTTCAACACATCCAAGGAACTTATCAAGTGTTTAAAGAATCGAAACTTTATGCATAGAATTTTGATCGTGTTTTTCATTCTCTTTGCAGTTTTTTGATTCGAATATGTCTACCGCTTCTAAGAACATTGTCGCAGAGCTTAACAAAGGTGAAAAGCTCAACGGCGACAATTATAAACTTTGGTCAATAAAAATCCAATATGTTTTGGAGGAGCAAGATGTGCTTGAAACACTCCAAAACATAATGGAAGAACCTGAGTTGGGCAATACGGCCCAACACAAGAGGGACCGGGAAGCTTATGATACTTGGACTCGAAAGAACAAAATAGCATGTATTACGTTACTATCCGCAATGGACAATGACATAATGCGTCTATTTCGGGAATTCGACCTAGCCAAAGACATATGGTCTGAGCTAGAAATAAAGTTTGGTGGAACTTCGGTTACCAAACTCCGCTCCTTAAATATTCAATTTGATTCGTACAAAATGCGGCGAGATCACTCTATGAAAAAGCATCTCGGCCACATGGCGAATCTTATATCTGAATTAAAGGATGCGGGTGTTACGCTGTCTGACGAACAGCAGATCCAAGCAGTCATTCGTTCACTCCCAGATAGCTGGGATAACATGAAAATGCACCTCACTCATAATGAGTGCATTAAAACTTTAAGCGATGTATCGAAACACCTCGAACTCGAGGAAGAGCGGATTCAAGCCGCAAAACCAAGTGCAGAAGTGCACATGGCCGCTAGTTCCTCACATGGAGGAAATAAGCGGAAGAATAAACGCTTAAGGTTTGTGAACGAACGAAAGCAAGAACCGGAAACCTCAAAGAAGACTAAGAACAAAAAGTGGCAAAAGAATGTGCACTCAAAGAAGAAAAACTTGAAGAAGATCAAGTGCTTTAAATGCAACAAGTACGGTCACTTCGCCTGTACATGTACGGATGGAAGTGATACGGTAACTTGTAGGGCTAGTTACATATGTGTTTCTAGTTCCGTGTTTCTTGCTGAATCTAACTATTTTTGGTTGATTGATTCAGGGGCCACAGACCACGTAGCGAAGGACAGAAGGTTCTTCGTAGAGTATCGAAAGATAACTCAAGGAACAAAGTGGATATACGTCGGCAACAACACTCGTATTGAAGTCAAAGGCGTCGGAACATGCAAGCTAGTTCTCGACAACGGCCGGACTTTATTATTGCACGACGTCCTCTTTGCTCCAGATATTAGAAGGAATATCGTATCCGTGGTCATGTTAATGTCTTTAGATTATGAATGGAGGTTCTATAAACAAAAGGTTGACCTTGTTTGTAATAGTTCTTTAATTGGGTCTGGTAATGTTTGTAATGGATTAATTGTTTTAAACACAATGTATGATGATTCTTCTTCCATTAATGAAAGTTTCCATTTGACAAATGCTTCTAACTCTGAATCTGAGATCATTTGTTGGCATACAAGACTTGGTCATATTGGACCAACTAGAATGGATAGACTTGCCAAAAGTGGCTTGCTATCTAATGTTTCAAAAGTTGAAATGTCAACTTGCGAACATTGTCTTGTAGGGAAAACTTGTCGCAAGCAGTTTGGAACTGGCATAAGGGCCGAAGTTCCATTACAGCTTATCCATTCGGACATTTGCGGTCCAATGAATGTTAAGACAAGACGCGGGAAGTCCTATTTCATCACATTCATTGATGACTTCACCCGTTTCGGTCATATTTATTTGATTTCCCACAAATATGAAGCTTTATCTTGCTTCAAAAACTATATGAGTTTAGTGGAAAATCAACTAGATCGCAAGATAAAGGTCTTGCGAACCGATCGGGGTGGAGAATATCAATCAACGAGTTTTAAGGAACTCTGTGATAAAAAAGGCATAGTTCATCAAATAACTATGCCTTATACTCCGCAACAAAACGGTGTTGCGGAAAGAAGAAATAGGACATTGATGGAAATGGTCCGATCAATGATGTCTCAGGCAAATTTGCCCATCACCTTTTGGGGTGATGCATTATTGACGGCAGCATTCATCTTAAATCGTGTACCCTCGAAGTCGGTAAGTTCTACTCCTTATGAGTTGTGGAACAATAGAACTCCAGACTTAAGCATTCTAAAACCTTGGGGTTGTGCCTCTTACGCACATTTATCCTCTCATAAATATGGCAAACTTGGGCCACGTGGGAGGAAGTGTATCTTCATCTGATACGCTGAAAACTCCAAAGGATATGTTTTCGTCGGCCAAGAGGACAATGTGGGTCTAATAGAATTCGAATCGAGGGATGTTGTCTTCTTGGAAAACGAGTTTCCAAGACAGGGTGAGATAAGTCAAGACTTATCCTTGTTTGAGACTTGGGATCAAGAAGGATCGGAACGTTCGAGTGGGAGAATTCTTGGTGAAGAAGGAAATACGTTTCAAACTTCACCAACGGATGATACGAACGATACCAATCCTATTCCGAGTGGGAGTGATATTATTCCAAGTGGGAGTGATGTCATTCCAAGTGGGAGTGATCAAACTCAAGCAAGACGTAGTAATTGAACGAGGCTAACACCTCTGAGATTTGAGGATGAATTTCCTCAAACATTCATGACATTACTACAAGATGATGACGAACCTGCAAATTTCAAACAGGCCATCACATGCCCTGCTAAAGATAAATGGATAGCGGCAATGGAAGAAGAACTTCAATCCATGAAAACAAACCAAGTCTGGGAGTTGGTTGATTTACCTAAGGGACGTAGAGCCATTGGGAACAAGTGGGTTCTCAAAATCAAGCATAAGGCTGATGGCTCCATCGAGAAATATAAAGCTCGCCTTGTTGCGAAAGGTTTCACGCAACAGGAAGGAATAGACTACGAATAGACTTTCTCTCCTGTCGTGCGTTTTACCTCCATTCGCTTAATTCTGGCAATGGTGGCTTGTTTGGACCTCGAGTTACATCAGATGGATGTAAAGACTGCTTTTCTTAACGGAGAACTAGATAAGGAGATCTACATGGAACAACCAAACGGGTTCGTACAAGAAGAAAACAAACATAAGGTTTGTAAACTTCGTAAATCCATATATGGTCTTAAACAATCCTCAAGGCAGTGGTATATGCGCTTTCAAGAAGTCGTTTTGTCGTATGGTTTCTCTATGCTCGACGAAGATAACTGCGTATACATTAAGAGGATTAAGAACAAGTATGTAATTATGTCTCTTTATGTAGATGACATACTTATAGCCGGAAATGATAAGCGTCTTATCATGGATATCAAAGCTTGGCTTTCATCCGTCTTTGAAATGAAAGACATGGATGAAGCTGCATATATCCTTGGGGTTAAGATCTCAAGGAATCGTTCCAAGAAATTTCTTTCTCTCTCTCAAGAGACATATATAAAGAAAGTTTTAGAACGATTTAATATGCAGGATTGCAAGCCAATTGATACTCCAATAAGCAAAGGCAAGGGTCTATGTTTGGAAATGTGTCCCAAAGATCCAAAAGAAAAGAAAGCTATGGAAAAGGTTCCATACTCCAGTGCAGTCGGGAGTCTGATGTACGCCATGATGTGTACCAGACCGGACATTTGCTATGCTGTTGGTATGGTAAGCCGTTACTAATCCAACCCAGGACAGGCACACTGGAAAGTGGTGAAGAGGATATTAAGGTACCTCAAAGGGACTGCGGACTATGCGTTGTGCTATCAAGGCAATACCTTGAGACTCGAAGGCTATACCGATGCTGATTGGGCATGTGATCTCGACGAGCGAAGATCTACCTCAGGCTTTGTTTTCTTGCTAGGGAATGGTGCAATATCCTGGAGCAGCAAGAAGCAAACCTGCATCGCCTTATCAACCATGGAAGTCGAATTCGTAGCATTCAACATGGCGGTCCAAGAAGCTGTTTGGCTTAGGAAATTCTTAGACAGGCTGACGAATGCCTCTGACTCGACCATTGTTCCTATATACAGTGATAGTCAAGCCTCGATTGCCTATGTCAAAGATCCTAAATTTCATTGTAAGACCAAACACATTGATATTCGATTCAAGTTTGCGAAGGACTATGACAAACGGAAGGAAGTAGACATAGGATACATATCCACGCATGAGATGATAGCGGATCCCCTTACTAAGGCGATCCCCAGAGATGTGTTCTACAAACACTTATCATCTATGGGAATGCGTAGGTACTGAGCTGTATCATGTAATATTTCCCATGTCTATAGAAGATCAAAGTTTAATAAAAGAAAGAAGTTCTTTTATATATTGCATACAAGTTTCTTACAAATGATTTTATACATTTGTGTTTAAGTCTCAGCTATTTTATTGTGTGTATGTCGGACAGATTAAGGTTGGCTCTTTCACATGAGCAACCGCCTTATCTTATCAGATGGATAAGATAGAGATGAGACTAGTTTAAAGTCAAAATCATTAGACAAATGATTTAGAGTCGTGACTTAAACAAGATAGTCGAATGAAATATCTGCATCATATGGATGCTTACAAAAGATCTGAGATCTGTATCACAAGGATATTAGAAAGAGATCTCATAGGATTTTTTAAATCCTATCTGTCTTATGCAGGATGAGAGTCCGGGAATATTTCATGAGTAGTAAGGGGACTCAAAAGATAGGCACTGTGGTGTCTGATCTTTCATCCGTACAACATCATTAAGACATACTCTCCCTGGGAAAGGAGTGATGTTGTAATACGTGTTCATACCACGTATGCATTTCGACCACTGAGTTAGTAGCAATAGTGTTTGCTATTATGTGAGACTCAAAGGCCATACGGATCTTAACTCTTACCCTCAAGGACTCCAATTGGTTCCTTTAGATTTGACGAGATGATCGCTATCTTAGCGTGTTACTAATGGGCTATGATAATTCAGCTCGGCGGGGCACGTTAGAAAAGCGAATCAAGTCAAGATCAGAAGGTTCGCAATAAGAGGAAGATTGATTTCATATTCACATTTGGACTTTAAATGATTCAAAGCTGGCCAGCCAATTGTAATCCAGATGGGATTCAATTGTTGAATATAAAGTATAAGAAATATGAAGAAATAATCTAGGGTAAAGCATGCGTTGAACTACTCAACTTTGCACCTTCGAGGTCGTTGTGTATCTCTAACAAGTGCACAACAACAGACTCTACGCGCATGACGGTCGCACGGTCTATTTCTCGGTATGTTAGATGAAAGATGTAACGACTCGTAATTTTTCAAAACATTTAATTACAAATTTAATATATTTTAATGGCTTGTCAGGAGTTTTAAATAATTTCAAAAAAATTCTATAAAAATATTTTAAAGCACTAGACTTATTATATTGTATTTCAGTATTTTTGGATTTCCTCAAATGCCCAAAACATTTCTGTTAAAATTCATTTTCAAAAATTACCGTTTTGATTCGACGAATTTATTTTCTATACAAACGTCTTCAAATCGATTTCAAACTTCTACAGTAGCCTCCTATGATCATTTAGGGCTCTCCACATTAATTTCGTAATTTTCTGATAACATTTCAATAGAGAACCCGCAAACCCGCTTTCTAAACGTTTTGGCCAAAAACTAGTATCTCCGTAGTCCAAACCCGGAAACGGACTTCGTATTCGCCATCCTCGCGACGATACGATCCCGTGGGTATGTTTTCGTAATTTTTCGGACACGTTTACTAGTAGGGGCAAAATCGTAATTTCGTTACAATTTTTACTGCTACCGCCACTAATTACCCTAGCTAAATTACTAACTACCTTAACCTAATTAACTATTAGATTAACCTAACATGACTAACACATGGGGGGACAACGTCTACACTTAGTCTAAGTTAATCACCTAACCTATTAATTAGTTTACTAAATATTAATTACAAATAGTAGGTATTAAGCCTATAAATACCCCCAAAACCCAATTAATTACCCTAACATTAAAATCCTATTTTAATTTTTAAAACCCCCCATGCCGTTCTCTCCCCGCGTTCCTCTCTCTCGCTCGACTCTCTCTCTCTCCGCTCCTCCCTCTCACTCACGGCGATCCGCCGCCGTGCCCTCCGCCGTGCCGCCGCCGCGCCCTCCGAGCTCGCCGCCGCCGGTAGCGCCCGCCGCCGACCCCCGAGCGTCCACAGCAGCGCCCGGCGCCCGACGCCCGTAGCCCCCGGCCCAGCAGCCCCCGCCGCCTCTTCCGCCTCCCGCCGCCTCCTCCGGTGCCGTCGCCGCCGCCCAAACCCCGCCGACTCCGACTCCGCCGCAAGCGCCGCCCCGAGCCCCGCCGGCGAACCCATTCCCCCGCCGCTGCTGCACGCGAGGCTGCGTAAGTTTGCAATGGCAAACTTGTAAATATTGAATATTTTGTAATTTTCGTATTTTAATTAATTAATAATGTGGTTTAATGGTTTTAATTGCATAACTAATTATACAGGGGCCAGAAAAATGAGTGGATAGTCCCAGAAAATCAGAAACGACATTTCGGATCCAATGGCGCTGGTCTTACCTCGACCAGGCGTCTACTTTTTCCAAAATGATTTTTCGAACCTAAAGATTAAATAGGTTTAATTCATTCTAAAAATCGTAACTCGCTAGTTTTACCTACACTAATATGTGATAAAATTATATATGACAATAGACTTCGAGACGGTCATTTTGACTACTTATTCCTGTAATTCCGACTTGTATTGTTCCCGTAAGAAATTACGGAAGATACGCGTCACTTAAGTATTTTAGGTTTTTAAGCTATTTCTACGTTTTTAAAAATTATAAAAAATTACAGAAGCTTCTGAAAATTCTCTCCTCTTGCAGTAAAATCTAAATAATTATTTTAGGTTTATATAAAAATTTTAAATATTTTTCGACACCGTTTTAACGAGTTTAAAAATCAAACTAACCTAATTATTAAATAGGAAAAAGTCGTGTTTTTCTAAAATAAGTATTTTGTGTTGCAGGTACAGACTCTGGTGTACCAACTTCTGAGGAAGCCCTAGATCCTCTTCCGGCTTACTACAACGGTATTAATTTTGGTAAGTCACGATAGGTTCTAACCTTAGAAATCTAGCCACTGTGCTCGTACGAACTTGTAGCACCGCACTACTACGTGCTCGAAGCACGGAAACATACGCCACTTTCTTGTGTTTGGACTTGACTTGGAACATCCCGTGGAACGTTCATGTAAAGAACTTGTACTTGACACAACACCGGGTTTTGGGGTAACTCATAGTTGCGAGAGTACGGGAGTGACTAGAGTTCGATCTACATGTCAAGCTGCCTGTGTTTCGGCCTCCTGTCTAGCTGCCTGCGTTTCGGCAAACCATCATGCTGTCTGGGTTCCGGCAATCATCTGGGTAGCACCCAGGCAAGAGACGAACTGAACGGTCACATATTGTACTCTCCGTCTTGAGTCACGTAGTTCTAGTGGAGCTTGCACAGTTACTTCTTTACAGTCATGCACTTTACTTTCTGCACTTGTAGCACTCTACTTTCTGCACTTGTACAGACACTACACCGTACTTTACTTCTGTTTGTCATACTTGTACAGTACTCCTTTTCTTTGTTTAGAATCTTTGTGACTTACCTTCGGTTCCACTTGTGGCACCGACAGACGACGACCTGATCGAGGAGATCGCTCCAGAGTACGAGGAGCCTGCGTACGACCCAGAAGCCGCGGAGTTTTAGTTATCTGTGTTGGTGTGTGTTGTGAGATGTATTTCCATTCTGTATTTCCTTTCCGTACTTTTCATTTCATGTATTGGTGTGAGAGAGTGCTGGTTGTTGTACTTTAATTTGGACTGTAATAATGTCTGTAAGCTGGTTTGAGTGTTATTGGTACATCTCTGCGTTGTGGCTATGCTGAATTCACTGGTAAACTGCGGAACCTGCAAATAAACCGAATAAGTAACGGGCCCCCGAGAGCGGGTCGTTACAAGTTTGGTGGCCCACGCATGTCCGTGCAAAATACCTCGTGAACAGTGTAGTAAAACCAGGATGTATTGTGTACGATACTCGACTAAGCTGACATTTTTCTATGAATGCAGGTTTGACACTCGAAGGATGGATGGAGACCCTTCGGAGAACACCAATGGAGTTGACCTATCCAGCCTTAATAAGAAGTCATTAACAAAACCTAAATTTTGATAGGATTAACTAGTTGTTAATAAAAATCTTTCTGTATCGGTGGAACTCATATGAATGATAATCTTCCTTCAATGGACCATGATACCGGTCAATGTGCTTGACTAAAGTCTGTTGGATCAACCTAGCTAGACTAGGCATAAGTGATCCTGGCTTAGTCACTTCCCTGGCCGTGTCCGCTGGACCGCAAGGACGTGAATCATGATTATGTGACGTCATCGATCTTCTCCACTATCAACCTTCCTTTGTCTTGATGACCTTTCATTTGACCTTCTTAGAATCTTTCTACACCAATTCTTACTAAACATTATGTACAGGTCTTTTGTGTTCAACGCTCAAGAATGGACGGAAACACCTCAAAGACCCCCCAATGGAGCCTATCAGTCTGAAGCCAACAACCCGACCGACAACGGGCCAACTCCCACAGTGCATCAGATCTCGGATCTGGCATTGCGAGAAATGGTTGAGGCTATTAAAGGCGAGTATCACCCTACGGGAGGCATCCAACAATTTCGCTCCCTCCACCCGAAGACCTGGAACGGAGAAGATGGCCCGATGAAGGCCGATGAATGGCTAGAGAGTACTGAAGAAAACTTGAGGGCCGCTCAGATCGGGAGGCATGCCTGGACAGATACTGCCAGGTCCCAACTAACGGATGGGGCCAGAGTCTGGTGGGGCTCTGCAGAAAAGCGTCTCCAGCGACCAATCGAATGGGAGACATTCACAAAACTTTTCCGCACCCAATATTTCTCTCCGGAGGCCCAGATGGAGCTTGAGGCGCAATTTGTTGGGTTGAAGCAATGTTCCATGACGGTGGAACAATACGACGCCCGGTTCACCATGCTGAGCCGTTTTGCTCCTGAGTTGGTTGCCACTCCAATAGCCCAGGCTCGACGCTTCAAGCAGGGTCTCAACATAGAGATCCGCAGGAATTTAGTCGGACGTATATTGTCTACCCACACCGAAGTTCTAGCTGCTGCTCGTGAACACGAGTTTATGGAGAGGGAAGAAAGGCGTGAGTTGGCTGCCCCTCACAGAAGGCAACCACCTCCAACCCCTGCTGCTGGACCTAGCCGACGACCCCCTCCTAATCAGATGTATCGGCCCATTCAACAAACACAGTTCAAGAGGCAGGGTCCACCACCACCACCGCGCCAAACATGTCATCATTGCGGGAAACCAGGGCACCTCCGCTCAGAATGCCGAACCCTCCTGAACCTCTGCCTGATCTGTGGGGCGAAAGACCATATCGCAAGGGATTGTCCGAAAAGGCCGCCGCCTTCTAACCCTGCTCCAGCCCACGTCCCTGCCAGGAATGTGCCACCACGTCCACCACCACCTGCTCAGCAACGTCAGCCACTCCCTCCCCAGCAACAGGTATACCAGCAAGCTCGCCCACAGGCGCCACCTCCAAGGCGCCAAGCCTATACCATGACAGTAGAGGAGGCCGAGGCAACAGACCAAGTGATTACAGGTATGAGATTTCTGTTCACTAAGCTACACACCATATTGTTTAGGGATCATGAGCTTAGATATGACTCTCATCACTGTAGGTATCGTCTTAGTAGCCGGTAAGCCTGCCCTCACACTGTTCGACTCAGGAGCTACACATTGCTTCATGGCGAGTCGATTCGTCCAAACACACGACGTCTCTGTAGAACCGTTGACTTCCCGTTGGAAGGTCGAGACCGGTGGTGGGTCTCTACCAGTAACCAGCAGATGCCTCCAATGCTCTGTTGTGATTTGTGGACGAGATCTCTACGCCGACTTCATGGTGATAGAGTTTCCAACTTTCGATGCTGTTCTTGGGATGGACTGGTTAGGAACATTTCACGCCACCATTGACTGTCGTCAAAGGAGGGTATAATTCGAGATACCTAACCATCCAAAGTTCGAGTTCCTCAGCGGAAGTCGATCAGAAGGACCCGTGAAGTACCGAGCCAGACTTTCAGAAGCCATGGCGACTACAGCAGAAGATGAGCAAGAGAAGCCTGAGATAGTGCGAGAATTCTTGGACGTATTTCCGGACGACCTCTCAGGTTTGCCTCCGGATCGCGGCCTTGAATTTACCATTGATCTTTTCCCAGGTGCACAACCAATGTCCAAGGGACCCTACCGCATGGCACCACCCGAGCTTGAAGAGATTCGAGCTCAACTAGATGATCTTATACAGAAAGGATGGATACGACCTAGTGTATCCGCATGGGGTGCCCCAGTGCTGCTCGTGAAGAAGAAGGACGGATCCCAGTGCATGTGCGTTGACTACCGCGAGCTAAACAAGATGACGGTGAAGAACAAGTACCCACTGCCCCGCATCGACGACCTGTTCGACCAGCTTGGAGGATCGAGCGTGTATTCAAAGCTGGACCTGAAGACCGGATATCACCAAGTAAAGGTGAAGAAGGAGGATGTCCACAAGACCGCATTTCGGACGAGATATGGACACTACGAATTCCTGGTGATGCCATTTGGTGTGACTAATGCACCTGCTGTATTCATGAGTCTTATGAACCAGGTTCTTTACAACCATCTGGACAAGTTCGTAGTCGTCTACATCGACGATATCCTCATCTACTCGAAGGACGCCGAAGAGCATAGAATTCACCTGAGGAAGGTCTTGGAGACGCTAAGACAACATAAACTATATGCCAAGTACAGTAAGTGTGAGTTTTGGCTCGACAAGGTGGCTTTCCTGGGCCACATCATATCTGGAGAAGCGATATCTGTCGACCCCGAGAAAGTAGCTGCTGTTTAGAACTGGCCAGCCCCGAAGACTGTAACTGAGATTCGAAGTTTCCTAGGACTGGCTGGTTACTACCGACGATTCATCCAGGACTTCTCGAAGATCGCAGGAGCCATGACGCAATTGACGAAGAAGGATGTGATGTTCGTTTGGTCGAAAGCTTGCGAGGATGCATTCCAGGAGCTGAAGAAGAGGCTGACTTCTGCCCCGATTCTGGTCATCCTAGACAGAACCGGAGGATTCGAAGTATTTTGTGATGCATCTGGCAAAGGACTTGGATGTGTGCTGCATCAGCATGGTCGAGTCGTTGCCTATGCATCCAGACAACTGAAGATCCATGAAAAGAACTACCCCACTCATGACCTTGAGTTGGCGGCAGTTATCTTTGCCCTAAAGATATGGAGGCACTTTTTACTGGGCGAACACGTAAAGATCTTCTTTGATCACAAGAGTCTCAAATACCTGTTCACCCAGAAGGAGCTCAACATGCGCCAACGCCGATGGATCGAGCTGATGGCGGACTATGATATTGACCTTCAGTACCATCCTGGGAAGGTCAATGTCGTACCGGATGCTTTAAGTCGCCGTCCTGCAGTGATGACTCTCACATCACAATGGAGGCTTCGACACGAGATCCGAGCCATGGAGATGGATGTCATACTTCCTGGAGTAACGTCCTCGTTGCTCAACCTTCAGATCCAGTCCGACCTGGTAGACAAGATCAAAGCTGCCCAAGCCGGAGACCCAAAGATGCAGAAGATCAGAGACATGGTGATAGCAGGTCAACGGCCTGAATTCAAGATCCATGAGGATGGATCTTTGAGATTCGGTAACCGCATCTGCGTACCATCTGGAGACGTCAGAGAAGCTCTATTGGAGGAAGCTCACAGTTCTCCATATTCCATTCATCCAGGAGGAACGAAGATGTATCAAGACTTGCGACAACACTACTGGTGGCATGGGATGAAGAGAAGCGTCGCACGCAGTGTGGCGAAGTGTATAGTGTGCCAACAGGTGAAGGCTGAACATCACCGGTCTGCCGGATTATTGTAGCCTTTGCCCATCCCAGAGTGGAAATGGCAACACATCACGATGGACTTCGTGACGGGACTGCCCAAGAGCACGAAGCACAATGATGCTGTCTGGGTGATCGTTGATCGATTGACCAAGTCAGCACACTTCATTCCTTTCAGAGTGGGCCAGTCGACCGAGGTGCTTGCCAAGAAGTACATGGAGGAGATAATGAAGTTGCATGGTGTCCCTGTCAGCATTGTTTCAGACAGAGACACTCGATTCACGTCTCACTTTTGGAAGAGCTTGCAGGAATGTCTGGGGACCCGATTAAGCTTCAGTACAGCTTATCACCCTCAGACTGATGGCCAGTCAGAACGCACCATTCAGATCCTGGAGGACATGTTGCGTGCGTGTATGTTGGACTTCAAGGGATCCTGGGAAGACCATCTTCATCTCGTGGAGTTTGCTTATAACAACAGTTATCAGGCCAGCATTGGTATGGCGCCTTTTGCAGCGCTATATGGTCGGAAGTGTCGTTCCCCTTGAGTTGGGATGACATTGGTGATCGAGAGCTCATTTGTCCAGACTTGATTGTTGAAGCAGTGGAAGTAGTCCGGACCATAAGAGAGAAGCTACAGTTGGCTCAAGATCGATACAAGCATTGGGCAGATGCAAAGCGCCGGCATTTAGAGTTCCAGCCTGGCGATCATGTATTTTTGAAGATCTCGCCGAATCGTGGGATGATTCGTTTTGGACGAAGAGGGAAGCTCAGTCCTCGATATATTGGTCCATTTGATGTCTTGGAGCGAGTAGGCGAGGTGGCCTATCGCCTTGCCTTGCCACCTGCATTGGAAGGAGTACATGAAGTTTTTCATGTCTCACAGCTTCGACGCTACGTGAGTGATCCTAGTCATGTTGTGGATTACTCCGAGATTGTTGTTCGTCCGGATCTATCTTACGAACAACAACCAGTCAAAATCCTGGACCGACGGCAAAAGATCCTCAAGAATCGAGTAATCAACCTTGTCAGGATAATGTGGCGTCACGACTCACCTGGAGAATCTACTTGGGAACGAGAAGACGAGATGCAAGAACGCTACCCGTACCTATTTACCGAATCAGGTAATCCTACTAGTTACGAGACTAGTTACGGAAGCTATGGTGATGTTAATAGTAAGTATTCATAAACATCATCTCTTGTTTTCTTGATGCTATGATATCACATTATATTATTTACAACCTGATTTATTAGACCATTATTATCATTTATTTGCTTGAGCTTCTTCATAACAAAAGTTATTCGTTTTAGAAAGTTCGAGAAATTCCGAGGACGGAATTATTTTAAGGAGGGTAGGATGTAACGACTCGTAATTTTTCAAAACATTTAATTACAAATTTAATATATTTTAATGGCTTGTCAGGAGTTTTAAATGATTTCAAAAAAATTCTATAAAAATATTTTAAAGCACTAGACTTATTATATTGTATTTCAGTATTTTCGGATTTCCTCAAATGCCCAAAACATTTCTGTTAAAATTCATTTTCAAAAATTACCGTTTTGATTCGACGAATTTATTTTCTATACAAACGTCTTCAAATCGGTTTCAAACTTCTACAGTAGCCTCCTATGATCATTTAGGGCTCCCCACATTAATTTCGTAATTTTCTGATAACATTTCAATAGAGAACCCGCAAACCCGCTTTCTAAACGTTTTGGCCAAAAACTAGTATCTCCGTAGTCCAAACCCGGAAACGGACTTCGTATTCGCCATCCTCGCGACGATATAATCCCGTGGGTATGTTTTCGTAATTTTTCGGACACGTTTACTAGTAGGGGCAAAATCGTAATTTCGTTACAATTTTTACTGCTACCGCCACTAATTACCCTAGCTAAATTACTAACTACCTTAACCTAATTAACTATTAGATTAACCTAACATGACTAACACATGGGGGGACAACGTCTACACTTAGTCTAAGTTAATCACCTAACCTATTAATTAGTTTACTAAATATTAATTACAAATAGTAGGTATTAAGCCTATAAATACCCCCAAAACCCAATTAATTACCCTAACATTAAAATCCTATTTTAATTTTTAAAACCCCCCAGGCCGTTCTCTCCCCGCGTTCCTCTCTCTCGCTCGACTCTCTCTCTCTCCCCGCTCCTCCCTCTCACTCACGGCGATCCGCCGCCGTGCCCTCCGCCGTGCCGCCGCCGCGCCCTCCGAGCTCGCCGCCGCCGGTAGCGCCCGCCGCCGACCCCCGAGCGTCCACAGCAGCGCCCGACGCCCGTAGCCCCCGGCCCAGCAGCCCCCGCCGCCTCTTCCGCCTCCCGCCGCCTCCTCCGGTGCCGTCGCCGCCGCCCAAACCCCCCTGACTCCGACTCCGCCGCAAGCGCCGCCCCGAGCCCCCGCCGGCGAACCCATTCCCCCGCCGCTGCTGCACGCGAGGCTGCGTAAGTTTGCAATGGCAAACTTGTAAATATTGAATATTTCGTAATTTTCGTATTTTAATTAATTAATAATGTGGTTTAATGGTTTTAATTGCATAACTAATTATACAGGGGCCAGAAAAATGAGTGGATAGTCCCAGAAAATCAGAAACGACATTTCGGATCCAATGGCGCTGGTCTTACCTCGACCAGGCGTCTACTTTTTCCAAAATGATTTTTCGAACCTAAAGATTAAATAGGTTTAATTCATTCTAAAAATCGTAACTCGCTAGTTTTACCTACACTAATATGTGATAAAATTATATATGACAATAGACTTCGAGACGGTCATTTTGACTACTTATTCCTGTAATTCCGACTTGTATTGTTCCCGTAAGAAATTACGGAAGATACGCGTCACTTAAGTATTTTAGGTTTTTAAGCTATTTCTACGTTTTTAAAAATTATAAAAAATTACAGAAGCTTCTGAAAATTCTCTCCTCTTGCAGTAAAATCTAAATAATTATTTTAGGTTTATATAAAAATTTTAAATATTTTTCGACACCGTTTTAACGAGTTTAAAAATCAAACTAACCTAATTATTAAATAGGAAAAAGTCGTGTTTTTCTAAAATAAGTATTTTGTGTTGCAGGTACAGACTCTGGTGTACCAACTTCTGAGGAAGCCCTAGATCCTCTTCCGGCTTACTACAACGGTATTAATTTTGGTAAGTCACGATAGGTTCTAACCTTAGAAATCTAGCCACTGTGCTCGTACGAACTTGTAGCACCGCACTACTACGTGCTCGAAGCACGGAAACATACGCCACTTTCTTGTGTTTGGACTTGACTTGGAACATCCCGTGGAACGTTCATGTAAAGAACTTGTACTTGACACAACACCGGGTTTTGGGGTAACTCATAGTTGCGAGAGTACGGGAGTGACTAGAGTTCGATCTACATGTCAAGCTGCCTGTGTTTCGGCCTCCTGTCTAGCTGCCTGCGTTTCGGCAAACCATCATGCTGTCTGGGTTCCGGCAATCATCTGGGTAGCACCCAGGCAAGAGACGAACTGAACGGTCACATATTGTACTCTCCGTCTTGAGTCACGTAGTTCTAGTGGAGCTTGCACAGTTACTTCTTTACAGTCATGCACTTTACTTTCTGCACTTGTAGCACTCTACTTTCTGCACTTGTACAGACACTACACCGTACTTTACTTCTGCTTGTCATACTTGTACAGTACTCCTTTTCTTTGTTTAGAATCTTTGTGACTTACCTTCGGTTCCACTTGTGGCACCGACAGACGACGACCTGATCGAGGAGATCGCTCCAGAGTACGAGGAGCCTGCGTACGACCCAGGAAGCCGCGGAGTTTTAGTTATCTGTGTTGGTGTGTGTTGTGAGATGTATTTCCATTCTGTATTTCCTTTCATTTTCATTTCATGTATTGGTGTGAGAGAGTGTTGGTTGTTGTACTTTAATTTGGACTGTAATAATGTCTGTAAGCTGGTTTGAGTGTTGTTGGTACATCTCTGCGTTGTGGCTATGCTGAATTCACTGGTAAACTGCGGAACCTGCAAATAAACCGAATAAGTAACGGGCCCCCGAGAGCGGGTCGTTACAAGTTTGGTGGCCCACGCATGTCCGTGCAAAATACCTCGTGAACAGTGTAGTAAAACCAGGATGTATTGTGTACGATACTCGACTAAGCTGACATTTTTCTATGAATGCAGGTTTGACACTCGAAGGATGGATGGAGACCCTTCGGAGAACACCAATGGAGTTGACCTATCCAGCCTTAATAAGAAGTCATTAACAAAACCTAAATTTTGATAGGATTAACTAGTTGTTAATAAAAATCTTTCTGTATCGGTGGAACTCATATGAATGATAATCTTCCTTCAATGGACCATGATACCGGTCAATGTGCTTGACTAAAGTCTGTTGGATCAACCTAGCTAGACTAGGCATAAGTGATCCTGGCTTAGTCACTTCCCTGGCCGTGTCCGCTGGACCGCAAGGACGTGAATCATGATTATGTGACGTCATCGATCTTCTCCACTATCAACCTTCCTTTGTCTTGATGACCTTTCATTTGACCTTCTTAGAATCTTTCTACACCAATTCTTACTAAACATTATGTACAGGTCTTTTGTGTTCAACGCTCAAGAATGGACGGAAACACCTCAAAGACCCCCCAATGGAGCCTATCAGTCTGAAGCCAACAACCCGACCGACAACGGGCCAACTCCCACAGTGCATCAGATCTCGGATCTGGCATTGCGAGAAATGGTTGAGGCTATCAAAGGCGAGTATCACCCTACGGGAGGCATCCAACAATTTCGCTCCCTCCACCCGAAGACCTGGAACGGAGAAGATGGCCCGATGAAGGCCGATGAATGGCTAGAGAGTACTGAAGAAAACTTGAGGGCCGCTCAGATCGGGAGGCATGCCTGGACAGATACTGCCAGGTCCCAACTAACGGATGGGGCCAGAGTCTGGTGGGGCTCTGCAGAAAAGCGTCTCCAGCGACCAATCGAATGGGAGACATTCACAAAACTTTTCCGCACCCAATATTTCTCTCCGGAGGCCCAGATGGAGCTTGAGGCGCAATTTGTTGGGTTGAAGCAATGTTCCATGACGGTGGAACAATACGACGCCCGGTTCACCATGCTGAGCCGTTTTGCTCCTGAGTTGGTTGCCACTCCAATAGCCCAGGCTCGACGCTTCAAGCAGGGTCTCAACATAGAGATCCGCAGGAATTTAGTCGGACGTACATTGTCTACCCACACCGAAGTTCTAGCTGCTGCTCGTGAACACGAGTTTATGGAGAGGGAAGAAAGGCGTGAGTTGGCTGCCCCTCACAGAAGGCAACCACCTCCAACCCCTGCTGCTGGACCTAGCCGACGACCCCCTCCTAATCAGATGTATCGGCCCATTCAACAAACACAGTTCAAGAGGCAGGGTCCACCACCACCACCGCGCCAAACATGTCATCATTGCGGGAAACCAGGGCACCTCCGCTCAGAATGCCGAACCCTCCTGAACCTCTGCCTGATCTGTGGGGCGAAAGACCATATCGCAAGGGATTGTCCGAAAAGGCCGCCGCCTTCTAACCCTGCTCCAGCCCACGTCCCTGCCAGGAATGTGCCACCACGTCCACCACCACCTGCTCAGCAACGTCAGCCACTCCCTCCCCAGCAACAGGTATACCAGCAAGCTCGCCCACAGGCGCCACCTCCAAGGCGCCAAGCCTATACCATGACAGTAGAGGAGGCCGAGGCAACAGACCAAGTGATTACAGGTATGAGATTTCTGTTCACTAAGCTACACACCATATTGTTTAGGGATCATGAGCTTAGATATGACTCTCATCACTGTAGGTATCGTCTTAGTAGCCGGTAAGCCTGCCCTCACACTGTTCGACTCAGGAGCTACACATTGCTTCATGGCGAGTCGATTCGTCCAAACACACGACGTCTCTGTAGAACCGTTGACTTCCCGTTGGAAGGTCGAGACCGGTGGTGGGTCTCTACCAGTAACCAGCAGATGCCTCCAATGCTCTGTTGTGATTTGTGGACGAGATCTCTACGCCGACTTCATGGTGATAGAGTTTCCAACTTTCGATGCTGTTCTTGGGATGGACTGGTTAGGAACATTTCACGCCACCATTGACTGTCGTCAAAGGAGGGTATAATTCGAGATACCTAACCATCCAAAGTTTGAGTTCCTCAGCGGAAGTCGATCAGAAGGACCCGTGAAGTACCGAGCCAGACTTTCAGAAGCCATGGCGACTACAGCAGAAGATGAGCAAGAGAAGCCTGAGATAGTGCGAGAATTCTTGGACGTATTTCCGGACGACCTCTCAGGTTTGCCTCCGGATCGCGGCCTTGAATTTACCATTGATCTTTTCCCAGGTGCACAACCAATGTCCAAGGGACCCTACCGCATGGCACCACCCGAGCTTGAAGAGATTCGAGCTCAACTAGATGATCTTATACAGAAAGGATGGATACGACCTAGTGTATCCGCATGGGGTGCCCCAGTGCTGCTCGTGAAGAAGAAGGACGGATCCCAGTGCATGTGCGTTGACTACCGCGAGCTAAACAAGATGACGGTGAAGAACAAGTACCCACTGCCCCGCATCGATGACCTGTTCGACCAGCTTGGAGGATCGAGCGTATATTCAAAGCTGGACCTGAAGACCGGATATCACCAAGTAAAGGTGAAGAAGGAGGATGTCCACAAGACCGCATTTCGGACGAGATATGGACACTACGAATTCCTGGTGATGCCATTTGGTGTGACTAATGCACCTGCTGTATTCATGAGTCTTATGAACCAGGTTCTTTACAACCATCTGGACAAGTTCGTAGTCGTCTACATCGACGATATCCTCATCTACTCGAAGGACGCCGAAGAGCATAGAATTCACCTGAGGAAGGTCTTGGAGACGCTAAGACAACATAAACTATATGCCAAGTACAGTAAGTGTGAGTTTTGGCTCGACAAGGTGGCTTTCCTGGGCCACATCATATCTGGAGAAGCGATATCTGTCGACCCCGAGAAAGTAGCTGCTGTTTAGAACTGGCCAGCCCCGAAGACTGTAACTGAGATTCGAAGTTTCCTAGGACTGGCTGGTTACTACCGACGATTCATCCAGGACTTCTCGAAGATCGCAGGAGCCATGACGCAATTGACGAAGAAGGATGTGATGTTCGTTTGGTCGAAAGCTTGTGAGGATGCATTCCAGGAGCTGAAGAAGAGGCTGACTTCTGCCCCGATTCTGGTCATCCTAGACAGAACCGGAGGATTCGAAGTATTTTGTGATGCATCTGGCAAAGGACTTGGATGTGTGCTGCATCAGCATGGTCGAGTCGTTGCCTATGCATCCAGACAACTGAAGATCCATGAAAAGAACTACCCCACTCATGACCTTGAGTTGGCGGCAGTTATCTTTGCCCTAAAGATATGGAGGCACTTTTTACTGGGCGAACACGTAAAGATCTTCTCTGATCACAAGAGTCTCAAATACCTGTTCACCCAGAAGGAGCTCAACATGCGCCAACGCCGATGGATCGAGCTGATGGCGGACTATGATATTGACCTTCAGTACCATCCTGGGAAGGTCAATGTCGTACCGGATGCTTTAAGTCGCCGTCCTGCAGTGATGACTCTCACATCACAATGGAGGCTTCGACACGAGATCCGAGCCATGGAGATGGATGTCATACTTCCTGGAGTAACGTCCTCGTTGCTCAACCTTCAGATCCAGTCCGACCTGGTAGACAAGATCAAAGCTGCCCAAGCCGGAGACCCAAAGATGCAGAAGATCAGAGACATGGTGATAGCAAGTCAACGGCCTGAATTCAAGATCCATGAGGATGGATCTTTGAGATTCGGTAACCGCATCTGCGTACCATCTGGAGACGTCAGAGAAGCTCTATTGGAAGAAGCTCACAGTTCTCCATATTCCATTCATCCAGGAGGAACGAAGATGTATCAAGACTTGCGACAACACTACTGGTGGCATGGGATGAAGAGAAGCGTCGCACGCAGTGTGGCGAAGTGTATAGTGTGCCAACAGGTGAAGGCTGAACATCACCGGTCTGCCGGATTATTGTAGCCTTTGCCCATCCCAGAGTGGAAATGGCAACACATCACGATGGACTTCGTGACAGGACTGCCCAAGAGCACGAAGCACAATGATGCTGTCTGGGTGATCGTTGATCGATTGACCAAGTCAGCACACTTCATTCCTTTCAGAGTGGGCCAGTCGACCGAGGTGCTTGCCAAGAAGTACATGAAGGAGATAATGAAGTTGCATGGTGTCCCTGTCAGCATTGTTTTAGACAGAGACACTCGATTCGCGTCTCACTTTTGGAAGAGCTTGCAGGAATGTCTGGGGACCCGATTAAGCTTCAGTACAGCTTATCACCCTCAGACTGATGGCCAGTCAGAACGCACCATTCAGATCCTGGAGGACATGTTGCGTGCATGTATGTTGGACTTCAAGGGATCCTGGGAAGACCATCTTCATCTCGTGGAGTTTGCTTATAACAACAGTTATCAGGCCAGCATTGGTATGGCGCCTTTTGCAGCGCTATATGGTCGGAAGTGTCGTTCCCCTTGAGTTGGGACGACATTGGTGATCGAGAGCTCATTTGTCCAGACTTGATTGTTGAAGCAGTGGAAGTAGTCCGGACCATAAGAGAGAAGCTACAGTTGGCTCAAGATCGATACAAGCATTGGGCAGATGCAAAGCGCCGGCATTTAGAGTTCCAGCCTGGCGATCATGTATTTTTGAAGATCTCGCCGAATCGTGGGATGATTCGTTTTGGACGAAGAGGGAAGCTCAGTCCTCGATATATTGGTCCATTTGATGTCTTGGAGCGAGTAGGCGAGGTGGCCTATCGCCTTGCCTTGCCACCTGCATTGGAAGGAGTACATGAAGTTTTTCATGTCTCACAGCTTCACTAAGCTACACACCATATTGTTTAGGGATCATGAGCTTAGATATGACTCTCATCACTGTAGGTATCGTCTTAGTAGCCGGTAAGCCTGCCCTCACACTGTTCGACTCAGGAGCTACACATTGCTTCATGGCGAGTCGATTCGTCCAAACACACGACGTCTCTGTAGAACCGTTGACTTCCCGTTGGAAGGTCGAGACCGGTGGTGGGTCTCTACCAGTAACCAGTAGATGCCTCCAATGCTCTGTTGTGATTTGTGGACGAGATCTCTACGCCGACTTCATGGTGATAGAGTTTCCAACTTTCGATGCTGTTCTTGGGATGGACTGGTTAGGAACATTTCACGCCACCATTGACTGTCGTCAAAGGAGGGTATAATTCGAGATACCTAACCATCCAAAGTTCGAGTTCCTCAGCGGAAGTCGATCAGAAGGACCCGTGAAGTACCGAGCCAGACTTTCAGAAGCCATGGCGACTACAGCAGAAGATGAGCAAGAGAAGCCTGAGATAGTGCGAGAATTCTTGGACGTATTTCCGGACGACCTCTCAGGTTTGCCTCCGGATCGCGGCCTTGAATTTACCATTGATCTTTTCCCAGGTGCACAACCAATGTCCAAGGGACCCTACCGCATGGCACCACCCGAGCTTGAAGAGATTCGAGCTCAACTAGATGATCTTATACAGAAAGGATGGATACGACCTAGTGTATCCGCATGGGGTACCCCAGTGCTGCTCGTGAAGAAGAAGGACGGATCCCAGCGCATGTGCGTTGACTACCGCGAGCTAAACAAGATGACGGTGAAGAACAAGTACCCACTGCCCCGCATCGACGACCTGTTCGACCAGCTTGGAGGATCGAGCGTATATTCAAAGCTGGACCTGAAGACCGGATATCACCAAGTAAAGGTGAAGAAGGAGGATGTCCACAAGACCGCATTTCGGACGAGATATGGACACTACGAATTCCTGGTGATGCCATTTGGTGTGACTAATGCACCTGCTGTATTCATGAGTCTTATGAACCAGGTTCTTTACAACCATCTGGACAAGTTCGTAGTCGTCTACATCGACGATATCCTCATCTACTCGAAGGACGCCGAAGAGCATAGAATTCACCTGAGGAAGGTCTTGGAGACGCTAAGACAACATAAACTGTATGCCAAGTACAGTAAGTGTGAGT
Organism: Scilla litardierei; assembly: GCA_030789695.1. Lineage (NCBI taxonomy): Eukaryota > Viridiplantae > Streptophyta > Magnoliopsida > Asparagales > Asparagaceae > Scilla > Scilla litardierei. The sequence goes on along the minus strand of CM061134.1, from coordinate 17,731,571 downwards.
TTTGGCTCGACAAGGTGGCTTTCCTGGGCCAAATCATAAACTGTATGCCAAGGAGAAGTGTGTGGAATGTGATGTCATTAGGGTTGTGAGTTGATTAGTAATCGGTTCATCCCAAATGAATCAACCCACGCATTCATTTTGAGGTATGCGGGGTTGTGCACATAGGTAATGCCCTTAAGGCACACCGCTGTTCTACGGCCGCACCAATAGTAATGCACGACTCATTCGTGTGTTTATTATTGAGTTGGAAATCCCTAACACAAGCTCGTGAGTCAGTCCTTGCATCCGTGTCAATAGAATGCAAGGATGATGCACGTAGGTGTGACCCTTAAGGTACACCACCGTTCTACGGCCCCGCCAAGATTGGTGCACGACTCAATGAAATTTAGGGCACAACCCATCAATCAACACTATTATCACCCATCTCAAGGGATACTAATCTAATTAAATGCTAGGAATGAGCAATTAATAATCAACCTCACAAACCCTAGCTAACCTCAATTCCACACCCAAATGGCTCTAGGCCTTCATAATGAAAATCGGGTAATAATCATGCAAGATGAACACACCAATCTTCATTACAAGCAATAATCAAATAACTATTCAATGATTCTCACATTCATTCAATAATCATTCAAAAATACATTCAATTCGTTTAGAAACCAAATGCTACAAAAGAGGGGAAGAAATCACCAAGTAGAACCATAAAAGCCCAAGCTTTCCCCTTCCTTGCTCCTCCTCCAAGCTTCCCTAGCCTCCAATGGCCTCCAAGCCCTTGCCCTAGCTCTTGGGGAAGAAGATGGGGCTCTCCTAGCCCCAATAGAACAGTAAAAACGAGATTGGCCGAAGTCTGCTGCTGGAAATCGCCCCCAATATCGAAATAGGACGAAAATGGACTATCAGGCTTGAAAACTCGATCGGATGCGAGTTTCTTGCGCCCGCAAACCCGCGCCCGCACAGCGTTTTCCTCATCAAACCGCTCCCGGGTCAGATACTCGTCCGCCCGCTCGCCCAACTACCCGCAACCCGCGCGCGCTCTTCACTTAGGCAGCGAATCGGGTCCAGGTCGGGTGAAAGAATCGCGCCCGACCCGCACGCTCTCATCTGCTCCCCGCAAATAACAACAAGAGCGGGCCACGGCCCGCTGATAATTTAAGCGGGGCAATGCATGCTGTAATTCAAACGGGGGCGTCCTGGCGCCACGTGGTGCCCCCTGGTTGCGGCACGTGGCGCCCTCAGATTAATTCCTTTTTCCCCTTTTAAACCCTATTTTCTCCTCCAATTAATTCGCCAAAAGTACCTAGAAATCCCAGAAAATCCCCAGAAAATTCTGAAAATTCCCTAAGACTTCCAGGAGTACCTGAAAAATAGGAGAAGGAGAAATTAGTCCATATAATGATGTTTTGTGCAAAGAATGCAAATAAACTCTTTTATGCAACATAAAGTGAGTTTATATCATAAAGAGCAAGATTAAGCCTAAGCCTTAGCACAAAATAGGGGTAGTTAGGGGGTATAAATATACACTTTTTACCACGAGTCACACCCCCCAACTAGCATTTTGCTAGTCCCTAGCAAAAGAATCGATAATTACGGATTAAATTGAAAAAACATTCACCAAATTTAAGATATCATCATGGCATCCCTCATATGTGATTTCCAGTTGATTTCAAAGCTAATATACACAACGTATGAAAGTAAACAATAAATGATATTCTCTTCAATCCAATTCTAAGAAAAGTAAGGAAATAAGCACATATCACATTCTTTAGGACGATGCGCACACGTCAAAATCTTCAATTTTCATGGAAATGGCCAAAACCAAAAGAAATTCCTTCTAAGTGGTGGGAGATAAGATTGCATCATTCATGAAGCTTATTCTTTCATTTTTTTTTCAATTTTTCTTTTTCTTTTCTCTCTTTTCTGTATTCGTTTTGTTTTAGTATGTTTATGTTTTGCATTCACGCAATAATGCTATGAAATGCAAACACGGCCACATTTGCATACACGCGATGACGCTATATAGGCAAATGGATGGAATGACCCCTAAATCTCATCTTTGGCGTCCTCCCCAATGTTTCGTGGGGCACCGGCTACTCAATTTGATTAGAAAACCATTCACTTATGTTAATTTTATTTCTCATTCTAAACATGAATTATCAACTCATCCACCCACTCCTTAAGAGAAAAATAAAACATACACCAATGGCCACATCCAAACCAACCAAAAATTAAGCCATTCATCCCAATTCATGCAATTACTTACACCAAACTATTCCCGAATTATTTCAAAGATAGCATCAAAACATAGAAAATCGTTTCATACATGGCATATTAGCATTTGACTCCAAAATGGAAAAGAAATTAAATACGCCAATCAAACATCTATAAACTTGATACCAAAGTAATAATCCGAAAAAATTGCTTTGCATTAAGCATGTAGGGACTAAGCAAAAGAAATGTGATGGAAGTAAGGATGGAGGCATCAAAATGATATTCTCAAAATGAATGAATGGTGATGATGAATGAGAAAAAATTTACTAACATCAAAAATTTTCAAAACTACCCAAATCTAGCATCCAACTTCATAGTTCACTCCCCCCAACTAGAAATAAGCATTGTCCTCAATGGTTGAAATGAAACTAGATATTATTCAATGATGCTAGAGGGAAAACACACATACTAAAGCAAACTAAACTAAAAAGTTTATTTTTTTATTTACACTAAAGAAAGGAAGGAATACACCTTAGCAAAAGGTGGATCCCGAATGTGTAATGGTGGAGGCAGCTGCTCGATCATATCCTTGCGTTCCTCAGCCAGCTGCTTTGAAAACGTTGCTCCTCCACTTTCCTTGGATCCCAGCAACACAGCTCCCAGCATCGCCCTAGAAGGTGCTACCATGTCCGACGGGAGACAAGCTGTGTCAATCCAAGGAAAATAAGTTAGACTTCCAATGAAGGAAGTCCAAATAGGGTCGTCACAATAAAAATAAGGAGATGAATATATATGACGACAATCTGAATCTAATACATATGGAAATAAAGGATGAGATTCAGACATGAAGGGACAAGTGTGATGAGAACTTCCTTGAATGGCGATGCTATCGCCATGCTGATGCGAATCCTCATGAGGAGGGTGAAAGGGCTGCGGGGGCAAGTGAGGAGGAGAAGGCATCACAGGCTCAATGTAGATCATCTCGCAGTCACCGTCGCTTGCCGAATCCTCGCCATCGAAGGTAATGGCCTCTGTAGTCATCTCTGGACTCTGTGGTCCGCCATGAATATCCTCATCCTAGATGATGGACTGATGCGTGTCCTGAGGTGTCTGAAGTGATGGCTGCTGAATTGAATCTGAAGGAAGGGTGGGCTCGGGCTCCAAAGTAGTCTGTAGGCTGTATCCCGTGCACTCATCCTCCTCAATATCACCGTAGTAAACTATCTCAGCAGTCCATCCAAGATGCTCGCACACCTCCAGCTGTGGTAATGGATCAGACAGGCAATGTGACTCAGGCTCTCTGATGTCATCTATCTCACTCTCGCCTGGACACATCTCCACATCACCACCAACCCAACTAAACTACATCGTGTCTCCAACGTGGGCGACACACACTCTATCATCCATCTCCTCCTGATACTCAATATATAATCTGTCAATATCCTCTACCTGGCTCTCATGCAACCCATCCTCCTGCTCTGCTCTGTATCCCATGGGGTCGCAGGAAAAAGAGCCCAAAGGTGGCTCCTCAAACAGACAATGGACCTGCTGCTCTGCATCCTGAAATGGAACTAAGGACTAGCCATCATCATCATATCCAAGTGACGGCTCTCCAGATGGCGCAGTCCGCTCCCACTCTGCAAGTTCCCTCAAGTACAACCATGCATCATCTATCGTGTATGTAAAGAACTCTCCACTGTTGCTCATCTGCACAAAGTCACACGTAGACGGCTCCAACCCTGTGTAGAAAATCCGAAGAAGATCCTCTGCGCTGAAAGCATGGCATGGAAACCCAAGCACTAAACCATCGAACCTCTCCAAAACCTGACAGTAAGTCTCACCGTCAAACTGGACAAAGCTCTCCATGAGCTCCTCAAATGCCTGGCGCATCTGTACCTGATTCCTGTAATAAATAGGAAAGAAAGCTCGAAGGAAATCAGTCTTAAAAGAAAGCCATGTAGAAAAAGAATCTCGAGGATAAGCATCAAACCAAGTTTTAGCATCATCTCTCAAAGTATATGGGAACACTTTAAAATAAATAAAATCTGCACAGGTGGTCTCATCAAACAAATCTCAAAGCTCTTTTTACACCGGTTTTCAAACTTTTGCATAAATGAACTAGGATTTTCCAACCCCATACCGTGAAAGAACGGTGGGAGTTGAGAATCCTCCACATAAGCATAGCTAAAGTTTGAAAATGAATCCATAAAAAAAATTATTCACAAAAGATTTTTGAAATAAAAGAAAGAAAGAAAGAAAAACGACTCAAAAAAGTATAAAACAAACAACCAAAAGACTCAACACTAAGCTGGAAGTACTACACCTAAAGTGTCCAAAACCAACCAACAATGTGAATATGAAAACTGTTGTCCCCGGCAGCGGCGCCAAAATGATTGACCGCGAGACGTGCACAATCCAAGTAGGATGCACACGCTCACCTCCCAAGAGTAGGAGTGTCAATGCAATAATCCCGGTAAGTATGGGTTCGAATCCACAGAGACAATTCGTTTCACTTTCACAATCTCAATTAGTTATGGAATGCTAAAGGTGTTGGTAAAATCAACTAAACTAACACGTGCGATGAGTGAAAGTGTGGGGTGAGACAATCGAGCCAAGCCCAAAGTAGGTAGGGTGGAGACCAAAGTAGGGAGCCAGTCAAGCAAGGAGAAGTGTGTGGAATGGGATGTCATTAGGGTTGTGAGTTGATTATTAATCTGTTCATCCCAAATGAATCAACCCACACATTCATTTTGAGGTATGCGGGGTTGTGCACATAGGTAATGCCCTTAAGGCACACGGCCGTTCTACGGCCCTACCAAGAGTAATGCACGATTCATTCGTGTGTTGATTAGTGAGTTAGAAATCCCTAACACAAGATTGTGAGTCGGTCCTTGCATCCATGTCAATAGAATGCAAGGATGGTGTACGTAGGTGTGACCCTTAAGGTACACCACCGTTCTACGGCCCCGCCAAGAGTGGTGCACGACTCAATGAAATTTAGGGCACAACCCATCAATCAACACTATTAGCACCCATCTCAAGGGATACTAATCCAATTAAATGCTAGGAATGAGCAATTAATAATCAACATCACAAACCCTAACTAACCTCAATTCCACACCCAAATGGCTCTAGGCCTTCATAATGAAAATAGGGTAATAATCATGCAAGATGAACACACCAATCTTCATTACAAGCAATAATCAAATAACTATTCAATGATTCTCACATTCATTCAATAACCATTCAAAAATACATTCAATTCGTTTAGAAACCAAATGCTACAAAAGAGGGGAAGAAATCACCAAGTAGAACCATAAAAGCCCAAGCTTTCCCCTTCCTTGCTCCTCCTCCAAGCTTCCCTAGCCTCCAATGGCCTCCAAGCCCTTGCCATAGCTCTTGGGGAAGAAGATGTGGATCTCCTAGCCTCAATAGAACAGTAAAAACGAGATTGGCCGAAGTCTACTGCTGGAAATCACCCCCAATATCGAAATAGGATGAAAATGGACTAACAGGCTTGAAAACTCGATCGGATGCGGGTTTCTTGCGCCTGCAAACCCGCGCCCGCACAGCGTTTTCCTCATCAAACCGCTCGCGGGTCGGATCCGCGTCCGCCCGCTCGCCCAACTACCCGCAACCCGCGCGCGCTCTTCACTTAGGCAGCGAATCGGGTCCGGGTCGGGCGAAAGAATCGAGCCCGACCCGCCCACTCTCATCTGCTCCCCGCAAATAACAACAGGAGTGGGTCGAAGGCCGCTCGAAATACTCGAGCGGGCCGAAGCCCGCTCGAATATTTCGAGCGGGCCACGGCCCGCTGATAATTTAAGCGACGCAACGCCCGCTGTAATTCAAACAGGGGCAGCCTGGCGCCACGTGGCGCCATCTGGTTGTGCCACGTGGCGCCCTCAGATTAATTCCTTTTTCCCCTTTTAAACCCTATTTTCTTCTCCAATTAATTCGCCAAAAATACCTAGAAATCCCAGAAAAATCCCAGAAAATTCTGGAAATTCCCTAAGACTCCCAGGAGTACCTGAAAAATAGGAGAAGGAGAAATTAGTCCATACAATGATGTTTTGTGCAAAGAATGCAAATAAACTCTTATATGCAACATAAAGTGAGTTTATATCATAAAGAGCAAGATTAAGCCTAAGCCTTAGCACAAAATAGGGGTAGTTAGGGGGTATAAATATACACTTTTTACCACGAATCACATATTTCGAGCGGGCCACGGCCCGCTGATAATTTAAGCGGGGCAACGCCCGCTGTAATTCAAACGGGGGCGGCCTGGTGCCACCTGGTTGCGCCACATGGCACCACCTGGTTGCGCCACGTGGCGCCCTCAGATTAATTCCTTTTTACCCTTTTAAACCCTATTTTCTCCTCTAATTAATTCACCAAAAATACCTAGAAATCCCAGAAAAATCCCAGAAAATTCTGGAAATTCCCTAAGACTCCCAGGAGTACCTGAAAAATAGGAGAAGGAGAAATTAGTGCATATAATGATGTTTTGTGCAAAGAATGAAAATAAACTCTTATATGCCACATAAAGTGAGTTTATATCATAACGAGCAAGAGTAAGCCTAAGCCTTAGCACAAAATAGGGTAGTTAGGGGGTATAAATATACACTTTTTACAACGAATCACTTGGCCAGGTACGCAAGCATTTGATCAATGAAAAGAAGGGGGTATTGGTCTTTTCGGGTTGCCTTATTGAGCCTCTTATAGTCGATGCACATCAGCCACCCGGTGACAGTCCTGGTGGGGATGAGCTCGTCCTTATCATTCTAATCACAGTCATCCCTTCCTTCTTTGGAACTACTTGAATGGGCTAACCTACATACTATTAGAGATGGGGTAGATTATCCCTGCTTAAAGTAGTTTCAAAACTTCCTTTTTAACCACCTCCTTCATATTGGGGTTGAGTAGCCTTTGAGGCTCAATGGAGGTGACGCTCTCGTCCTCAAGGAGAATCATATGAGTGCATCTACAAGGGCTAAGACCTTTTATGTCATCGATGGTGTATCCTATAACATTCCTAAACTTCTTGAGATTGGCCACAAGCTCATCTAGTTCAGTGCTAGTCAATGAAGCATTAATGATGACTGGGTACATTGCATTCTCCCCCAAAAATGCGTATCTTAAATTAGGGGAAAGGGGTTTGAGTTCTACCTCAGGAGAATTGATGTCCTCTACCTCCAATACCTTGGGTTGCGACATGTCCCTTGAAGGTTCAATGTCTTGGCATTGTAGAGCCCCATGAAGTCCTTCGGGCAACACAAGATCATCCTCATGGTCCGCCTGGGTAAGCCTGTCGTGGCAAGGGGTAGGTGATCTTGGCGTCTCGCAGCACTTGAAGTTGAGGCCTCATCCAGCGATTTCATGATCGTGCTAATCCGGTAGCATGTTTCAATGATCTGCGGTGCCATCTCTTGACATGCATCGGTTCTCGCTCAACGTTTAGCTTTGCAGGAGGAGGGTGATACTCGTTGCCACCGGCGGTCTCTGTGGCTGGACTATCCATCACAAGCAATTCAAGTGACATCAACTGCATGAAAGAGTAGGGTACACTCTCTTGTGAATCTTGATATGTAGGCGGGGGGTAATCCGTCCAATGGTGGTAAGGTGTGTGAGGGAATGGCTCGCAGTGATGAACTTTATATTTATGCTGGCCATATATGTGCTCTTGCATGTGGTGTATACCATGGCTCACTGATACATTTGGATTAAAGGAAGTTTCCCTCATCCTTAGCTAAGATATATGCTGTGTCAGACTGTCCATTTTGCTGACAAGAGCTAGTGTAGTTCTTGTACAAGCCAACATCATCAAGCAAATTTGTGTTCACCTGCAATACAAGAAAAGTTAAGAAGTCACTATATGGTGAAGAAATACGTAGGTTATCAACAAAGACTAAAACCGATATCAAGTTGCGCCTTCCTGGCAACGGCACCAAAAAGCTTGTTCGCTATGGGTGAACGCTAATAATAATTATACCACAGCGCACAGTGTCGTGTGTATCTACGGGTCGAACACAGGGAGGCGGTCGATGAGTACCGATTATGGATCTTTGTTTGAAAGCTACGCAATCGGATTGGCGATTGGAGGGTGAAATATAAAAGGGGCAAATCAAATGATAAAAGCTCTAGTGCGTGAGGAATCCCCTCAATTGGACTAAGGTTAGGGTTAGACTAATGATTAACCGGTTGTTGGATTTATTGGGACTCGGGAGAGGTCATCTAACATAAGGGAATTCTCCTATCACCCACTCTCATGGTGCATGATAGGGTATTCCCTTACGTCATCTCCTACCTTCCACTCTCGCGATGCTATGGTAGGCCTACCGAACCTATACCAATGCCGACTCTCGTCGATACATCGGTATACATTAGGTGCATTACGCTCGACGTACATCCCCTATCTTCCTCCCGACCACAGTGGCATTCGGGGATTAGACCTATATTAGGAGGGCTCTAATCAGCGCTCGACTCTCGTCGGGCACACCGATAGCATGGATCATCGTCGGGATCACAGACCCGATCGGTCCTGACTCTCGTCAGCGGCCAATCCGATCACCCCGAAGGGAGGAGGTCAAATCTATGATGATAAGCGGCATCCTAATATATCCCTAATCTCAATTAGCCCAACAAATTGATTAATTAATTAGTTTAAGCCATAGCCATAATCCAATGGGGTTTAACCCATTGCCCTAGAAGAAAACTACTCACTATTCATTGTAATATAGATGATTTCCAGCATTGGGTAAGCAACGAAATTATGAAAGCCATGGATTCAGATTTATAACACAAAATATAGGGAAAACAACAATAGCAATGAAAGAGGAAAATTTCTATTAAGATAATTTAATCTATTACAAGAGAAACTAATGAGAACTACTAAGAATGCAGATTAAAAGAGTTAGGAATCCTTACAAAACCTTCAAACCCTGCTAAAACAAGAGATTTGTTCGTTGGAGGAATAAGACGTGCTTATACACAAACATCCAAAATGAAAAAAATCCCTCAACTACTCCCAGATTGATGCCCAGGTAGCCTTAGAAACCAATTCGATGCGACCGCATCGAAAACAACGCAGTTGCATCATTCCCTTGCGTAAAATGGAGGTGCGGAGGCTATAGTGACGCGGTCACATCTATATGGACACTGCTGCATTGAATAAGGCCTCGACGAACGTGTCGACATCAAAACGACCGCATCATTTGTCTTCATTCTTTTGGATAATGCGGCTGTATCATATGTAGTCGTGCGGGTCGCGTTGGTTGTATATCTTCGAATCAACTCCTCAGCTGCGCATCCGTTTGAAGGTATTAGACACAACTGCGTGGACTTGGGTTCTGGTGGTGTTGGACATGGCCATTTGTATCGGCTTGACACGGGCCGCATGGATCTCAGTTCTTCACAAATCTTTACCTTTTGCGCATTTTGATCTCCCGGCTTCGCTTCTTTTGCCCATTTGCGCTAAATACACGTAATATGGTTCCTAATCAGCATATATTTCCTGCAAAGCATAGGAGGGAGCATAAAAGTAAAAGAGAAAACAAAAACGGGGGAAACAAGAAAGAATGACGAGGTAAACGGTGTAAAACGTGCATGAAAAAGGGGGAAAACTATATACAATAAACACTCATCAATGGTCTTCAAGAAGAAGAATGGCCAAAGATTAATTGGGAGGACTTTTTAAGGTATGATGCTTAACTAATCTAGCCAGGGTTTAGTTTCGAATCGCATAGGAGGATTAGTTTAATTGTTCGTAGAAATCGACAGCTCGATGGCCTTCACACGATCATGTGATGGTCGTGTCTTAGACCACACGGTCGTGTCACGACAGTGTCTTTATCGTTTCGACCAACAGTGACCCCACACACGATCGTTCTTCGATCGTGTTAATGTTTGGAGTTGCCCCTTGGCATCACACGGCCGTGTGGAGACCCCACACGCCCGTGTGGACAACTTGCGACCTCACATGGCCGGGTGGAGATCCCACACGCCTGTGTGACCAAGTTGTTCCACAATGTTATGCTGTGTTTTATTTCAGCTCTGTCCAGCAAATTCAAAAATTCATAACGCCTAGTAGAAAACTCCAAATTTGATGATTCAAGATGTTTTGGAAAGGTCATGAAGTTAACTACAATTCTTTAAAGGAAAGCAAAGGGCTAACTTTTACTGTATGTAGGTGTAAACAGGTGACTTAGAATATAGTATCAGTTTTAGACAGATTTTACCACACTGTAGGAAAAATGCCATAACTCTTACTACATAGATCCAAATGATACAATTTTAGAAAATTTGGAAACACCACTTAAGTACCTACAACTTTTGCGTTTACCTCCAATTCAGATTATAGCTTGATATAACTGTTTTACGCTGATTTATCAAAGTCCAGATTCAAAAAACAGAATTCGCTATCAGAATTGTAGTTCACTCTCATTGCTACGATTATGTTAACGTGACATGTGAGTTCTAAGTTTATGATACTCTTATGTGATGATCATGTTATGAACTTTCTGTTTCATTTGTCATGAATGCAAATTATGAAAGAGAACACCATCAAGTTGCCTCTATGCCACATTATAATTTATATGCAAGAATGAGAAGTTTTATCTTGTCTTTAATTCATTGTATACCATGATAGTAGTATGCTTCACCATGATATGATTGAGATGTTTCTATAACATGATGATTGTGATTAATCTCGTCACTGATATAATAATGGAAGGAATGGTAACTCTATGGAAACAAAACCAAATAGACCAAAGTGCTACATGGACCGGCGTGCCACAAAAATACCGGGCCACCTCCTGAATCCATGTGGGCCACCAATTGAATCTATATGTATGATAGGCGGCATGGACCTACGTGCTCCATGGACCAGCGTGTCACGGAAATGCTGGAGGCCACCTCCTGAATCCATAGGAGCCACCTATAGAATCCATGAATCACATTTTAGGCATGCTAGCATAGATGGGATCCCTCAGGCATTGCATTGCATTCATAATCATCCCATGTGCATCATATGCATATCCGTGAGTGTCTGCTTTTACTTTTCATTTATTTAATTCTGCAGTTCTTACTTTACAATACATGCATGTGATATTGTTTACTTTTCTTGTATGTTAATTTAATAGACTACATTTGCAGTGCTTGTCAAAAAAATTATTTCTTTGCACGTTTGTAGTAGACAGTCAGTGACCAGATTCCATTAGGCAGACCGGTTCTAAAACTGGATCCTACCTAGTTTAGTTAGGTTTCCTACTGGGTCACGCCTTGACGTGTCCCATTTACTTTTTCAGAATTAGGAACCGTATAGTCCGAGCAGAGTTTGACTCATGAGACTACTCAGAGATGGAACCCACAGAGGGCAGCCTTAAGCTATACTTCCACGGGTAGTTAGGGAGTGAGATGTACCTTTGTACAGCATGTGAGTACCTTTCACTTTTGTGGGTTCTTTGGAGAGTTTCTTTTGTTCAACACTCTTGTACTCACTATAGATGTAACGACTGCTTTTCATGTATCTGGATTTATTATAATATAATATATGTTTTGGTGGATTTTCTCATCAGCGTGTGGTTTTCGTCTCCGTAGCTTTCATTTTCGATCGATTCGTCGTATTTTCTCGTTTCTTCCTTAGGATTGTCGATTTCGAAGTATGTCATTCGTGACGGACTTCATAACGGTCGTATCTTACTATTAGATCAAGCCTAGGAGTCTTAGGAATCGATCCCGGGGCCCCGCGCTCCGTATCGGAACTTTTGGTGCTCATTAGCCGGTATAAGAAGGGGCACCGACCGACTAGATGACGATCCAGTCGGTCGGCAATCCTTCTTGGACCGACTAGTTGGCTTTCTAAATTTCTCAGGAGTTACTGTTTATCGTTAGTCGGTCTAAGAACGTTGGTTGACCGACTAGGTTGCAAACTAGTCGGTCGGCAATGCTTCTTTAACCGACTAACTCATCATCTAAATTTTAGTATCAATACTGTTCACTCTTAGTCGGTCTAAGAACGTTCATCGACCGACTAGATGCTAAACTAGTCGGTCAGTATTTGTTTATGGACCGACTAATTCTAAATCCTATTTTCGTTCAGAAGTTACTGTTTACACTTAGTCGGTCTGCGTTGGACGACCGACCGACTAGTTGCCAAACTAGTCGGTCAGTGGTTGCTCTTTGACCGACTAACCTGTGTTAAAACCCTAATTTCTGGGCAGCCGCCAGCCCAACCTATTTATACCCCTCCCAAACGTTTTCTTCTTCCTCCACTCGACCCAAAACCCTAAAATCTCCCCCATTGAGCCCACATCTTCCTCCAAGCCCTATTCCTTCATCCCAAGCCCTAAATCCATCATCCAAACCATCCATCCACTCTATCTACCTCTCATCTTCCCCAAAATCTCATCAAATCCCCAAAATCCCCCAAAAACCCTAACTCTCCAAACTTCTCCATTTGTTTCCAGATCTGGTCCTAGGGTTCTCCGGAGTGTTTCTTCCGCTTCCTCTCGGTAAGAAATCGATTCCTCTATGTTTTCATAGCCTATGTGTATTTTTATGAAACCCTAATGAAATTTCATGTTGTTTGATGATTGTTTCCCCATAACAGCGATTTCCCCCGTAGATTAGCATCCGTGAGACGAACCTTCGTGATCGTCATCCCCGGTGCTAGGCAAGTGAAACTTGCCACTTAGGGTTTAGGCCATGTTTTAGGCCATTTGCTTGTTGTAGGCGTAAAAGAGGCTAGGCGACGAAATGATACTCACCTAGGCGCAAATTGGGGAACTAGCTTGACAACGAAGCTAGTTCCGACATATATCATGTTGCACACTTACCATGTCATGTTTACTTTCCATTAACGGTACGCGAATTAATTGTCATGTCATTGCATTCTTTAAGTGCTTCTGTGATTGCGTAGCTTCGCTACAAATGCTTGTGTTCCTGGCTCGTGTTCCAGAAGCGGGCCATGTGTTGGTTGATAGCCAATGCCCGAATTGCTTGTTTCCGGCTAGGTGCACCCCTACGCCAAATGTTTAAGGATGCGAGCTCATGTGCGGGGCAACCCCGGCTCACTTGCTGAGCTCATGTGCGGGGACCCTGGCTCCATTACGTGTGGGTATTGGGGGTAAGAGTTAACCGGCCAATCAACTGGGAGTCTGCCCGATCAGCAACTGCAGTGGTAAGGCGTAAACTCTGGGTTTTGGGGTAGTTGTTAAGCGGCCAATCAGCGAATGCGAAACCATTCAGCTGTAAGGCGTAAACATCTACAAACAACGTGAATAGTGAATTGATTGAGATTGATAGTAGCTTGGCTACTCTTGTCTTGTCCCGATGATTGTTCTATTGTACAAATTGTCTTGACATGTCTTGATTGTGCACTCATGTTATAACTGTCATGTCATGCATACTATAAATGCTAGGTTGCTAGTTGCCTTACTTTCAGTTTCCTTGCCCAAGTCTTTTAGACTTGCTGACATGTGCCCCTTTACTCTTTTGGGTGACACATGTTAGATCCCGAGCCTGAGTACCTTGTTGAGGACGAGGTGTTTGCTGACGCCGAGCCCGAGCTTGTGTTTGACGGGGAGTACGTGGACACTGGGGACCAGTCCTAGTGTCTTCGTTGTGTTTTACTTTTGTTTAGACAGTTGTTTTGTTATCGGTGCGTAGCACCTATACTTTGTTATGTCGTTGCTTTTGTTGGCCTTGTTCTGGGCCTTTAGACTCTTTCTTTTAGCCTGGTGGCTTTTCTGGATGTTGGACTTATTTTCATGTTGGACAACTTATGAGATGTGAGATTTTATTTCAGTCTCTCCTTGTATTATTATTGTTGTTCCGTTGTGGTTACAGGGACCTGCTTATGTTTTATTGATGCTTATCGGGTTTGGGGCTTCACATCTCCACTCTCGTGCGGACCTTTTCACGTCTCGCCTCCATTTTAGTGAAGCGAGTCGTGACAGGTTTTGTTGGTGGCCCATGCAGGTCCTTCTGTAACTTCGATTATCGGAATAGCGATAGTAATATTAGATGCCCAATAAACTAAGTTCGACGTCCGAGTCATAAGCTATGAGTCTAATTTGATTCGTTCTCTGTGTCATTAGATGGCAGGAAGGCGTTTCACCCGTGGTGGGGGCAGTGGTGCGCTCCCTCATGATGAGGAGCCTGAGCGGGAACCCACCAGCGGTGAGATGATGCGGATGATGCTCCAGATGATGCAAGTGCAGCAGGGCGTGCTTCTGCAAGTCCAGAATGCTCCACTTGCTCGAGCTGCCTGGGCTCTTCCGGATGCCCCTCGCTCTGAGCCAGGAGCGAAGCAATTTCGGGAGCTGGGTCCCGCATATTTTGATGGTTCTGAGGGTCCTCTGGCTGCCGATGAGTGGATTCGGAACATCGAGGACAATCTGAAGATGGCCAAGATCACCCCGGCTGGATGGGTTGATTTGGCGAAGAGGCAACTCAAGGATAATGCTCGGAATTGGTGGGATGCGGAAGAGAAGATGTTGGTGGAGCCGATAGCTTGGGCTACCTTCAAGGCCAGATTTGAGGGTGAGTTCTTTCCGAAAGCTGCCAGGGAAGAGATGCTGCATCGTTTTATCGATTTGAAGCAAGGGAGCTCGTCGGTGGACCTATATCACCAAGAGTTCATGAGGCTGAGTCGGTTTACGCCAAAGATGGTGCAGGACGCTGAGGAGAGAGCTCAGAGGTTCCTGCAGGGACTTGCTTCGGAGCTCCAGAGTTTTGTGACCTCTTCTGACCGGGAGTCTTATTAGAAGGTTCTGGTAGCAGCCAAGAGGCAGGAGCTGCTCGTGAACCAGAGGAGGGGGTCTGTTGTTGGTGCTGGGAGGAGGCCTGTGGAACAGGCGAGAGCTGTGGTTAGACCTGGATTCAGGCCTAATCAGTCTGCTCAGTTTAAGAGGCCAGGAGGGCCTATTCTGAAGACTTGCCATTTCTGCGGCAAGCTTGGCCACGTCAAGGATCAGTGTCGGAAGTTTTTGGGCCAGTGTCTGGTTTGTGGTGATGCTTCCCATGTCGCGAAGGATTGTCGACATGCGAATCAGCTGCGGAGGGCACCTGTTGCAGCACAGCCGTTGCAGCAGCGAGCGTCTGTTCCTGCTGGACGTGGAGCAGCACTTGTTCCACAGGGGCAGGCTTTTCGGCATGCTGTTCCGCCAAGGAGGCAGGCTTTTCTGATGACCGCTGTGGAGAGCGAGGCTGTGGATGAGGTTATCGCAGGTAATCCTCAATCTAGCTGTTACTTTCCTAGCTGGTTTTGATTGTTAGATTATGTTGTTTGCTTGAACATGGTTGTTTGCTAGACTAGGGTTTGATTGTTAATTGATTGTTAGGTGTGGTTTTGGTGTGCACATTTCCTGCACGAGTCCTCTTTGACTCTGGTGCATCGATGTGCATTATTTCTCGGAGCTTCGTGGAGAGGCATTCCTTGTCGACGTCCCCTCTTTCCAATAGTTGGAATATCGTTACAGGGAATGGCGTGGTCTCGGTGCATCGTGGTTGCAATTCTTGCTCGTTGGTGGTCTGTGGACATGAGCTTTTCGCTGATTTCATTGTCCACGACATCATCAACTATGATGCAGTTCTTGGGATGGACTGGCTTGCGGGCTTCTATGCTATGATCGACTGTCGAAGGAAGAAGGTGGTGTTCGAGATTCCCGGACATCCAGTATTTGAGTTCAGTCGTGGTAGCAGTTTGCTTGGTCCTGTCAGATTTCGGGCCAGGCCGGTGGAGGCTGTGGCTATGCAGATGGAGTTGGAGTGGCCAGCTGTGGTGCGAGATTTTGTCGACGTCTTCCCCGAGGAGATGTCTGGTTTGCCGCCTGATCGGGCTTTGGAATTTTCTATTGATCTTGTTCCAGGTGCGCAGCCGATTTCGAAGGCGCCGTATCGTATGGCACCTGCAGAATTGGAAGAATTGAGGAAGCAGCTGGATGAGCTTTTGCAGAAGGGTTATATTAATACTAGTGTGTCTCCGTGGGGAGCACCGGTGTTGTTGGTTAAGAAGAAGGATGGTTCGCGTCGCATGTGCGTGGACTATCGGGAGTTGAATGCGGTGACCATTAAGAATAAATACCCGTTGCCTCGCATCGATGATATTTTTGATCAGCTTGGAGGTTCGAGGGTGTTTTCTAAATTGGATTTGAGGAGTGGTTACCATCAGTTGAAGGTGAAGAAGGATGATGTTCCGAAGACAGCGTTCAGGACGAAGTATGGACACTATGAGTTCGCGGTTATGCCTTTCGGCGTAACTAACGCGCCCGCAGTTTTCATGAATCTGATGAACCTGATTTTCTACGACTTTTTGGATAAGTTTGTCGTTATCTTTATTGACGACATTCTGATCTATTCGAAGTCGGAGAAAGAGCATGCCTCGCACTTAAGGACGGTGTTGGAGATCTTGAGGAAGCATCGGTTGTATGCTAAGTTTTCGAAGTGCGAGTTTTGGCTGGATAGAGTTGCTTTTCTCGGGCATGTGGTGACTGGAGATGGTATTTCTGTGGATCCCGAGAAGATTCGGGCCATCAGAGAGTGGCCTGTTCCGTCGTCTGCGTATGAGATTCGGAGTTTCCTTGGACTTGCTGGTTACTATCGGCGATTCATTAAGGACTTTTCTCGTATTGCTGAGCCGATGACCAGGTTGACGCGGAAGGATGTTGCTTTTGTTTGGTCGGGTGATTGCGAGAGTGCTTTTGGCGTTCTGAAGGAGAGGTTGACGACTGCCCCTATTCTTGTTGTGCATGATCGCAGCGGTGGATTTGAGATCTTTTGCGATGCTTCTGGCAAGGGTCTCGGTTGTGTGTTGCATCAGCATGGGCATGTTGTGGCGTATGTGTCTCGTCAGCTTAAGGTTCATGAGAAGAATTACCTGACGCATGATTTGGAGTTGGCTGCCGTTGTGTTTGCTCTTAAGATTTGGATGCACTTCTTGCTGAGTGAGAAAGTGAAGATTTTCACCGATCACAAAAGCTTGAAGTATATTTTCACTCAGAAGGAGCTCAACATGCGACAGCGTCGATGGTTGGATCTTATGGCAGATTATGAGATTGATTTGCAGTTTCACCCTGGCAAGGTGAATGTGGTTCCGGATGCTTTGAGTAGGCTTCCAGCGGTGATGATTTTGACCTCGCAGTGGAGATTGCAGCACGATTTTTGTGAGTCTGGCGTGGAGATCGTTCTTCCTGGGGAGGCTTTGTCGTTGATGTACATGCAGGTACAGTCGACGATCGTGGATCGGATTAAGGCTGGCCAGGCTGAGGATCCGAAGCTGGTGAAGATTCGGGAGCAGGTGGAAGCCGGTCTGCGGACTGACTTTTTGATTCATGAGGATGGCTCGCTGAGGTTTGGAGCCAGGTTGTGTGTGCCAACTGGGGATATCAGAGAGGAGCTGATGGTGGAGGCACACAGTTCGCCGTATTCTGTGCATCCTAGTGGCACCAAGATGTACCAGGATCTTCTTCTGAATTATTGGTGGCATGGTATGAAGAGGAGTGTGGCTCGGAGTGTAGCCAAGTGCTTGGTTTGCCAGCAAGTGAAGGCGGAGTATCAGCGTTCGGCCGGGTTGCTACAACCGCTTCCGATTCCGGAGTGGAAATGGCAACACATCACTATGGATTTCGTGACTGGACTACCTCGGAGTCCGAAGCAGAATGACGCGATTTGGGTGATCGTAGATCGATTGACCAAATCTGCGCACTTTATTCCGTTCCGAGTAGGACAGTCCACTGAGGCGCTAGCGAGGAGATATATGGAGGTAAAATTCTTTTACTCTCCGTTTTTATTTCCTTTTCCTAGTTTGGATAGTGATGTAACGTGAATCGTGCAGGAGGTTGTGCGACTTCATGGAGTCCCCGTGAGTATCGTGTCTGACAGGGACACGCGGTTCACATCTCAGTTCTGGCAGAGTTTGCAGAAGAGTTTGGGTACGCGTCTGAGTTTCAGCACGGCGTACCATCCGCAGACGGATGGCCAGACCGAGAGGACGATTCAGATTTTGGAAGACATGCTGAGGGCGTGCATGTTGGATTTCAAGGGTTCGTGGGAGGACCATCTGCATTTGGTGGAGTTCTCTTACAACAACAGCTTCCAGGCGAGTATTGGCATGGCGCCTTTCGCCGCTCTTTATGGGAGGAAATGTCGATCGCCATTGAGTCGGGATGACGTTGGTGATCGGGAGTTGTTGGGACCTGAGATGATCGTGGAGGCTGTGGATATCGTCAGGAATATTCGGGAGAGGTTGAGAATTGCTCAGGACCGTTTTAAGCATTGGGCGGATGCTAAACGTCGTCCTTTGGAGTTTCAGCCGGGCGACCATGCGTTCTTGAAGATTTCCCCGAATCGTGGTGTGATTCGTTTCGGGAAGCGAGGGAAGTTGAACCCGCGATACATTGGACCGTTTGACATTTTGGAGAGGGTTGGCGAGGTAGCGTATCGCTTGGCCTTGCCACCATCTTTGGAAGGAGTTCACAATGTTTTCCATGTGTCGCAGCTTCGTCGATACATTAGCGATCCGTCTCATGCTGTGGATTTTTCGGAGATTACCGTTCGCCCCGATATGACGTATGATCAGCATCCAGTGCAGATTCTGGACAGGCGTCAGAAATCGCTTCGGAACAAGATTGTCAATCTTGTGAGAGTGATGTGGTGACACGGCTCACCTGGAGAGTCTACTTGGGAGAATGAGGATGAGATGCGAGAGCGTTTCCCACTTTTGTTTCCGGACTCGTGAGTATTTGGAAATTCCGAGGACGGAATTTTTCTTAAGTTGGGGAGGATGTAACGACTGCTTTTCATGTATCTGGATTTATTATAATATAATATATGTTTTGATGGATTTTCTCATCAGCGTGTGGTTTTCGTCTCCGTAGCTTTCATTTTCGATCGATTCGTCGTATTTTCTCGTTTCTTCCTTAGGATTGTCGATTTCGAAGTATGTCATTCGTGACGGACTTCATAACGGTCGTATCTTACTATTAGATCAAGCCTAGGAGTCTTAGGAATCGATCCCGGGGCCCCGCGCTCCGTATCGGAACTTTTGGTGCTCATTAGCCGGTATAAGAAGGGGCACCGACCGACTAGATGACGATCCAGTCGGTCAGCAATCCTTCTTGGACCGACTAGTTGGCTTTCTAAATTTCTCAGGAGTTACTGTTTATCGTTAGTCGGTCTAAGAACGTTGGTTGACCGACTAGGTTGCAAACTAGTCGGTCGGCAATGCTTCTTTAACCGACTAACTCATCATCTAAATTTTAGTATCAATACTGTTCACTCTTAGTCGGTCTAAGAACGTTCATCGACCGACTAGATGCTAAACTAGTCGGTCAGTATTTGTTCATGGACCGACTAATTCTAAATCCTATTTTCGTTCAGAAGTTACTGTTTACACTTAGTCGGTCTGCGTTGGACGACCGACCGACTAGTTGCCAAACTAGTCGGTCAGTGGTTGCTCTTTGACCGACTAACCTGTGTTAAAACCCTAATTTCTGGGCAGCCGCCAGCCCAACCTATTTATACCCCTCCCAAACGTTTTCTTCTTCCTCCACTCGACCCAAAACCCTAAAATCTCCCCCATTGAGCCCACATCTTCCTCCAAGCCCTATTCCTTCATCCCAAGCCCTAAATCCATCATCCAAACCATCCATCCACTCTATCTACCTCTCATCTTCCCCAAAATCTCATCAAATCCCCAAAATCCCCCAAAAACCCTAACTCTCCAAACTTCTCCATTTGTTTCCAGATCTGGTCCTAGGGTTCTCCGGAGTGTTTCTTCCGCTTCCTCTCGGTAAGAAATCGATTCCTCTATGTTTTCATAGCCTATGTGTATTTTTATGAAACCCTAATGAAATTTCATGTTGTTTGATGATTGTTTCCCCATAACAGCGATTTCCCCCGTAGATTAGCATCCGTGAGACGAACCTTCGTGATCGTCATCCCCGGTGCTAGGCAAGTGAAACTTGCCACTTAGGGTTTAGGCCATGTTTTAGGCCATTTGCTTGTTGTAGGCGTAAAAGAGGCTAGGCGACGAAATGATACTCGCCTAGGCGCAAATTGGGGAACTAGCTTGACAACGAAGCTAGTTCCGACATATATCATGTTGCACACTTACCATGTCATGTTTACTTTCCATTAACGGTACGCGAATTAATTGTCATGTCATTGCATTCTTTAAGTGCTTCTGTGATTGCGTAGCTTCGCTACAAATGCTTGTGTTCCTGGCTCGTGTTCCAGAAGCGGGCCATGTGTTGGTTGATAGCCAATGCCCGAATTGCTTGTTTCCGGCTAGGTGCACCCCTACGCCAAATGTTTAAGGATGCGAGCTCATGTGCGGGGCAACCCCGGCTCACTTGCTGAGCTCATGTGCGGGGACCCTGGCTCCATTACGTGTGGGTATTGGGGGTAAGAGTTAACCGGCCAATCAACTGGGAGTCTGCCCGATCAGCAACTGCAGTGGTAAGGCGTAAACTCTGGGTTTTGGGGTAGTTGTTAAGCGGCCAATCAGCGAATGCGAAACCATTCAGCTGTAAGGCGTAAACATCTACAAACAACGTGAATAGTGAATTGATTGAGATTGATAGTAGCTTGGCTACTCTTGTCTTGTCCCGATGATTGTTCTCTTGTACAGATTGTCTTGACATGTCTTGATTGTGCACTCATGTTATAACTGTCATGTCATGCATACTATAAATGCTAGGTTGCTAGTTGCCTTACTTTCAGTTTCCTTGCCCAAGTCTTTTAGACTTGCTGACATGTGCCCCTTTACTCTTTTGGGTGACACATGTTAGATCCCGAGCCTGAGTACCTTGTTGAGGACGAGGTGTTTGCTGACGCCGAGCCCGAGCTTGTGTTTGACGGGGAGTACGTGGACACTGAGGACCAGTCCTAGTGTCTTCGTTGTGTTTTACTTTTGTTTAGACAGTTGTTTTGTTATCGGTGCGTAGCACCTATACTTTGTTATGTCGTTGCTTTTGTTGGCCTTGTTCTGGGCCTTTAGACTCTTTCTTTTAGCCTGGTGGCTTTTCTGGATGTTGGACTTATTTTCATGTTGGACAACTTATGAGATGTGAGATTTTATTTCAATCTCTCCTTGTATTATTATTGTTGTTCCGTTGTGGTTACAGGGACCTGCTTATGTTTTATTGACGCTTATCGGGTTTGGGGCTTCACAGCTCCACTCTCGTGCGGACCTTTTCACGTCTCGCCTCCATTTTAGGGAAGCGGGTCGTGACAATAGAGAGGACACATGTAACTGATGTATTGTTGTCTAAATAAAATGAAATATTTGACTTTGTACTTTCTATGTGTTGATTATGTAATGGAGCATTACTTGTACTTCCCAACATGTGCGTAGCAACCTGCAAATTCTTCTTGTTCTCTCTCTCTCTCTCTCTCTATCTCTCTCTCTCTCTCTCTCTCTCTCTCCCTTCTCTTTTTCTGTAACACTCGCTGCCTAGAAATACTCGAGACGGATTCGTACTTACCGGGTATCATAGGGAGCGGGGCGTTACAATTCATTTGAAGAAAAAACATGAACAATGAAAATCAACAAAAGGATTTATTCATAGTACTTGGAATGTTTATTGATGACGTTCGATGTAACGCCTATCTCGTCCTGAGCTTTTGATTAGCAAGATCACTCTCACAGATCATTCAATTACCTGGGTAACTGGGGAGCTCGTCATGACTTCTTTGACTCGATCCTTGCCCTTCGAGGTACCCTCTTCTGGCCATGTTTTTGGGACGTCAACAAATTGTAGTGCCCTGGGAAGCTACTGCACATGTACTAGAGGGGGGGTGAATAGTACTTTTAAATAATAAGGAGTGTTATTCCTAATTATCGTGCAATTAACAAACAACAATGCGGAATAACAACAATCAAGAAATAATGCAAACGCAAACACAATGGATTAATGGGTTCGGATCCACCCAAGTCTCCCCGACTTGTTCCCGGTGATCCTACGTCCCAACCACCCGGATCCCTTCCGGATACTTGAGTTAGAAACCCTAACTCAAGATTTCCAATATGAACACTTGCGAAAACCTCACAAGTGCAATCGACCTACAATCGATGACCGTGACTCCCACAACCCGGGATCACGCAAAACCTCTCACAACCGAGAGTATACAATTCAAATATAACTGAAATGAAATGCTTACCAACAAAATACCTATGCCTTGAGATTTCTTACCAAATTAGGGCAAAGAGGATTTTGATGGAGGAAGAGTCACCAAACCCTAGCTTCAAGAAGATGACCAGCAATGGAAGCCTAGGGATGAGATGGATGACCTAGAATCAAGCCCTTGGCTTGGAAGGCTCACAATCAATGAATCTCTCTTGAGGAATAAGAGTGAGGGAGAGATTCTTGAGAATGGGAGAGCTTGAAGATGATAGTTGAAAAACTTCTCTTTGAATCAATAGAACTCTGAAATAGCAGCCTTGGATCCTATGAAATAACCCCTTCAGGTATTTAAAGGATCAAGGGAAAATGGAGAGAGAAACGTCGCTTTCAAAACTCCAACGGATCTAAATCTGAAGCAGACTAGTCGGTCAAAGAACAACCACTGACCGACTAGTTCATCAACTAGTCGGTCGGTGAGACAACATGGACCGACTAAGAGGTGAACAGTGAACAGATGAAGATTTCAGACATAGATTACTAGTCGGTCCAAGAAGACTTTCTGACCGACTAGTTTCACAACTAGTCGGTCGGTCAATAAACTTAGACCGACTAAGAGTCAAAAACAAATAGTCTGAATACAAATGATTTAGTCGGTCCAAGAACAAATGTTGACCGACTAGATCAACAACTAGTCGGTCACCAAACGTTCTTAGACCGACTAACGATAAACATTAGCTTAGGAGAAATTTAGTATGAACAGTAAGTCACAACTAGTCGGTCAAAGAAGCATCACTGACCGACTAGTTCACAAACTAGTCGGTCGGTGAGTCAACGTAGACCGACTAACTGTAAACAGTAAAGTCCAAGAAATTAAGGAATCAAACTAGTCGGTCCAAGAAGAGTTGCTGACCGACTAGATCACCATCTAGTCGGTCAGTACTTCTTCTTGTACCAACTAACATGCACAAACAAGTCCGAATCGAAGCGCGACGCTTCGAGGAAGTTAGAATGAACTTGTACTAAGATCCTAGAGCTACGATATGAGCGAAATGAAGATAGAAATGTAAGAATTACTCAAGGCTTAACATTCTATAGATCGAAGCTAAAAGACTATAAAATAAACCTTAGCGATCCGTCTTCAAAGCTTCAATCTTCATTCTTCTTGACTTCAATATTGCTCCTTGAGCTTCAACGAAGCTCCAGGCACACGATCACGCACATTGAGAAGTCTTGAGACGTCGCTTTTGTTGTTCTCGTGAATTTGGCGACGATCTCCATAACTGCGCTCACAAATTGTTAGTTCATGATATATTTATGTTTGCTCATCATCCAAAACCAAATCCGGGGAGTCCAATACTCAACATTCTCCCCCTTTTTGGTGATGACAAACCAACATAAATAATAATCAAAAATAATGAACTAAATGAAATATACTTACTCCCCCTGCATTGATGACACATTAGTTCCATATGAAATAATAAGCACATACATCAAGCAGACGAGGAAAGTAAAAATGCAAATCCAATATTTGAGATTTAGGATTTGTAATCCATTTTTATATCTTAACTCCCCCTGAATCTAACATATCAAATTAGATTCATGGTAAATTATCATTTAGCACATGCCATTATTATGCCATTATTATATCTCTCCCCCTTTGGCATAATCCAAAAAGTGCGGGAGGAAGCCAATGACAATAAATCATGTCCAAATAATCCATTAAGCATGGGAGTCTAAGAATACGACCACGTTTCATATGACACCAAAATAAAATTCGAATAAAATCAAAGCGTGTCAATGAGACCATAGTCAAAAATCGAAAACTTAAATCATCAAAATATCAAATGTAAATTCACTTATTGATGAAATGAATTTACTCTCCAATATCAACATTTATAGCTATTTTAGTGCATGGAAAACAATTCTATGTTTTCATACAACTAAAGCTATTGATTCAAAATAAATCGTCGAGCGACGAAATCAATATCAGAGACATACATAAAAAGTGCACAAAGGAATGAACCATCAGAAAAGTGGTGCACATCATAGAATATCAGATGATACAATATCGATCGAAAATGAACATAAAGTAAAAGCACATCAAAACTAAGTGAAGTGTGCAATGAGAAGTGACAATGTGATAAAAGTAATACGAAAATTATCATTATAACTTTTAAAAACATGTCATGCCAAAAATAGATATGAATTTCAAAGCATTTATGGCATTCACAATTCTATCATGCTAGGAGAAACAAAATGATACCAATGTAAAGAAATAGATTTTAACCAAGCATGCATTCAACCCTCATGGATACCAAATGTAATATTATACTTACAACATTAAGCTCCCCCTACATTGGTGCATTACCTAAGCACCATCAACTCCGTTTGAATGAAAGTCTTCCCAAATTGAGGAGTTGGTAGGGTTGGTATCCCACGGTGTATTGAACCTAGAAAACTTCATTTTGGTATCCAAAAACCCTTTTGGATCCAATGGGTTAGACAACAAATTTGAAATACGAAATAAAAAATTATTGTAACCCATAAATTAACATAATCAAAATCAATTTTATAAACATATGCCTTGGTACCCATAACATGATCATAAACTCATGGTACCAAGCAATGAAGGGTTAAAGGAACTAACCCTTCGGAAACCAAGTCCAAGAGGAACTTGACTTTCCAACATAATCATTATTCAAAATAACATCATTAATATAGGATTGCACATAAACATTCATAGCATCATCGCTAGTGTTCTTGGGACCCCAAATAGTGTACATTTTGGGAATCCTCTTCCTAGTGGTTGCATGCACAAGAGGTTGATTTCTATGCGGTGCATGTGGCCTAGGAGCATGAGATGTGTATGCATGAGGATGATTATGAGAGAGGGCATTCACATGTGGATTAGATGTGTGAACATAAGCATTAGGATGTGCATGAGCATGATTACGTGCATGTGGGTGTCTCATATGAGTGTTAGCACGTGCTCGTGGGTGCGGAGTATAAAAATCATCATTAATATTAGCATGCACCGGTGGAGTAGGATGTGTGTTCCTACGTGGCATAGCATGTGAGTACAAAAATGCATGACCCATCTTTGGAGGTCTACCCAAAGTGGGTTTCTTTCCAATCGGGGGTGTGTACGAAGTGGAAGCACCATTGGTAGGAGAACTACCAATGAGGTGTTTGCTCCCACTCGTCGAGGCATCGGATGTCGGCCTAACAAAGGTGGTAG
Organism: Scilla litardierei; assembly: GCA_030789695.1. NCBI lineage: Eukaryota > Viridiplantae > Streptophyta > Magnoliopsida > Asparagales > Asparagaceae > Scilla > Scilla litardierei. The sequence goes on along the minus strand of CM061134.1, from coordinate 17,705,996 downwards.
GCGATTTGGATGAGTCTCCCATCTTATACCCCAAGCCAATGTGGTGTTTGGCCGGAAGTAAGTCATTTAGGATATTATCCAAATGGCCCTTACCTTTATTGAAATCATTGATACGGCCTAACGTGCACTCATACTTCTCTTTGAGAGAATGCAAAGAAGCATCCAAAGTGGATACTTGCGATGTGAGTGCATAAACACGTGATTTGAGATTCTTATTCTCAATACTCAAAGTTGAGTTTTGAGACGTCAAATCCGATATCACATGTTCATCCGAATCCTCAACACAAACATGCTCAAGTTGAGATTTGAGGGACTTCACCTCATTTCTCAACAAGCCATTATGAGTAAGCAAACTTGCTTTCTCATTGGCGAGAGTCTCAACAATGGTGTCATTGTTGGTGATGGTAGACTTAGGAGAGGTTTGGAGGCTAACAAGTTCATTTTTGGTCTTATTATATCTATCTACTAATTTAGTAAATTTAGACCAAATTTCTTGGTTTGCTAACCTCATTTCATCAATAGTAGGTTCTCCGTTTTCATTCTCGCTACCATCCTCGCTTTCATCCTCGCTATCATCGAAGGAGGACTTTCGATCTTTTGCCTCATTAGCCATGAAGCAAAGTTTTGCTTTCTCCACTCTTCCATCATCCGACTCTCCACTTGAGGAATCCTCTTCGGAGTCGGTGAATTTTCCAACAAGTCCTTTCTTGTACTTTCTCGACTTGTCGTACTTTGATGCTTTCCCCTTCTCCTTGTGTTTGTAGAGAGGACAATCCGGTTTGATGTGTCCTGGCTTGTTGCATTTATAACACACGGGAGTAGAAGAATTAGTCGAACTAACTTTAGATTTATTCAAAGATATACCTTCTCGGAGGAATCGATCGAACTTCCTTGCCATACGGGCAATGGATTCTATGTCCAATTCATCTTCCGATTCTTCATCATCGGTAGATGGAGCGGCCTTGAAGGCAATCGTCTTTTTCTTTGGCTCATCTTGCTTCAAGTACGCTTTCATCTTTTCCTTCATTCGGATCTTACTATCCTTGCGTACCTCGTAAGACAACAAGGTACCCATTAGTTGTACGACGGTATATTTATTCATGTCGTTACCTTCCTCGATGGCGAAGGTACGCTTTTCCCAATGTGATGGAAGACCGTCGATAATCTTCGCGACTTTCTCCTTTTGGGTATAGACCTTCCCAAGAGCTTCCAAGTCGTTTGATATATCCACGAAGCGAGCGTAATATTCCTTCATGGTTTCGCCCTGCTCCATATGAAACAACTCAAATTCTTTATTAGCAACGACGAGTTTAGAATCTTTTACCGTACTCGATCCTTCGTGCAATATGAGGAGTTGGTTCCATATTTGATATGCACTCTTACATGTGCATATCTTGTTGAAGTCCTCGGGCTCCAACGCACAATTCAAGGCATTCATTGCCTTGGCATTGGCTACTTCCGCGGCGACCTCCGCGGGAGTCCACTTCGCAAAATCTTCTTCGGAAGGCTCGACATACTCCGTCATGGTGGCTCTCCATAGTGAAACGCTCCGGAGGAAAATTTGCATCCGGCATTTCCAGTACCCATAGTTGGTACCGTTGAAGTGTGGAGGCCTGACTGAGGATAGTCCTTCCATAACTGAAGAAGCTCCATCGCGGTTCCTGAAGACGTTGTAGTCGTTGTTCGTCATAGCTTTGAACTTAGGCTATGTGTAGCTTTGAACTTGGCTCTGATACCAATTGTAGTGCCCTGGGAAGCTACTGCACATGTACTAGAGGGGGGGTGAATAGTACTTTTAAATAATAAGGAGTGTTATTCCTAATTATCGTGCAATTAACAAACAACAATGCGGAATAACAACAATCAAGAAATAATGCAAACGCAAACACAATGGATTAATGGGTTCGGATCCACCCAAGTCTCCCCGACTTGTTCCCGGTGATCCTACGTCCCAACCACCCGGATCCCTTCCGGATACTTGAGTTAGAAACCCTAACTCAAGATTTCCAATATGAACACTTGCGAAAACCTCACAAGTGCAATCGACCTACAATCGATGACCGTGACTCCCACAACCCGGGATCACGCAAAACCTCTCACAACCGAGAGTATACAATTCAAATATAACTGAAATGAAATGCTTACCAACAAAATACCTATGCCTTGAGATTTCTTACCAAATTAGGGCAAAGAGGATTTTGATGGAGGAAGAGTCACCAAACCCTAGCTTCAAGAAGATGACCAGCAATGGAAGCCTAGGGATGAGATGGATGACCTAGAATCAAGCCCTTGGCTTGGAAGGCTCACAATCAATGAATCTCTCTTGAGGAATAAGAGTGAGGGAGAGATTCTTGAGAATGGGAGAGCTTGAAGATGAGAGTTGAAAAACTTCTCTTTGAATCAATAGAACTCTGAAATAGCAGCCTTGGATCCTATGAAATAACCCCTTCAGGTATTTAAAGGATCAAGGGAAAATGGAGAGAGAAACGTCGCTTTCAAAACTCCAACGGATCTAAATCTGAAGCAGACTAGTCGGTCAAAGAACAACCACTGACCGACTAGTTCATCAACTAGTCGGTCGGTGAGACAACATGGACCGACTAAGAGGTGAACAATGAACAGATGAAGATTTCAGACATAGATTACTAGTCGGTCCAAGAAGACTTTCTGACCGACTAGTTTCACAACTAGTCGGTCGGTCAATAAACTTAGACCGACTAAGAGTCAAAAACAAATAGTCTGAATACAAATGATTTAGTCGGTCCAAGAACAAATGTTGACCGACTAGATCAACAACTAGTCGGTCACCAAACGTTCTTAGACCGACTAACGATAAACAGTAGCTTAGGAGAAATTTAGTATGAACAGTAAGTCACAACTAGTCGGTCAAAGAAGCATCACTGACCGACTAGTTCACAAACTAGTCGGTCGGTGAGTCAACGTAGACCGACTAACTGTAAACAGTAAAGTCCAAGAAATTAAGGAATCAAACTAGTCGGTCCAAGAAGAGTTGCTGACCGACTAGATCACCATCTAGTCGGTCAGTACTTCTTCTTGTACCAACTAACATGCACAAACAAGTCCGAATCGAAGCGCGACGCTTCGAGGAAGTTAGAATGAACTTGTACTAAGATCCTAGAGCTACGATATGAGCGAAATGAAGATAGAAATGTAAGAATTACTCAAGGCTTAACATTCTATAGATCGAAGCTAAAAGACTATAAAATAAACCTTAGCGATCCGTCTTCAAAGCTTCAATCTTCATTCTTCTTGACTTCAATATTGCTCCTTGAGCTTCAACGAAGCTCCAGGCACACGATCACGCACATTGAGAAGTCTTGAGACGTCGCTTTTGTTGTTCTCGTGAATTTGGCGACGATCTCCATAACTGCGCTCACAAATTGTTAGTTCATGATATATTTATGTTTGCTCATCATCCAAAACCAAATCCGGGGAGTCCAATACTCAACACAAATTTCTTTAGATGACCTCGTTTAATCAGGTTCTTTATGTCTTTTTCAACTGTCAGCAGTCTTCATTGTCGTCACCATTGTCTTGATGGTATGTGCAAAATTTAAGGTTGTCCCTTTTCTCGTACTTGCTATTCAACTTGAGAGGAGGTCGGTCGAAATATCCCACACCCTTTGCGTATGCCAATACTTTGGCCTTAGAGGCATTTAGTTTGGTAAAGGTCTCGTCAGCTGTTCATGACCGACTTCTGAGGTTCCTTTCTCGTCGCCGTCGATCTCTGGACTCTCAGTGAGATCTGTCTTGAGGCCGAGCTTCCCTTCTCGCTTTAGCAAGGGGTTTGTAGGTGATTTTGTTCTGGGCATCCAATGCTTCTTCTGCCACTTTCTGCCCGAGTAAGGAGATGATCGAGGCTACAAGGAGGTTTGTGGTGCAGTGACGTCATCAAATCCTCGTAGCGGATCCCCCTTTTGAGTGCAGCAATAATGATGTCATCATCGCAGCTCTCCACATTCAGCCTTTCAAGATTAAAACACCGAAGGAAGGCCCGCATCGATTTCCCTTCTCTCTATTCTAGAGTGAACAAATGGTCCAATCTCCTCTTTCTCATTCGTCATGCCATGAACTGCTGGCAGAAAGCTTGTGCTAGACTCTTAAACGATCCGATGCTGCTGTTGGGGAGCCCATTGTACCATTCCTTCGCATCTTTTCATAGTGTCGTCTGAAAGACTCGACAGAAGAGGATGTCATCTGCCCCCTGTATTTCCATAATGCTGTTGTAGTCTTGGACGTGTTCTCGAGGGTCGCCCGAGCCATCATATTTATCCAGGTCAGGCATCCAGAACCTGGGTAGTCCGGGAGTTGACGCAATGCTCTTCTTCAACGGGCTGTGCACATATTTATCCAGGAGCTTGAGGGTGGAGAGTAAGGACGTTGCACGGTAGCTCGACGTCTGGGCTTTCGGCTGGTTGAGATGTTGGAGGAATCGCCTTCCTCTCCATGTGGTCTGTTACAGGGAGACGATGGGGGAGGTTGGTTCCCCAGACTCGTCTATTTGTGGCCAGAGTTGGGTTGCCCGAGGAACTGCGGCTATGGTCCCTGTTGCCACCACTCCTTCCACCTTCATCGTTGTTTTGGAGGGGATGGTGGGACCCTTTCCTGTTGGTTGAGGGTCCTCGGCCTTTGGGTCAAGTGAAGCAGTCACTGCCTTCCGTTGGGTCGGTTTTTTCTGTGTCAGCATCCTAACATCCGTTAGGGGGATGCCATCGGGATTATGTCTAGATGGTTGACGAGGGGTGGTCACGGGGATGATTTGCTGCTCCGAGTTTGTCTCTTCATTCCTTTGGCCTATGGATGTGGGCGGGAGTTTCTCGGGGCTCATTTCCACATCGATGGGCGATGGTGCTTCATCTAATCGGGGCTGTCTGTTAGTCAGTTGTTCTATCACAGAGGCCAATGTCTTAATGTTGACATTGACTTCGTTTGAGAATGCTTGAAATTGCTCCAATGTGACCAGTTGTGGCTAGGATCCTCCCTGTGAAGAAGAGCTATGGTCTCTATAGAGTATGTGAGCGTCTGTCTCCATACTAGTGACCAGCCCAGCAGGCCCTTGGTTGGTGGGGATGAGTTGACATTACTGAGGACTAGATGTTGACTCTCTTCCTATAGATGTCGCCAACTGTTGACATGTAAATCCGGCCCACAGTAAGAAGTATGCTGACGAGGACGCCTCCGATGATGTGTCGCTTCGTTGGTGGAAGAGTCGGACCTGAGGAAAGGTAATCCGGGTCTAGGAGAGATAAGTCCGAGCTATTGGGTTGAACCCCGACATAACTCTGAGCTATTGAGCCTGCATCACAGAGAAATCGTCAGGGGGGGTCGTATTTGGGTTCCAACCCAAATCCACTTGGATGCTTAAGTCAGTGGATGACAAACAAAGAGCTCGGGTAGCTAGGCCCGACATATTGGGAGGTCGTCCGATTACTTTCTCATCGAGCAATGGAGGAAGAAATATAGAGTGTAAGTAGATATTTGAGTGTCAGAGTACATGAGTGTTTAGTATCTCTGAAGCTTGATCATTTTCTTATCGTCATTAAGACTATTTATATGTGAGGGTTATCCATGAGTGCCGTTAATGGATGACGGCCTTGCCCTTATGACGACATGATTGTCCCTGAAGAAGAGCATAACGGCCGACCATTTACTCTGCCATTATTAACTGATCCACTAATATTCGGGAGCTTAACGGGTATATGAGCTGTTGCTTTGACTTGGCAAGTAACTGGCCTTCTATGTGGGCCTTTGGGCTATTGGGCTAAGGCGATGCATTCATCTTGGGCTTATTTATTCGAACAAAATACCTTTTCCCGCCACATGGGCCATGCCAATGTAGTAACACTTACTATTGCATTCAAATACAGATGCTCAATGTGTTTTAAATCAAGGAGGAAGGAACATGAAAAAAATGTGACAAAAAAGTGTGCCCTTCTTGTTTTAAGCACACAGTAGGTCCTCTCACATTCTCGCTCTGATGTAGAATGAGATGCGGGGCGCGACAAAATTTGTGTGTGTAATTGGTAAGGGGTGTTTATGAAGTTGTCATATTTTTCTCTTCTGGGGTTGCAAGTAGAAGATAATGGAAATCTCAAGGAGGAAGGATTATGGGCTGAAGTATATCTGAAGGACCTAACGATGATAAATTATTTTGTATTCTTGCTTGGTCTTGACAAAAATTTTTGTTATTACAAGCTTGTGATTCTCTGTTAGAAGTCTACCGTGGAGAATTGCAAATTTGTAAATATACTAGAAATAACACATGCACAAAGACACATCACGGGAAAAAAAACCACACAAACAGGATGTGATGCACGTACGTAATTGTAAAGGAGCGAGAAGTGTGCATGTGTGTGCCGGTATCGTTGGTGGGTAAAATTTGCAAAAGGCAAACACGTAATTATGTGGCTTGGGGGTGTTTTTTGGGATTTTTTTGGGGGGGGGGGGGGGGGTGGGAATGACAACCATGTAAATAAGTGGCTTGGAGGGGTTTAAGAGGGGGTTTGTTTGTGACTGGGACAAACCTGTCCACCTAGAACAACCCTAGGTGGACATCCCTTACTTGTAAGATATACATCATTCCCCTCACACTGTAGCGGATATACAGATTTTTTTAATAAAAAATATTAAAAATAAAGTTACAGGCGAAATGAAAAATAAAAGGTCCCACCGAGATTTGAACTCGGGGTTACGTGGCTTGGGGGGTATTTTTTGGGATTTTTGGGGAATGACAACCATGCAAATAAGTGGCTTGGAGGTTTTTAAGAGGGTGTTTGTCACAGTCAACTTGCGACTGTGACAAGCCTGCCCACCTAAGATAATTCTAGGTGGACATCCCTTAAGATGGATATACAGCATTCCCCTCACAATGTAGCATATATAAAGATTTTTAGTTTTTTAAAAATATTAAAATAAAGTTACCTTTAAAAAATATTAAAAATAAAGCTAAAATAAAGTTCCAGGCGGAAAGAAAAAATAAAAGGTCCCACCGAGACTTGAACTCGGGTTACTGGATTCAGAGTCCAATGTCCTAACCGCTAGACCATGGGACCACAACGCTGTAGTTTTCAGTCTTTTATTTAATAATTGCAACATGGAGAATTTGGATTCTGACTAGATAATTTCTGAAGGCCCGACATGCGGCGCATCTTATCACCGCCCGCACACGTTAAGCGCGGCGGAGAGGGACGAAGCAATGGAAAAGAAATCAAAGAAATCAAAGAACTGGCGCCGGAGAATCGAGTGAATCTCATGATCGCGCGAGGACTCTCCAATCGGAGCGAGGTAACATCTCCAAGCTTCTCGATCTCCGCTATCTCTTTCTCCGATCCGAAACCGTAGACATCTAGATGACCAAAAACCCCATAGATACTCCATCCGATCATGGATCCGGCCGATGATTCCTCTCCCCGCCGGTACCACGACTCCGAATCCGACGTGGAATCTCAGGCGGCGTCGTCGAATTACTCCTCTTGCGACGGATCGGAGTTCGATCGCTACTGCAGTGCGAATTCGGCATTGGGGAGCGCGAGCTTGTGCAGTTCGGTCGGTAACCACAGCGAATTGTTGGAGTCGTTGAAGAGTTCTAATCGTTGGAATGGATTTGATGGCTTATTGGATTGCGGTGGAGTTGAAAGCCCGAGAGAGAATGGTCAAGGTGCAGTTTTGATGGATGGAATGAGTCCTTCCAGTAGAACCAGAGCTGGGTCCAGATTGTTTCGGATGTCAGCTGAGAATTCCCCGAGATTTGACAGGAAATCTGCTGACAGTGAGGCAAACTTGGCCAGCGGGAGTGGATCCATCGATGGAAATTTGAGATGCGAAGATTCAGATCACGAGAGAAGAAATGGTCATTTAGAAGATCCAAATTTGATCGGCGGAATGAGTTCTTTGGGTAAAATTAGAACTGGGCCCAAGTTATCTCTGAAAGCCGTGGATAATTCGTCATCTGGGAAGGATGAATCTGCTGATAATGTGACGGATCAGGCTATCAGAAGTGGACCGATTGGAGAAGAGATTGGTTTTAATGAAAATTTAAGTTGGGAAGATTCGGAATGCGATGGCTCAAGTATTGACTACGCCTCAGGCGAGGAGAGTAGGATTCAGTCTGTAAATAGAAATGACAGGCAATGTAGTAAAGAAGTTGGGAATGAGAGTGGAAACCCACTCTTCATGAACTCGTCGGTGGCTTTCGGGGCTACTGATTGGGGTGAGTTTGAGCAAGAAATTGGGGAAGACGGTTTAGTATCGATGTCATTGTTTGACGATGGACCTGTGCAGCAACAGGCATCGGTGGATAATGTAGAGACACACTCTGTGATTGACAAAGAAATTGATGCCAAGACTCAGTACAGAGATTGTGAACTTCCAAGCCTGCCAAAGCCTCTTTCACAAGAAACTCCTGGGGAAAGTTGTGTGAAGTTTGATTACTCCGGTGTTGGTAGAGAGACTCCATCTGAAAACATCAAGGAAATCTCTAGTTTTGATGCAGGCGAGGCTTGTCCGGAGCAGAAAGAGGATGAATCAGAACGTATAATGACGCCTCGTTGTAGTAGTATATTTGAACAGTCTTTTGATGCCCTGAATAGAGCTTTCAAGGAGAATGATAATGGAGCCGAAGAAATTGATGTGGTTAGTCCATTGCTGCCTTCAGCTGGGATTGGTGGGGATTTGACTTTTGATAGCATTTTAGTCCGGGGATCTGATTCTATAGACGTGGTTGGAGAAGATCTTCTACTCAACGAGGTCGGTACAATTCTGTTTTGCTATTTCATTATGGAAAATACTACTTCATTATTGATCTGTCTCCTTGTTTGCTTGGGAATTCGTTTCCACTATATTCAGCAGTACTTTCTGATTTGTGTAATTCTCTTTTCATTGGTATGAGATTGGCATATTCTTTTATTTGATTTGCTGACATCTAAGCTCATAATTGCCTTTGTTACATTTGAATTGTAAGCTATATGCAATTACTGTAGAATCTAGCTTTTTTTTTCATTTATTAATGTTGGAATTTCAGGCAAGATTTCAGATTTTAGCTAACTTGACTGTGTTATATGCTTGATTTACTACGTTCTGAATCCTTCTCATGATTCTCATTATGCCAAGTTACCTTTGCCTTCTGAATCGAATATGTATTCTTGATTATGGAAAATCTTAAAGTTGGAAAATTAGCTGATCTGGTCTATGTCCAACAATGTCATAGTTAATAATTAAATAACGAAAATACCTTTTGATGCACGTGTATCAAACTAAAACTTGTAACTTTTAAGATACCCTTGAAGTTGTGGCTCAAATCTAGTTCACAAGCATCTATGTTAAGAAGCGGAAATAGGAAAAAACCAAAGGGTGTGACTTTAGTCCCCATTGAAAAGGAAAAGAGATGGGGTATATTGCTAAATATGATTGTAGCCAAGACTCCGATAGGGGTTTCCCATTTTGAGTTAAACTGGAATAATGATTACTAGGTAGATATCCACGATGTTAATATGCCTTAGTTGCATACAATGGTAGTAACACCCATGGTAAAGATGCTCAGGCTAAGTTAAATGCATGGTGGCCAAGTCAAATGCACGGAGTAGCACTGTTGTGCAAGTATAGACGCAACCAATGTTATGGTGAGACCCTTGCTGTAATATGGAGACGTACTATATTGCAAGCGGCTTAGTAGTTTTGCCATGATGAGTGTTAATTTAATCAAAGACAATCTGTAAAACCGGTGATGGTTGTGGAAGGTCAATAATATGAGACAAGTTTTATGCATACTTGATAGTTGTTGGGTGCTAAATTTAATCAAAACAAACTACACAACTGGTGATAGTTGTGGAAGGTCTATAATATGAGACGAGTTTTAGGAACACTTGATAGTTGTCCAGTGAGATAAGTTCACGACATACTAACATGTGACACAGGTGATATGTATCTAGGTAGCAGTTATATCCTGTTGGGTGCTAAATTTAATCAAGACTTCTGCAAAGTCATTGTTGGTTGTGGAAGGTTTTAAATATGCTACAATACAAGTTTCAAGCATATTCGGTAGTCGTTGGGTAAGACATGTTTAGGACATGCTCGCTAGCATGTGACAGGACATGCATTTAGGTGGAGACAATGATGGGTGATCTTCAAGCATTTATATTGTCTGGTTGGGTGATTATTGGATGTGAGCTGAGGTAGATATTGTTGAAGTTGTGACTCCAATCCAATTCGAAGTACCCATATTGAAAAGGACATAGAGACAAAAGGCCAAAAGTACGACTCTAGTCCCAAACTAAAAAGTTAAATATAGTTAAATATGACTGGACTTAAGGTGCCAATATGGGGGTTTTTTCTTTTTAGGTTAGATTGGTCTTTAGTATTATTAGCCAAATATCCACAAATTTAGTACGCCTTCATTGCAACAGATTCATTGCAACCAACCTCCTTGCTGCAAGCGAAGCAATTGGCTATATACAGTCATGGGCAAGATAGGTAGTGAACCGGCATATCCTTGCCATGGAAGAGAGAGAAGAGGACAATTTTGCCATATGGAAATGATGTTGTGGTCTGCAAGGGAAATAAAAAAAAGCTAGGGTAACTGGTTATTGAAGAGTTTACTGGCACATTTCCTCAAAATGAAACTATCCAAATAGAGAAAAACTTCTAAAGTTTGTGGACTTTCGCAAGGTTAATATCTTTTTTAGTTCATGACAAACAACCTGTCTATCCCCCCTCCCTGGTTTCCCATTTTGCATTAAGTGAACAGATAGACTTACTAAGAGTCAATTGGGTCTTGGGGTGCGGGAGGGGAGGGGGTGGTATTCTTAGGTAACCCATTTATAAGGTGACTTAGGAGCGTAACTTAGAGTTGGCGGTAGAATCACCGGGCAAGCTAACCACTAGATGATCCATGCCATCCATTGCGGTCTTAACGCTCTTTTAAGTCTAGGAGCAAAGTTTATGTTTGGTTACTCCAGCTTATTAATCAAACCCACTCATTTGTTCTATAATGGAAATCCCCTTATTTACTCTTTTCATGAATGGTTTTTCATTTATAGTGTCGAAATTGGTGGATTTAAATGCTCAGTTATAGCCAACTCATGTGATTTGTTTCCCGTTAACATTTTAGGCCTGGGAGATCATGCGAATAATTAGACATCCATGGGATGCCCCACCACATCTTTTTAGGCCGGGTTCTTAAATAAGTTACTCAAAGAATCAGTTTAGGAACATGTTACATATTCATTACATGCATGCAAAAGATAATTACACATGCGTCATACATCTTGAAGCTGTGTTTTTCTCTGAATACGGGGACGAATATTAGAGCATTAGAAACACAAGACAAATTCTATACTTCTTATTCTTTGATTTCTCTACTGTTTTTAATAGGCCACTGTTGAACAGAAGGAAGCGGGCCATCGGATCCTTTTTTGGTCTGTGTCAGCAACACTGAGAGATGAATCTTGACCAAGGGTTTTTGTATTGTAGGGGGTTCTAGGTGCATTGGCTGTATATATAGGAGGTGACATCAGGTCTCCTTCTGCAATGACATTGGGTTAGATATGCCAATCCTTCCAACCACCATTTACATTGTCCACTCAACCAAATGAACACCACTTAGAAAGAAACAAGCATTGGGGCCAATGACCCATAGTGGCCATAAGGACGTGACTTACCTAAAGCATGGTCATGGACATGTGACACGGGTATGATGCGATACAAACAAACGGCAAATTTCGAAAGAATAGGACACAGATGCGGCTTGGATACGACAACACACACATGGAAAGAAAGAAAAAAATAATAATGCCATAATTAGATATAAAATATTAACGAGTAAACAATTTGATATCTGTTATTTATTTATAATCGCAAATCATAATACTTCGTCAAACATCCACCGATAATACTAAAACATAGTATCAGGTCATGAATCATCCACACTGTTTCGATTACCCATAAATTGTTGCTGAAAAAAATTACATAAAATATAACAAGTGGCACATTTTTTAGTTAAGACAATTACAATAAAAAAATTACATATCTTTACATTAAGAGAAACCAAATATCATATTAAGGGATACCAATAAGCATGCCAACATTTATTATTTTTTATTGTGCACACATTGTATCTGATCTAATCTATAAACATTTCAACATAAAACAAAGTGACGTAATGTTGAGAATGAGGGGGCTAGGGCTATTTCTATCATGTGGAATTTGAGAAGAATATTGAGAGATAGAAGAGTTTAGGAGTAGATTAGTTTAGATCTTGTGAGATTTTAGATTTTTTTATCTCGAATCAAAAGCTAGGAGAGCGATTTCCTCTCGAATTGAGGCCAAATTATCTTGTATTTCTGTGTTCATCTATAAAAACCATAACTTTATACCAAATTCCTAAATTTGTTCCACCAAAACTCTAGAGTTTCTTATCAAATTGGTATCAGAGCGGTTCAATCTTGATGGCGACGGTGAAAAAGATGGATGCTTGGGAGGAAAGACGACGTATGATATTGGAGGAGCTGAAATCCATGTTAAAGCAAATGATGGAGTGGAGCCGTCCTACACCTGAGAAGGTAGTTATAAAGCCAAATCTGAAGAAAAGTGAAGTCAACGACTTAGATCTGGGGCAAAAGGCGATGTCTTTGGACAAGGACAATGAAGAATTCATCTCTTTCGAGTAGAAAACCATCCAACGGGGGATCCGGCTTCACATCTAGGCATCGACGACGACCCCGACGCAAATCAATGGTAAAAGGGCACACCTTTGACCAGAAAGGAAAAAAATACCTTAACTTTGATACGGACATGCATCCGGACGGCGAGAATCTGTTCATGAAAGATCGGCAGGGCGTGATGACCCCCTTACTCGTCGCCAAGGGCACAATAAACCCTTGGCGGACTGCCAGGGTGCCAAAGGCGCTTGGACTACCCAGGGGCCTTTGGTCCCACGTTGGGTCGCCTTGAGCCTGGTTAACCCAGGGCGGGCAGCCCGTGGACTAGCGGCCCTTGGGCGTGAAGCCATGGGGCCTAGGAGCCTCTGGGCAAGACGCCTAGGCATTGGCGGGCCCAGGTGGTTCGCCATAGGGCCTGCAAACCCTGGTAGGGTCCCTATGACTCGACGATAATTTTAAGGGGCCACATAGCTCCTGGTTTTCAGATGAAAGACCTCCTGAGCTTCAGCGTCCGCACGCAGAGGACATTTAGATGAGATTGACGACCACCGTGGCTTCCATGCGGACTTCACGAGAGATGATTGAGACGTTGGATGGATCGACGACAGCGGAAAAGACCTGCAACGCTTCGAGGGGGGGCCAAGTGAGGCCTACCGTATTGCAACAACCCAATCAAAAACGACGACGAAGGCAGTGGATGCATTCCGAGCTTTGACCCAGGAGGGGACGTACACCCTCACTTGGAGTAGTGTGGTCCACGGACTTCATGCACCACCTTGAGGATAAGGTGGATCTTTGGAGGTGGAGTAATGTTGAGAATGAGAGTGCGGATGGCAAATTTGTAATTTTAGATTTAGGGACATTATTGTACTTAAAGACAAATCAGTTTATTATGTATAGGACGAGGGCTAGGGCTATTTCTATCATGTGGAATTTGAGGCTATTTCTATCATGTGGAATTTGAAAAGAATATTGAAATATAGAAGAGTTTAGGAGTAGGGCTAGATCTTGAGAGATTTTCGGCTTTTATCTCAAATCAAAAGCTAGGAATGCGATCTCCTATCGAATCGAGGCCAAGTAATTTTGTATTTTCCGTGTTCATATATAAAAATCATATCTTTCTCGCAAATCCCTAAATTTTCCTATCACTTAACCCACAAAGTAAAACGATGATACACAGTCTCACAACAAGGCCAATCTATCCTTAGCTTATTGGCCAAGTATCACTCATTTTTTCTTTTTTCATTAAAAACAATTTTGATATGTATCATACACATAGTGGGTTTATCAATGTCGTATTTGTGTCCGATATATATTGGATACAGAAGCTGCACCTAAATGGATGTATTGGTGCTTCACAGTGGAAAACGGCATTTTTGGTTGCATGTCGGAGTTTGGCAAAGAAATATTGTAAAGGGTTTATAGCAGCCAATGAGGGGACATTGTTCAATTATTTTCCATTATTTGGAATTTTTTCTATGCCCTTCTTGGATGCACTAGCGAGAGCATGCCACCTCATCATTTTTGGAAAGCTTGCTTTCCTTTTAAAAGAAGAGAACTTTTGGAGGCCACTTCATGTACCAAATAACTACAGTGCTCACTCATATAAAGTTCCCTCCAATTGGGTTGGGCTAATTTCTTCCACTTACATGCAACCAACATGTCCTAAGCCGATCTTGTAGCATACTTTTATATTCTATGAAGTATTATGCTCTGATTATCCAGATTAACCATGCAATCTTGTGTAATTTTCCTTTGGTGATCTCTTTGCTGATTCATCAGATTCCTTTATCCGTTTTCAAATAGATACAACCAAGGGTCATATGGTTATGTACTGATTGTGGGGTTGAATGCATTTTACTTCCCTTAACAGGAGTTTTATATTCTCATGGGGACCTCCAGCAACATCCTTGGAACAATTTTACTGTTTTTTATATGCAAACTTTATAGATTGTTTTCCAATTATCGGTATTTTAGAAATCAAAGTATTAAGTACTTGATGTAGAGGGATGTGACCATCTCTTTGATGATCTACACACACACACACGAGGATTATGGAGGTCAGCTAGCCAAGGAGGATTTCCTCCTTGGCTAGCTCACACCAACCCCTTCCCACCCTTTTGAATTTTTTTCTAAGTTATTGCACGCATTTTAACACCTCAAAACTCCAGATAAAGGTGAATATTAGGGGTATTTGATATTTGATCCACTTGTTAGAAAAAATTGTATTGTTCTGAAACCGTTGAACTTGCAACGTATGGATGAACGAGCAAAACTTTTTGGATTCACGTGAAAATTGATGATTTGGGGTTTTGGACATGAAAAATCAAATTGAATTGTTCGAATTGAAGGGAACAATTGGAAGATGTGGGTTTCATGCTATCAAGGAGGAAATTTTCATTCTTGTAGCTAATTCCCATCTTCCACCATATCTATAGGCAACTTTTCATGTGCAAAAAGTCCAGAGTACAAAAAATATGAGAACAAAGTTTTGTGTGGGATTTTGCAAAGATCTAAACCATTGAATGTGTTCTACACGTGCTAATACATCCATATACCAAAAAGTAAGAAAATCCCCTTCATTGCCCTTGACCGGTGCAAGATATTCTATTGGTCTAAAACCATTGTATTTATAACGATTTAATCAAGGGTCAAATCTCCCAGGATTTACCCATTATTTTTCCTAGGATTTATATTTGTATGGATTAAACATAGAAAAAAATTTGAAAATTTTCATTAAAATAAATTAAATTTTTTTCACACCATGTTCCTATGCGAAATTGACGTGTATTTCTCAAATTATTTTCGCATAGGAACATGTCCTTATATATTGACATGTATTTCTCAAATTCAAAGGTATCATTTCTTAGCTTTTCATCTTGTGTGTAATTTATACTATCCCGTTTCAGGAAAGTAAAGTTATTGGTTGTTGTTTGGTTTCCGAGACCATCAAATGGCATTTAAGGTCTTATGGCGGCCTTGTTAATAGAGGATTGATGTCAGCTTTTAAGCTAATAATATAAAAACTTGGTCTTTTTGGATTTTTCTGAAATTCTTTAGATTTTGCTCTTGGGACTGCCAATCTTGACGGCAAAATGTCCCTTAATTTTTATGATGATAATAGCATGACATTTTGCTAAGCTTTTGGTTATGCTCTTAACTTCCTGTTGAATACATGGGCCCGTCCCATTAAGCAATAAGATAAATTCTCTCGGCTGGATGAAGACGGCTCGTGGCACATAGTGTTTGGGTTGAATCAGTCAATCCAACCCCCATCATAACCCATTACTCTTGGGTTGAACAAGTCAAAACTCATGATGGCACATCTCTATAGCCTTAATTGGGGGAGTAAATGGCGAGAATAATGGGGGGGGGGTTACAAAGAAAAGGAGAGGGATAAATATCCCAAATAGCCAAGGAGGGAGAGAGAGGCCAGATTTACACCTAAGGCTAAGTACTATACTCCACAATACTTTCATGTCCTTCCCTAATATCTCCTACTTCATCTTGCTCCTTAGGTTTTCATCTAATGGAGACTAACTTGAGCGTCAGAGGGGGATCGGTCCCCCAACCCCGACCCCCTAGCGATCTTCTCATGTTGCAGGATAATGGAGAAGCTAGATCAATTTCCATCAGTGAAGTCCGATTCTAGCTCATCTCGACCCGGAGACACTCGTTCACGGGTATCAGTTCAATAGCTGACGAGGCTTCATCCCAACAAAAGGGCCTTCTTCAGCCCAATCAACCGTTGACGTCAATTTTGACATCAACAGTTTGACGTCGTCTGTGGGAAACGTTCAGAGTCAACATCTCCGTCACTTTCAAGCAAAGACGATGTCGACTCACCCTACCAATTAAAGGTCTGAACGACCAATTTCCGAAGAGGCATCGGATGTCATGCCCTCCCCTTCAATCGAATCCGGAGCTACTCCCGACAAAATTTGCCTCCCAAAATGAAACGATTTTATTCATTCCTTTTCTTTTAACTAATTTATGTTCCCTCTATTTTACTATTTCAATTGTATTTTGTGAAAACACCCCTCTACAGTACGTTCTGTTTGTGTTGGGAACAGACAACTAACCCTCTTTTTCTGCGTAAATTGAAGGAACTTCCTCTTGTGAGGGCTGTCACCAGTTCATCAAATCAGAGTCTCGACCAAATTGGATAATCGAAACTCCATTGAATCAGACCATCTGAGTTCAATCAAGTATGGCCAGAGCCGTTCGAGAGCCGAGAGCGTCCGTCCGAGCTCCGTGAAGCTCGATCAAAGCTTCCTCAACTCGAATCATCGAGCTCCCTCCAGACTCGGCTCTCTCTCCAACAAATCTTTCCAACATCGATCTAAACACCGAACATCATCCGAGCTCGATTAATTTTGGTAGGCATGTGAGCCTATCCCGTGAGCCACCACATCTCGATCTCCGCCTCCTACGACAGCTTAGGCGAGCTCTATGAGAAAATGAGAGGAAATGGCTGAGTTTCTCACTTGGAGATCAAACTCGTCCTCTCCTCATCGGAGCTCGAGCAAAGATGCAGTGGGTCGTCGAGCCTCAGATCGGATTTCACCTTGCTTCATCGGAGCTCGAGCAACTACGCATGATCAAAAATCGGAGCTCATCCAACCAAGATCCACCAGCCTCGATGCCAAAGGGGATAGGAGCGACGAGCTCGTTGACTTTCGCTTAGGGCTCGTCGACCAAGGTACACGGATCGCCGACCTCCGAGCAGAGCCCTCCAACCCAGCGCTTGAGCTCGTCGACTTCCGTTCGAAGCTCGTCGACCAAGGTACAAGGATTGCCGACCTCCGACCAGGGCTCTCCGACCCAGCGCTTGAGCTCGTCGACTTCCGTTCGAAGCTCGTCGACCAAGGTACAAGGATCGCCGACCTTCGACCAGGGCTCTTCGACCCAATGCCTGAGCTCTTCAACTTCCATTCGGGGCTCGTCGACCAAGATTACCCAGCGCCTGAGCCCTCTGACCCAGCGTCTGAGCCCTCCGACCTGGTGCCTGAGCCCTCCGACCCAGTTCTGCTCAGAGGAGTTTTCACTCAGACCACCTCACTGTGGAGGAACAGATGATCGACTCTAGCAACTGGGTATCATCGGCATCATCCTCAGCATTCAACCCACGTTCGATGTCGACCATGCGCCTCAAATCGAGGCCCATCAACCTTCGGATCTCACCAACGCCTGCTCTCGACAACTCGGACAAAAGGCCCGACGACCCCCAGATCCCGTCGACCCAAGTGCATCAGATCCCGTCGACCCAGGCTTCGGAGCCCCATCGGAGCTCGATCCTCGCCTCCCAGCATCGTCAAAGCTCACTACTCGCTGACCAGTGCTCGTCAAAGCTCGACCCAGTCTTCGGAGCCCCATCGGAGCTCGACCCAGGCTTCGGAGCCCCGCCGGAGCTCGACCCTTGCCTCCCAGCATAGTCAAAGCTCGACTCACGCTTTGGAACCCCATCGGAGCTTGACCCAGGCTTCAAAGCCCCGCCGGAGCTCGACCCTTGCCTCCCAACATCATCGAAGACCCCGATCCAATCCAAGTATGTCGAGCTCTATCGAGCTTCACTCCAACAGGGTCGATCGAAGTCTATGTCAGATCTGAGCTTCGTACAAACTCGATCTGGCCTTCAAAGCTTTATACGAGCTTCTTCGAGCCTCGTTCGGTTTCCAGAGAACTCGATCTGAGATGCCGAGCGTCGAAGACCCCGATCCATTAGCGAGAATCACCGACCCTCGATCTTGATTGCGGGGGTTTCAAACGAAATTCGACCCAAGTTGCTGGGTCGCCAGAGCTCACCAGAGCTCAACTCTGGATGATTGGTCAGCAGAGCTCATCACTTAAAATACTTTTCTCAATGAAGCTTGATCCAATTTGCTGGGTCTCGTTAACCCTGGCAGAGGAACCCCACCATCTTCTTCCTTAAAATTCACCAAATTAGGGGAAGAATCACCCCTTCTTCAAGAATGGTTAGTCTTCACTTTTATGGCTAATCTTCACTTTTGATGACCAGGTCAATCGTGGCTTACAAGGAGAGCCTCTCTCGGATGGCCAGAGCTCGATGGATCCCCCTGAACCTCGTTCAGCTTTGAATTGAAGCTTATCCGAGCTCCCGAGCCTCTCCTTTGGGCTTGAATTTACCTCCGATATAAGGCACATCCGGGATCGACGAGGCAAGTCAGGTCGATCCACTTCGCTTATGTTCATGGTAAAGAGAAGATCAATCAGGTTTGCTCTGAGATCGATCCACTTCGCTCAGGCGCATCGATTGATCAGAACCAACGAAGGTCGACCCACAAACTGCCTTGGACCAGTCGATCAAAATACCAAGTTTGCTCGTCTGATGATCGGACTTAGAGAAATGAGGGCAGATTGGATGTGCTCATTCGCTCCAGGCACCGACCGAGCTCCGTCCAATCATTAATGAAGCAGGCAAGGTGTGGGCGTCGTCGGTCCAGCACAAATCGCACCGAGATTGCACCATCGCTTGGCACAGATTAGCTTATCAAGCCGCTTCCCGAGCTCTAAGATCTGAGGGGCCAACCTCCCTCCGGACATCAAAATTTTGTCCGAGACATATCAGAGCTTCGAACTCCAAATCAGCTTGGCAAGTTCCCTTCAAAACTAAGGATGCTAATGGGACTAGAAGTCGTTTCTTTCGATCCCAACTCCAATTATAATTTGAAATTTTTGGCAAAACTTGGCTTTAAAACATTTTCTCCTCCACTGTAGAGAAGAATTTTGCACTTAGGGTCGCCTTAAAGGATGCTTCGCGGGACAAATGCGATTTCATGAACGCAACTTTCCATTGATCCTGGCGTGCCCTCCTTGCCGAGTCCAGCTCTGCCTTGATTTTTAGCATTAACATCCACATCAATCCATCAGTTGAAAGCATCACCCGATGTGAAGATGACTTATCCTGGACGAGGACAATCTAGGCGAGAACAACATTCGTTGTCAATCGTAAGCCGAGGGGTCAACCCCTCGCCACTGAACGACCAACTTTGTCGTCGATTGTAAGTCAAAGGGGCCACACCCCTCGCAATCAAACGACAATCTACTTCCGTCGTCAGCCGTAAGACGAAGGGACCATGTCCTTCACAACCGAACGGCATTCGTCGTCAGCCGTAAGTCGAGGGGCCAACCCCTCGCCACTGAACGACTAACTTTCGTCGTTGGACATAAGACGAAGAGGCCATGCTCCTCGCGGCCGAACGACTCTCGCTCTTCGTTAGCAGTAAGCTGAGGGGCCAACACCTCGCCACTGAACGACTCAACTTCCGTCGTCGGACATAAGACGAAGGGGCCATGCCCCTCGCAACCGAACGACTCTCGCTCGTCAGCCGTAAGCTAAGGGGCCAACCCCTCGCCACTGAAAGACTCAACTTCCGTCGTCGGACATAAGACGAAGGGGCCATGCCCCTCGCAACCAAACGACTCTTGCTCGTTGTCAGCCGTAAGCCGAGGGGCCAATCCCTTGCCACTGAACGACTCAACTTCCATCGTCGGACATGAGATGAAGGGGCCACGCCCTTTGCGACCAAACGACTCTTGCTCGTCGTCAGCCTTTAAGCCGAGGGGCCAAACCCTCGCCACTGAACGACTCAACTTCCTTCGTCGGACATAAGACGAAGGGGCCACGCCCTTCGCGACCGAACGACTCTCGCTCGTCGTCAGCCGTAAGCCGAGGGGCCAACCCCTCGCCACTGAAAGACTCAACTTCATTCGTCGGTCATAAGACGAAGGGACCACGCCCCTCGCGACCGAACGACTCTCGCTCGTCGTCAGCCGTAAGCCGAGGGGCCAACCCCTCGCCACTGAACGATCCAACATGGTCGTCGGTCCTAAGACGAAGGGAACATGCCCCTCGCGACCTAACGACTCTCGCTCGTTGTCAGCCGTAAGTCGAGGGGCCAACCACTCGCCACTGAACGATCCAACCTGGTCGTCGGTCCTAAGAAGAAGTGACCATGCCCCTCGCAACTGAACGACTCTGGCTCGTCGTCAGCCGTAAGCAGAGGGGCCAACCACTCGCCACTGAACGACCCAACATGGTCATCGGTCTTAAGAAGAAGTGGCCATGCCCCTCGCAACCGAACGACTCCTGCTCGTCGTCAGCCGTAAACCGATGGGCCATCCTTTGCCGAGGGGCCATCGTTTGTCTCGGCTGTAAGTCGAGGAAACACACCCCTCGCAACCGAAGGACATTCCTTCTCTGCTACCCGACTGATCGACCAAAGTTTATTCTTTCTCCTGATTAAATCACATCACCTGTCCTCAACCGTCACAATCGGTCGAACTCGAGTGATGGGGGCTGTTGTTGAATACATGGCCCAGCACATTAAGCAAGAAGACAAATTCTCTCGGCTGGATGAAGACGGCCCGTGGCCCATAGCGTTTGGGTTGAATGAGTCAACCCATCCCCCTCATAACCAATTACTTTTGGGTTGAACAAGTCAAAACTCATGATGGACCACCTCCATAGCCTTAATTGGGGGAGTAAATGGCCAGAATAATGAGGGGGAGTTACACCCCCTTAATAACTAATTCAAAGCCCACTAATGGAGGAATTGGTGCCACATTTAGAGGAGGGTTACAAAGAAAAGGAGAGGGATAAATATCCCAAAGGGCCAAGGAGGGAGAGAGAGGCCAGATCTGCACCTAAGGCTAAGTACTATACTCCACAACACTTTCATGTCCTTCCCTAATATCTCCGACTTCATCTTGCTCCTTAGGTTTTCATCTAATGGAGACTAACTTGAGCGTCAGAGGTGGATCGGTCGGGCCCCAACCCCGACCCCCTAACGATCTTCTCCTGTTGCAGGATAATGGAGAAGCTAGATCAATTTCCATTTGTGGAGTCCGATTCTAGCTCATCTCGACACAGAGACGCTCGTTCATGGGTCCCAGTTCAATAGCCGACGAGGCTCTATCCCGACAAAGGGGCCTTCTTCAGCCCAATCAACCGTTGACGTCAAGTTTGGCATCAACACTTCCCATGAGCATAAGAAATTCTATTTTAAAGGCAAAAAGCTAAAATAGATTTAGGCTTATAGATATATGGTTTATGTGATGGGAAAAATTATACCAAATTGGGAAATTTTTTAGGGATTATGAAAAAGAAAACTAAGGATAAATAAGATTGTGCCTCTCACCAGGCACCTCCAGCACCCACACTTAACTCCTTTCGAGAAAAGAGATTTAAAAAATTCAGAGTTTCTCTTAAATCAAATTAGAATTTCTCTAATATAATTAATTCTAATTCATTGAATAAAAGTGGTACAGTACATGCTTATTTAAATGTTAAATGATGTGCATCATATGTATAAATCAAAATAAAATAAAATATCTTTACTCTACGTAACACGTGAAACTCAATATCAACAAAAATCATAATAGATTAAAGTAAAGGTAAGCTTAAAATAACACTCAAGACGGATGTCCTTCAATCTCCATCACTTTAAAGATTCACCCCTTGGTGAATGGTAATAACAGTGCTTGACTGGACCAAACTAAACAAGCATGTCCAACTTGGTGCATGTGAAAGATAATAAGTCAGCAATGTCGGTGACGGTTTAGTATCATGCTTGATGAAATAGTCGACTTGGTCGAATCAAGGCCAACCCTTTACAGACCTTCACAAGTACTTGTACGATGCGTGCAAATTGTCCTTGTAGGTTCTAGAACAAACCTTGCTGAACAAGCTCTAATCATTCTGGCGTATTCAATTGTAAATTCATGTGAATTTCTATGAAATTCTGCAATAGACTTATGTTTATTGTTATTAATAGTAATGTTTTCGTTAGTCTCAGATTGTAGGCAACTCACATGTTATGCATGATGCTTAGGGAATGCAATAGGTATAAGATCATTATCTAACTTAAGTGAACTACGGACCTAATGTGATATGATTTCTTAAGCGTTGTGTTAGTAGTCAGCGTATCCGTTTTATTTTTAACTACACTCTTATGTTAGCTAGGAGTTAACAGAATCTTCTTTTCTTCAAATACAAATGAATGTGTTAGATCTCTTCAAATGTGTATGATTAAAATCATACATCCCTGCCTTACTTAGCAAGATATGTGCAACATCCTTCAGTAGTATATCACATCAGATGCATTCTTGATATCTTAAAAACTTAATAGATACTTGACAATGTTATCTATGTGACGTATGGGTGTGGATATAGTTGTTGGAACATGTCAGTTCTTATTAAGATACTGATGAGAAAGATGGTGGGATATGAAAGTGGATTTCTATTAGATAACGTGGAATACAAAAATAGTGTCCTCAATTAGAGAGGATGACCACTCTTCCAGGATCTAAACTAATTTCTACTCCTAACTCCTAATTCTAGTCTCAACTTTTCTTCACCGTTCTCTTCATATCTCACACTAACCCCTTCCCTCATATTTATAGGGTTGGTTTGACCCGATTTACAAAATTGCCCCTTGGGCACCAAATTACAAAATTGCCCTATGGGCCCCTATAACTACAAAATTGCCACTATCGTAGCTACAATTCTCATTTCCAACACTACTCTGCCCTCGAAAAACCACCTTGTTCTCAAGGTGGTGCATGAAGTCCACGAGTATACTTTTTCGACGGTTGGAGCATGTCTCCTCGCCTCCTCCTGGATCAAAAGGCCATCCACGTGCTCTGTCCTTGAAATGTTGCTGTAGGAGTGGGAGAGTGTCTGTGGCCGAGTCTTCTAGGCTCTTTAAGTTTTGAATTTGGACTCCAAACGGGCCCGTAACCGTCAAAATACGGAAGACGCGCAGAAAATCAGCCGAAATTCACCCAAAAATCCAAAAAATGGGATGCCTCACTGTTCATCGACTCGGGCCGACGGCTGCGGCTCGGGAGCAGTTGTATCGAGCCGCCACTGAAGCGGTGACGGCTCGCCGGCGCCGATCGCCTTTTCCGGAGATTCCGATGGTCGTTACCGGTGATCCTTGGTCCCCTACGTTCGTCGCGGCCGGGCGCATTTGTTGGTAGTGGTGGCAGTCCGAAATTTCGTCGGCGGCGTCACCGGCAACTCTTGAAAACCCTCGCCGCTGTTTTTCGTGGGGGTTTTTGGCGGCGCCAGCGGTCGATGGCTGCGAGGGTGGGTTCGTTGGGTTTGTCTCTTCTGGATGCACCTGCTGCTGGTGGTGGCAGGTCGACATCTCGCCAGCAGCGTCACCGGTGACGCTCAAAACCCCTCGCGGTTGGCCTTTGGTGGTTCGCCTGCGTCGTGAAGGTGCCCCAGGGGCTCGTCGGAGTCGTGGCTAGCCTCTGGTTAGCCTCCAGGGGCTCGCCGGTGTCGGGGCGACCCTCCAGGGGCTCGCCCGACACGGGACGGGCTTCCTAGGGTTCACCGTAGTTGCGGCGACACTGCAAGGGCTTGTGAAGCACGTGCGGCTAAGGAGGAGGCCGCTGCCCTCGCTGGATGCTCGTCGTCTTTTGTCGGAGTCAAATCTGGTTCGCCAACGACTGCGAGGTTCAGATCTGTCATCGTGCTTGCTGCGGAGGGGAAGCGGCGTTTGATTTTCGCACGATCCTCCACCATTTGATTACGTGTCTCATCAAATATGTGGTGGATCGAGGATCTCAAGTCATCCGACATACGGCAGGCCATCTCCTCTAAAGATTGCTTCATCGCGGCTTTGATCTCCTCCACATTTCCCCAAATCAGCACCATGGATCTTGAACTCTGATACCACTTGATGCGAAATATGGTGGTATAGGAAACTGGATTTCTATTAGATAACGGAGAATACAAAGATAGTGTCCTCAATTAGACAGGAGGACCACTCTTCCAGGATCTAAACTAATTTCCACTTCTAACTACTAATTCTAATCTCTACTTTTCTTCTACATTCTCTTCATACCTCACACTAACCACTGCCCTCATATTTATAGGGCTGGTTTGACCATATTTACAAAATTACCACTTGGGCAACAAATTACAAAATTGCCATACATGCCCCCATAACTACAAAATTGTCACGATCATGGTTACAATTCTCATTCCAACAGATACTGACTAGCAAAATGATCATAATCAGGATGTCTAAAACAATGAACTTCAGTCGGCTTTTTCTGGAAGGATTTGCCCGTCTTTGCCTTGCCATTTAGTTCTTAAGTAGTCGTGTTTTCAAGCTTGGTCGTATTTTTAAATAACAGATTAAGATGTTAGGATGCGTCCTAGCTTTATATGCTTTATATGTAGACTTCCTATATAAAGATTCCTTCAGGTGTAACTTTATATTCTGAGTTAATTGAAACACATCATCAATGTCGATCACGTTATTGATAAATGTCTCTTGTTGAAACTTGAGCCGTGTCCAATTACAAAACTGGAAAAGGATGAAACAAGGGTAATCTCGCAGTCATATCGGTTAAACAGATCGTTAAACTTAGCCATGTATTCACATAATAGTATGTTATTTTGACGTAATATGAGTAACTAATCCATCAATGGGTCTCTACATGTAGGAGGTATGTATTTCTACATGCGTCTAATTTTCATACTCATCCAATGTTACGATACTCCCTTTTTACTGTCGCTATACTAAAGTGTCGCTATACTAAAGTTCAATAGATCTTGATTGATCCTTGAAGCTTCCTCCTAGTAAATCTAATCATATGATCATCACCTATCTTATGCCAGTAAAAATGATCCATATTGATCAACCAGTCTTCAAATGTAAGTACATCTACTTCAACTCATCATGTAATATCATCCCATCTTCTCCTATGTTCACATCCTTCTCGATCTACTATCCCTATTACTTTCCCTATCCTGTAAGGCTAGAACTATACTCATCGTGTAAGGTACTGTTTGTGTCATTTTAAGGGGTTGCTTTTCTTTACCTCCTGTCTCTATGGCAAGTGTACACAGTCTCCTAAATGATTTATCTTAATTTTGGTACCCTGAAGTAGTCTAGTTATCTTGTAGAATTGCTAGGATAAGTCATTATCTCTCCATATTGGTCATGTTTGTCCAAAATGTTTTGCCATCACAAAGCATGCAAAATTAGGATAAATGCATTAAACAATTGATTATATGGATGACATGCAGATTCTAGATCCCAAAATATACGTGTTCACTAATTATAAATAATAAAACAAAATCCTAAATGTTTAAACCAATACATTAAAATAAAATAACAATTCTTGATGAGGCACACACACAATCGAGACAGCCATTATTTGCAATTAATAATAATGTAACTACAATTCTGAGCAAAACAATATAAATTTCAAGAATTTAAACTTAAAGAGTTTCATTAAATTAGAAGTTATCCAAAATGAAGACCGGCTTGACTGTGCTAGTGTGGTCTTTAGGAGTTGGGAAATTAGCAAGTGAGCTTGAAGGTGAAAATTTTGTGCAAAAATATCAAGAAACGAGCTCATAATCGCAAACATCATGTCATGGTTTATTGTTCACATGTAAATTTGTGATATTTGAAAAAAAGAAAAAAAAATAAAATTTTAGCACCCGGTCCGATCAACTGGTTCAGCTTGGTCAAAGCTATAGCTCGTCACCTACTAGGGTTGACTCAGGCGGCGTTGATGGGCTTGTGCCGGCTCAAATTGGCTCGAGTTGACGCGTTCTGGAACATGCTTGGGTGGCTTGACGTTAGTTGATACGTCTTGATCGAGCTAAAACCAACCAGATTTGATCTCGTAGCACAACGGAAGATGACGGTGGTAGTGTCCTTAGAGGAAGATGTGTCGGCATTGATGGGGAAGTTTGACAACGACAGCGACAGTAAGAGATGACGACAACCACGATGCAGGAAGAGGATAGTGACATGGGCAGTGGATGTGCCGTTTGATGAGGATGGGACGAAGATGGGGGTTGTTGACAAAATTATTAGAGCGGGTGTTTTGTGGTAACATGCGATGACGGATTTGAAGGTGATATCGGTAGCTACGGTCGAAGAGGGCGATGTCGGTGACATTCGTTGGCGACAGAATTGCTAGAGAGGGTGGTGAGAGGGGTGGGCAATGGGCTTGGGCTCGAGTTAGGGTAGGGTTGGGGTTTGGTGACAAAGGGGATTTTGAGAATTTGTGGAGATTTTATGCTTTATTTTTTTGTGATAAAATTCAAAAAATGTAGAAAATTACAAAAATTATAGAAAATTGCAAGAAAAATCAAGGAAATTTTTGAGGAGGGAAATCAATAACTAGTGCTTTTTGGATATAATGAAAGATATGACTGCGAAAGGAGGGATCTACTTTGTTCTCATATCAAATTTGACACTACATAAAGCAAAATAGATCATATGTTTATGTGATGGGAAAAACAAGAAATTAGCAAAAAAATTATAGGAATTAGGGAAAAGAAAGATAAGTATAAATAAGATTGGACATCTTACTCAAGCGTTCCTCGCATCTCCTTTCGAACCAAACTAGAATTTCTTTCAAGATAATCATTTCCAATTCACTAAATAGAAGAGTTGCCGTACATGCTTTTTAACAGCTAAACTTCATGCATCACATGCAAATCAAAATACAATAAAACAAATTTTACTATCATGCGCGCAACACGCGAAACTCAAAATCAGTTAAAATCAAAATAGACTAAAATAAATCTAAAATAACATTCAAGTTGGATCTCCATCACTATTCCTAATTTTTGGCCCACATATCTGTTTCTGGGATAGCAAATCCATAGTCATTTCAAAATATTCACACTTTAAAACTCTTTTGATGGTAACATGAACTTATAATATAATGTACCTGTCTTGCAACATATAATCCATCTCATTATCACTGCTTCTTAATTATTGTTTAAAGTTATTTCGTTTTCCAATTTTATAGTTTTTATTTTGACTTTTCCTTTGCCTGCGAACTAAGATTTATTTTCTTTATAAAAGTATTATTCATAAATTATTACAGGAACTGATTGCTCCATTAACTTTAAAATGATTGTGTTATATGTGACAATATTTTAAAAGATTTTTAACCATTTATCAATACGTTTGCTGCTCATAAAATTGCAGGAGAAGAAACTAGATGCCTTTGAGTCATATGATGATATGGTCCTTGAAATGGAGGAGATTTTACTGGATTCAGGCAATTCACATGGAGCTAGGTCCCTGAATGCTAATGGGGGTTATACAACTCCGAATCCACTTCCTTACAGAGATGGCAGTTCAACTGCTTCTACTTCGGGCACGGATGATGCATGTTCCCTTCCACAGTATCATCTCAACATTGATCGGGTTGAGGTTGTTGGAGCAAAGCAAAAGAAGGGAGATGTTTCTTTTGGGGAACGACTGGTTGGGGTCAAGGAATACACAATATATAAGTTACGAGTGTGGAGCAATAAGGATCAGTGGGAGGTTGAGCGCCGGTACCGTGATTTCTTTGCTCTTTATCGCCAGCTATATACTCTTTTCACAGACCATGGCCTGAGTCTGCCTTCTCCGTGGTCCAGGGTTGAGCGAGAATCAAGAAAAATATTTGGGAATGCTTCCCCAGATGTTGTCAGCGACAGAACTATTCTTATTCAAAATTGTTTACAGTCCATTTTGAACTCCAATTACCCATTTGGAACTCCTACATCTCTGGTTCGTTTTTTATCTCCAGGCCAATCCATTTCTAATTCTAGCTTGTTAAAGTCCATTGTTCCTCTATCGCTGCACAAGCTTAGGACAAGCCCATTTGGTTCTTCTTCTTCTTCTAAAGACAGTTCCATGTTGGGGAAGACCATTTCACTAGTGGTTGAGATAAAACCTCGTAAGTCTATAAGACAACTACTGGAAGCCCAACATTACACATGTGCTGGATGTCATAGACAGTTGGATGCTGGAAAGACGTTGTTTCGTGAAATTGTACAGACAATTGGATGGAATAAACCTCGTCTTTGTGAGTACACCAGCCAGCTGTTTTGTGCTTCATGCCATACAAACGATACTGTGGTTCTTCCGGCAAAGGTCCTGCATCACTGGGATTTTTCTTTATATCCAGTATCTCAATTGGCTAAAGCATATTTGGAATCTATATATGACCAGGTAATTTTAATGCTGCCAATGTTTGGCTACTCCCATGTTTGTGGTTTCTTTTGTGCTAAAGTTTGGTTGGATTGCTTCATCGTCTATTTATTTTATGACTTAATTATGTGAGGATGATACCGCATATTTGTGGAATAAGTTTTTTTTTTCTGTGGCTGTGAACATAAATGTGACTGGCTTTACTTTTCAGCCCATGCTTTGTGTGAGCGCAGTCAATCCTTTTCTTTTTTCCAAAGTGCCGGCTTTGCTTCATGTTATGGGTATCAGGAAGAAAATAGGAGCGATGCTTCCATATGTCTGTTGTCCATTTCGAAAGGCTGTTCAAAGAAGTTTTGGGATTCGTAGGTATCTTCTTGAGAACAATGATTTTTTTGCACTTCGAGACCTTGTTGATCTCTCCAAAGGGGCATTTGCAGGTAATACTAAAATGCTTTAGGGCTATTTTATTTAAACAATCTATGGATGGATTTTTTTTCTTTTCTAAATGATAAGCACATATGATATTCTAAAATATTTCAAAAAATTTGGCAGATACTATTATTGACTAGAAGTTCTGGATTTGGTTTTTGACCTATATGCTCAAACTTGCCATATTTGTTAATTCAGACGATATGAAATTAACTATAACTTTTATTGGTGCACCTATGTTTAGTCAAAAACTGATTGAAACCAACTGGAACCCCAAAACCCTTGGTCTCTGTTTGTTTCTGTTCACTATTCTCTACCTTGCCGCCATATTTTCTTCCCAGAAGAAATCAGGGTTGATATGTAAGAATCGTTAGGTTGTGAGTTTTCGGGTTGTTGGAGATGCACTAAATTGTAAGCTATTGGTTTGTGGGCTGAGCAAGGATCACTGTGTTGTTCTTATGAGGTCATTCGGAGAAACTTACTGGTAATTTATTGGTTTGTTGGCGGAGCCTCTGAACCAGTTAGCCAACTATTCAAATACTGGCCACTTCAGATATGAATAGGAAATATCGTATCAGATTTTTATGTATCCACCGTCCTGATACCATCTGGCACCACCAAAAAACATTCTAACAAATGTACTGTTTAGACAGAGCATGCTTCCAAATTCCCAACCGAAAAGGAGATCCAACCATGACAATCAATAACAACTCGTGAAGGACAAATCAATTTTAGTGTTAAATGAAAGCTGTTAGTCCATGTTCATCAACCAGGAAAGACAATGAATTTAGAAATGGGTTCTAAGCTTTTCTTGCTATAAATCAAACTCAAAACTGAAATTTTCCATCTGCATATTGATTATTGTTGCACCAACTATCATGTTGTACAACATTTCATCGAAATTTGATCAAAATCCATTAGCTAGTCCAAAAAAACGTCACCGTGTTGCTAATTTTACTAGCAATTTTAAATTAATTTTATTTTCTTTGAAAAATTAGTAATGTGACTGATTTGAAATGACGGATGCAGATATTGTCAAAAACCAATACTACAGCCGATACTGATATTGTTTCTGTGTTTCCAAACATTGCAATCAACTTATTGTATATTTTAAGTTAAATTGGGCAAAGTTTCCGCACCAGAACTCGTTGACTTGAAGTGCATTTTCATTATGGCTCAACTTCTGTAAAACCAACACTTGAGATTTAAACAAAGTAAGTTTTACAGTAATTTTCTTTCTGACATCACAATGTATACAATTGTAATTGCAATTATTGTTCTCAGGTATTTTGTTTGATGTCTAAATTTGTTATGTAATAAGATATGATTTTTATTTTTTCTTAGTAGATCATTTAAAAAATATTATAGTTTTTATGCGTAATAATGTGATTAAGTTGCGAGTTAATTTCTTGTTCCTGAAGATTTAATATGCATAATTGACGAGGGAGATACCGTAGTTGACTGAAAGCCTGGATGCATGAGACAACTGAACTTTATGTAATGTAGACGTTGATGATACTACTCATTAAAGTTTGGTGATAAGTAGTCCATCACATATATTGCAAGACTATTAGCAATCCAGACATGCAACTGACTTTTCTACAAGTTCACGATGGAAACTGGAAATTTATGCTTAACAGAATTAATAGCATGTCCACAGCTTGGATACGATGGTATAACGTTCTTTTGCTAGATGAGCCAACAAATTCTCTAATTCTACTGCACCTTAAAATAAATGCTAAGCTCGACGGCATTGCATATACACACTAAACCTTGTGATATGGCCATATAGTCAACTTAGAGAACAAGAAAGAGAGTGATGCGGACTAGGGTTTGTGGAATGGATTTGGGGATTTTATTGATAGAAAATAGGGTTACATAGGGGATAATTAGCCAATTTTGGGAGAGTTGGCCCCTCTCCTAGCTTTTGCTAAGGGAAAAGCCTAAAACTCTCTTCTAGGATCTCACTGGAGAACTCTAGGAAATGTCAAATGACGGCTAAACAATTCGATACCCTAATACTAGCCCACGCCCTCACTTATATAATGTTTAGACGTGGTGTGTACAGCAAAAACAGAAAAACTAATTGTGCATAAAGAAGCTTCCCTAAACCGTCGGTGCGCATAGCAATTACTCCTTCGGCATCCTACGCCTCCTCTCATACGTGATAACCGTATCACTACTCCCCCCAGGACTTTCACCTTGTCCTCAAGGTGGAAATCAGGAAACTGCTGCAAGATCTGATCATAAGGCTCCCAATTCGCCTTACACTCCAGTAGTCCCGACCAACGGATCAATACCTCCTTCGCCCCGGTAGCTCCCGACCGTACGCATGCAACCTCCTCAGGCTCCAATAATACCTCCATGTCGACTGTAAGGGTCGATGGTAGTGTAGCGGGCGTCGCATGATCTCCGATAGCTCGGCGTAACTGTGAGACGTGGAAAACTGGATGGTTACGAGTAGAAGGGGTAACCTCAGTCGGTAGGCCACATTGCCGATCCTGGCCTCAATCTCGTAAGGCCCATAGTACCTCGCTGCTAGCTTCTCGTTGCGCCGCTGAGCCATCGAGCGCTGTCGGTAAGGTTGGAGCTTCAGATAAACATGTTCTCCTAATGTAAACTCCACATTCCTGCGATGTGCATCCGCCTTTCCTTTTATGATCTGTTGGGCTCGTGACAAATGACGCTTCAACTTCTCCAGAACCCGATCACGCTCCTCCAACTGCTGCTCCAATCCTGACACGGGGGTGGCTCCACTGCTGTAGTGGACTAAGTGGGTGGGTCCCGGCCATAAACAATTCGAAACGGTGTCGTCTTCGCGGCCGAGTGGTACGCCGAGTGTTGTACCAGTACTCAGCCCACTTTTTGGGCGTCTCTGAAGCAAAACATCACATGTATGTCTCTACACTCCGATTTACCACCTTAGTCTGTCCGTCCGTCTGCGGGTGGTAGGTGGTACTCCGTCGAAGTGCTGTACCCTGTAGCCGAAACATCTCTCTTCAGAAGGTGCTCAAAAACACCTTATCCCTGTCCAACACTATACCACCTCCCTCAAGAAGACGACTGCCACTGATGCTGCAGTAAATGGATGGCAAAGTGGAATACAGTGGCTGTATTTGTTGAGGCGGTCAACCACAACAAATATCGTAGTGTAGCCCTCTGAGCGTGGTAACCCCTCCACAAAGTCTATCGAGATGTCCTCCCACACCCTCTCCGGTAAATCCAAGGGCTGTATGAGGCCTGCCAGTGATGTCGTCTGATACTTGTGACGCTGGCACACGTCACACTCCGAGAGTAACTGCGCGACATCCTTCCTCATGCCCGGCCAATAAAGCTCTTGAGCCATCCGCTGATATGTCTGATATCCCCCTGAGTGACCTCCCACGGCACTGCTGTGGAACTCCTGGAAAAGAATGTGGATGTGTGCAGACGTACGGGGAATCACCAGCCTCCCTTTATACAGAAGTGTCCACCCCTTCAATATGTAACCCGAAAAGTCACCTGATCCCTGGATGATGGCCTCCCTGATCTGTCGCAGCCCGTCGTAATCCCCGATCTCTGCTCGTCAGGCGTCGCTCCCTAGCATCACCGGGATAGAAAGAGCTACCACATGTACCCCCTTATCTCGTCATGAAAGTGCATCTGCTGCCTTGTTGTCCGTGCCAGGCTTGTAGTGAATCTCGAATTTGTAACTACTCTGCTTGGACAACCACCTCTGGTGCTCCTTGGCCACCATGCGTTGCTCCAGGAGGTACTTCAGACTTCTCTGGTTTGTTCGTACTGCGAACTCTCCTCCAAAAGGTATGGCCGTCACTTCTGTATTGACAACACTATAGCCATCAACTCTCTCTCATAGACGGACTTTAGCCTGGTCCTGGCTGGTAAGACCCGACTGAAGTAGGCGATCGGCCTCTGCTCCTGCATCAGCACGGCCCCCAACCCAAAGCCCGAAGTGTCAGACTCCACCACGAACTGCTTCTCAAAATCCGGGAGTGTTAACACTGGCATTGTCGTCATCGCCTCCTTGAGGGCCTGGAATGCCCCCGTCGCCTCCTTCCCACAACAGAAACTGTCATTCTTCAATTGTTCGGTAAGGGGCCACGTCAAGGTGCCATACCCCTTTACGAACCTTCGACAATAGCCCGTGAGCCCCAGGAAATTCCTGTAGAGCTCATAACGTCCTCGGTTGCGGCCAATCCAACATAGCTGCAATCTTCGATCGATCGGCCGCCACTCCCTCCGCGAGACGATGTGACTAAGGTACTCCATCTGCACCTGTCCGAACAGGCACTTCTTTCGGTTGGCATGTAGCTGGTGGTCCTCCAGCTCTCGCAAGACGATCTCCAGATGGCCCAAGTGATCCTGCATTGAACCATTGTATACTAAAATGTCATCGAAGAAGACTAAGACAAACCTCCGAAGACAAGGCCTGAAGACCTTATTCATCAACGACTGGAAGGTGGCGGGGACATCCTCCTTACTCATACGGATCTGGTGGTATCTAGACTTCAGGTCAATCTTCGAGAAGACCACCGCTCCGTGTAGCTCATCCAGCTGCTCGTCGATCACAGTGATAGGAAACTTGTCTGGTACAGTTTCCTTATTTAGAGCTTGGTAATCGACGCAGAACCTCCAATTGCCATTCTTCTTCTTTACCAGCAAACACTGGACTAGAAAAAGGGCTCGCACTAGGTCGTATGACCCTTGCCTGCAACATCTCCTGAACCAGCTTCTCGATCTCGTCCTTCTGCATCTGCGAATATTGGTACGGGCGCACACTAATGGGAGACACCCCTCCTTAAGCACAATATCGTGCTTATGATCCCTTGGCAGTGGAAGGCCGCTGGGTGGCTGGAACACCCCCTCAAATCCTTGCAACAGCTACTCTACCTCCGGTGGTACCACTGTCGTGCCCTCTGTCCCCTCAGGAATCAACCCCTGTAGCTCGATCAGGAATCCACCTCCCTCGGTCTGAAGTGTCTTCGCCATAGTCTTGTAAGAACCGACGAACACAAACTCGGGTCGCCCAGCAGCACTACTTTCCTCCCCTTTACCTGAAATTCCATTCGCATCCGCTTCCAGTTAAACTTCGTCTCTCCCAGCGACTGCAACCACTGCATCCCTAGAATCAGGTCGACGTTGCCCAAGATCAAGGGTAAGAAGTCACCTGTTATCAGCACCCCCTGTATGGACATCGTCAAGTCCAAACAGATGCATTTACTCTGCCCCACTGTGCCGGTCCCCAACATGACCCCAAAGCCCTCCATCTCGGTGAGCTGGATCCCATGTCCCTCAATCACCCTCAGGGATACGAAGTTGTGGGTGGCCCCACTGTCTATCAAGATCACCATGTTCATGTCTTGAACTCTACCAGCCAGCTTCATAGTGTGGACTCGTGTAAGTCCTGCTATGGAGCTGAGTGAGACCTTAGCTGCCTCCAGGAGCGGGGGCTCGCTGTCCTCCTCGTGCTTTGCCGCACCCTCCTCTGCTCGCCCCTCCTCCAACTCCTCAGCGTACACCTCATATACCTGCAAGGCCTGGTTGCGGCACCTGTGCACCGGGATAAACCTCTCATCGCACTTGAAGCACAACCCCTTTGTCCTATGGTCCCGAGTATCTGTCATCCTCTTATAAGGCTCCCTTGGCCTCACATCTTCTGGTCTCCCTCCGCCTGCCAGTGCCCCTTCTGCAGCACCACGCTGTCCCCTGGAACAGTTTGTGGTCGGAAAAACTGCCCTTCAAACGCCCCTCTGGCACGGTGCTCCTCCGCCAACCTGTCCGCGATCGTCTGCGCCAGCTCCATTTGCTCCTCAAGTCCCCGAGGTCTGAGAGTGCGAAGTTCAGACCTAATGGTAGGCTTCAATCTGTTCATGAAAAAACCCTCTAAGGACTTTGCAGGCATCCCGCACACCCTACTAGTAAGTACTTCGTACTGCTTGATGTAGTCGCGCACCGTCCCGACCTGCTTCAAGGCATGCAGCTGCTCGTAAGCTCCACCCACCTGGAAATCTTGGAATCGGTGTACTAATGCCACTTAGAACCCGTCACAGGTCCTTAGAGGCCTCTGCTGCTCCTTCCATCGCCACCAATTTAGAGCCTCTCCCACAAAACAGAGTGCGACTGCCCGCAACTTCTCTACCTCTGTCAGCCTCGCCATCTCAAAATGCCTCTCTGCCTTGTAGATCCATCCCATGGCATCACTACCCTCGAATAGAGGCATCTTGAGCTTCTGTATGCGGTCATTCGCATGTGGATCTCCTCCGTCGACACGATCCAGCTGCTGCTGGTGATGGTGGTTTCCAAATTTGGCTGCTCCATGTCCCTACCGCATGTCATCCCTCCTATCTCGCTCCTTATCCTCCTCGTATGCATTCTCATGAAAGTGATCGGGCTCCTCGTCCTTCGGTTCATCTCACAGCTCGCCGTCGCCTTTTCGGGGCCCCATCGCTCTCATCGGAATACTCCAGATCTCGCGCACCCCGTGCGCGCCCATCCTGGTCACCGCCACCTCCCTGCGGTACGTAGGGGATTCTCGTAGCCCGCGCGGCCCGTTAATGGCTTGTGGGAGCCATGGCAGGCCCGCCCATCATCGGCGGCCCCCTTGCAGGGTCGCCTGCCTCTGGCGACCCAAGGTGGGGTCGCCCAGCCTCGGCGGCCCCCCTGCGGGGTCGCCCGCCTTCGACGACCCCCAGGTGGGGTCACATGATCTCCGCGGCCCACCTGCAGGGCTGTCTGTTGTCGGCGGCCCCCAGGGGGTCAGTAGCCCTCGGCGGCCCCCTAGGGCTGTCGCATGCGCGCGCCGTCGTTGCCTCGGAACTCTCCCCTAGGGTTTCGGAGAGATCCTCCTGCCACTCGTCGTCGTCGGGATAAAGATCTGGATCTACTTCTCCCAAGATCACCCTCTCTTGATTGGGGATCATCGCCGCCTTTCCTTTTGCTGCCCGGATCTCCTTCGCTCTCAGATCTGATTGGTGATTCAGATCTGAGGTTGCTCATTCCTTCGATTGCGAGATTTGAGGTGCGGTTAGGTTTTGTGCCATAAAGTGGGCGAGCATCTCCTTCATCTGTTCTAAGCTGTTGTCGAGCTTCGTTTCGAAGCCATCGATCTTCTCGTTGAGTTTCGTCGACGCCTTCTTTCTCTCGTCGATTTCCGCATTTAGTCTTTCCTCCAAAGATTTTGTCGTGGATGATCTTGTCGCTGCCATTGGATCAGAGCTCTGATACCAATTTGATGCGGACTAGGGTTTGTGGAATGGATTTGGGGATTTTATTGATAGAAAATAGGGTTACAAAGGGGATAATTAGCCAATTTTGGGAGAGTTGGCCCCTCTCCTAGCTTTTGCTAAGGGAAAAGCCTAAAACTCTCTTCTAGGATCTCACTGGAGAACTCCTAGAAATGTCAAATGATGGCTAAACAATTCGATACCCTAACCCTAGCCCACGCCCTCACTTATATAATGCTTAGGCGTGGTGCGTATAGCGAAAACAACAAAATTAATTGTGCATAAAGAAGCTTCCCCAAACGTCGGTGCGCATAGCAATTACTCT
This sequence comes from Scilla litardierei, assembly GCA_030789695.1. Taxonomy (NCBI): domain Eukaryota; kingdom Viridiplantae; phylum Streptophyta; class Magnoliopsida; order Asparagales; family Asparagaceae; genus Scilla; species Scilla litardierei. The sequence goes on along the minus strand of CM061134.1, from coordinate 17,669,350 downwards.
TTTGGCTTCCTACGCCTCCTCTCGTACGTGATAACCGTATTAGAGAGTCACTAGTTTTTATGCTACCCTCTCCAAACCATTATAACTCTCTGATATTTATTAAGGTATGTAGCAATCTTGAGTCCAGTGTATTCACAGCAAATGCCTGCCGTTCTTCACATGTCTTCATGCATGCCTTAAGGAAACACGAAAAATGTATTGATTTTAAGGTTAGGCTTTCAACGACCAAACTGGAATAGACATGCCAATTTGACTATTGTTTATTGGGTAATTTTTAGATTTAGGGTAATTTTTAGAAATAATATCAATTTTCTACTAAAAAATAATAATATCAAAAATCGACCAAGTTTCGCCATGTCAGCGGCGGAACGCGCCTGGCGGTTATTATTCGATCTGGCCGCACTTGGCAAGTGCGGTTTTTCTGGCCGCACTTGGCAAGTGCGGCCTAAATGGGTGGCCTGGATAGGGAAATATGGCAAACTAGCCGCACTTGGCAAGTGCGGCCAGTTTTAGAGGCCCGTGACTTAAGTTTAAGTCGCGGGCCTCTTACTGCCGTGCCTCATACTGGCCGCACTTGGCAAGTGCGGCAAAAAAACGCACTTCCCAAGTGCGGCCAGGTCAAAATCTAACGGCCAGCGCCAAAGCCCGCTGACGTGGCCAAAGTTGGTCGATTTTTGATATTATTTTTTTTCTTGGTCGAAAATTGAGATTATTTTTAAAATTCTTCCTAAAACTAAAAATTACCATTGTTTATTATAATGTTTCCTTGAAAGCAATGTCCATCAATATCTTTGTAAATGCCATGGAACTTTAGAAATCTTGTGATATGGACATATATTGGACTTAGCATGTGTTTGATGTAGCTTATTATAAGTTCTTTTATGGTATTTAAGAAAACATCTTAGATTTTTTTCCTTTTTTCACCCAGTAGGTTTTTTGTTTTTTTTGTTTTGTTTTTTTTGTTTTTGTTTTTTTTGTTTTTGTTTTTTTTTGTTTTTTGTTTTTTGTTTTTGGGTTGGGGGGGTTTTGGGGGGGGAGACAAGGTAGATGTCTAGTTATTCATTTTATTTTCAAAAAGGGTCTTTAGAGAAGCACAAGTCAAAATCTGCAGTTTGAAAACGCTAGAAGTCACCCGTTTATATAAACCACATGTAGCACAGACATTTCAAGCATGGAATCATGGCATGTCAGACATGATACTTCTGTTTTGAATGTAGTTTTCCAAATTTGCTCAAGTATTATCGTGCCGTGTTGTCCCCGTGTCGGCGTGTCTATTCCCGTGCAATATAGACATGACCAGTCCAAAACCATCTAAATAGTCAGATTTTGATGACCGAAGGCTTTAGCAATTGTGAAGTTATATATAATTGTTTTATATAATTGTTGATCTTCACATATTGTTGCAGATGTGATTCAGCTCTAGTAAAACTGAGATTGCTTTTGGATTTAGGTTTTAATTAGTTTACTGCTCGGGCTCAAACAAATAAGTTTTAATCAGTTTAATTATGTACCCAATTAGGTGGCTTATATCGTTGAAGGAAAGACAACACAATTTGGACTTTAAATTGAAGGAAAGAATAATTTGATGTATATATGTTGTTATTAATATTTGATTTTAGCTATGCAGATCTACGAGGCACATTACGCATAACGTCTGTTGAAGTAAAACAATACCTGGTTAATATCAATCTATGATTATATTGTCCAACCCCCACCATCCCAATTAAAATTGAGATTTCAATTGAAACGAAGACGGGCATAACATTTTTATTTTAAAAAATAATTGAAAATATGATTCAGTTAATGGCATCATCCTTGTTAAATAGGATTCTTCTCAATTTTTAGCACTTATATTTGCATATGATCAAAGGTTAATTTATAATAAATTTGCAGATTTTGGAGGATCACACTGGCATGTTACCATCCCTTTTCTAATTCTTCAAGAAGGCTGAAAGAACTCAAGATTCATGTATCATTCAAATTGTAGTTTATTCTGTTTATTTAACTCACACAGGGTCGCCATTTGAATTGAAAGTACCAAACTGATGTATCTCCTGATAGCCAATGAAAATATTCTTAGCATGGCTTATGTAGAAACATTTGATTTGTAAGTGTCGACTCTTAGCAAAAGTTCAATGTTTCGAGCGTAAAGGTGGAAGGCAACTAACTATACTCTCACCATTAAATCCTTAATGAAAACACCGAATTGGTGGGAAAAGTTGAAATTGCTTTTAAATCATAAGACAACTTGACTATTGTGTAGTGTGATATTGGGTGTGTGTGTAAAGAAAGTGTGAAGTTAATATAAATAGAAGTGATAGCCTCTCCTTAGAGGCTAATCACACTTTCCCCAAAACTCTACATGGTATCAGAGCCAAAACACCCCTAAACCCTAAAATCTGACCTCTACCCGCATAGCCCGCCGCTGCCGCACAGCCCGCCGCCGCCACTGCCCTAGCTCGCCGCTGCCGGCGCCTGCAGCGCGCGCGCCGCCGCCGCCGCCTGCAGCGCGCGCCGCCGAAGCCGCCTCCGAGCCCTCGGATCGCCGCCCCGCAGTGCCTCGATGTGCTCAGCCCCGATCTGCGTCGCTTGGCCCTGATCGCGCCGCCTGAAGTCCCCGAACAACTGATCGCCGTGCCTTCGAGAGCCTCGAGAGCCTCCGACCCTCCCGCCTGAGTCGCTGCGTTCCTCCCGTGCCTCGAGAGCCTCCCTCCCGTACACGGGAACTGATCGCTCCCTCCCGCCTGAGTCTCCCTCCCGCCTGAGTCGCTGCGTTCCTTCGAGAGCCTCGCGACGTCAACCCAGCTGCCGCTGCCGGAGCTGATTCTCTCATCCCTCCCGTGCCACACAGCTGATTCTCCTATTCCCGTGTCCTCTTCTAGCCACCACAAAGACCCTAAACTAGCTACAAAAGGGGGTCCTATAAAACCCTAACCCTAGATCTATGGGAGAGCCATGAAGAGGACTCCATAGATTTACGGTTAGGGTATGACCTAGAAGAGGAGAAGTAGAAGTAGATCTGCGGATCTAGGAAGGGAGAAAGGAGGGATCTGCGGATCTCGAGAGATGGGGAACAACCTTACTTCAGCGGACATGAAGGCCTTCATCGGAGAGATAACGAAGCTGCTTGCTTCAAAGGAGTTGGGATCCTCAAGTGGATCAACGCCTTCACGTCCCGTGCAGAAGCTGGAATTGATGCCCAATGATGTGAAATTGGAAGGGACGAAGAATTATCTCAGTTGGTCCAGGAGGGTCCTTCTCATTCTGAGATCGAAGGGGTTAGAAGGCGTCGTTCTGGGTTCATGCAAGGAACCGCTGGACAAGGATGGGGATGATTGGAAAGCCTGGAGCACCACCAACTCTCTGGTGGCTGCTTGGTTGATGACATCGATGGTTCCACCCATTGCTGGGATGGTGGAGGCCATAGAGAGTGCTGCGGGTATATGGAGTATGGTGGAGAAAATGTACTCTGGAGCAGGGAATGTGATGCTCATGATGGAGGTTCAGGGCAAGGTCGACACCTTGAAGCAGGGGGAGATGATTATTCTAGCCTACTCTGCGGAGTTAAAAAGGCTTTGGTCAGAGTTAGATCACTATGACCCTATTGATCTGCCTGATCCTAGGAGCGCTGCGATACACAGGAAGTGGGTGGAGCGTAGGCGTGTGACACACTTTCTGAGGAACCTGAATGGAGACTTTGAGGCCAGGAGGGCGAGTATGTGCCACCTATCCTCCATCCCATCCCTGGAGGAGGCCATAGCTGCAATGGCGCAGGAGGAGACCAGACTGAGGGTTATGAAGGATGAGGGTACTCAGGTCACTCGGGCTGCACTGGCTGTACCGGCAGTGGCAGCAGTGAGCGAGGATCGAGAGTGCTACACATGTGGGGTGAAGGGGCACCTGAGCTTCAACTGCCCACAGAAGGGCAGTGGACGAGGACGTGGCACAGGAGGCAGAGGAGGAGGTCGTTGGGGCCGTGGAGGCCGTGGACGAGGTCGCGGTGGCCCACGGGCCAACTTTGCCGCAGCTGACGGACGACAGGAGACAGTGATGATCGAGGCCACGCCAGCTGAGGCGTCAGATCTAGAGCAGCGGAGACAGTCCAGGTCTACTACTGAGAGCTCGGAGAGTCATGCAGACCAGACTGGGGATATTGCCTCGCCTTTCGGTAACTTTGCCCACTTCGCTCACACAGCCTCATGTAACCGATTAGCCCTTTCATGTAGAGATCATATAGAGTGGATTATTGACTCAGGTGCATCTAGTCATGTGTCAGGAGCATATAGACAATTTTCCACATATAAACCACATACCATTCATGAAACTGTTCAGACAGCTGATGGCACATCCCAACCCATTAGAGGGATTGGTACTATTCAGTGCACTCCCTCCATACGCCTCTCTTCTGTCCTTCACGTCCCGTCATTTTCAGTCAACCTCTTATCTGTTGGCTCTATTGTTGATGATCTCGATTGTAGCATTACTTTTGACTCTACTCATTGTGTGTTGCAGGAAAGGAAGACTGGGAGGAGGCTTGGGACTGGCGTCAGGCGTGATGGACTGTGGTATCTTGACAGAGCTAGTGGGGATGATGCACTTGCTGTCGTTGGTGGAGAGAAGGAAAGGGATGTACTTTTGTTGCATTGTCAGTTGGGACACTTGCCTTTTGACATTTTGAGTAAACTGTATTCCGATATTTTGAATAGAGTGAATGAAATGAACTTGAAATGTGATGCATGTGAATTTGGGAAACACACTAGGACGTCATATCCTAGTGTAGGGATGAGGAGTGTAGAGAAATTTCATCTTATTCACTCAGATGTTTGGGGGCCCTGCCCAGTGACTTCAGTGAGTGGGTTCAGGTGGTTTATAACCTTCATAGATTGTCATTCTCGGATGACATGGCTTTATATGATGAAAAACAAAGGCGAAGCGTTGAAGTGTTTTCAGGACTTCCATAGAAGTGTCGGGAATATGTATGAGGCCAAGATCCGTGTCTTGAGAACGGATAATGGAACAGAGTATGTAAACAGGGAGTTTGCATCCTACCTATCTGAGAGTGGGATAACTCATCAAACCACTTGCCCCAACACCCCCCAACAGAACGGAGTTGCTGAAAGGAAAAATAGACACTTGTTGGAGGTAACTAGGTCACTCATGCTCACCATGAATGTACCTAAGATATTGTGGAGTGAAGCAGTGATGACAGCCACATACCTTATCAACAGGATGCCTTCACGGATCCTTGGTATGAAGTCTCCATGTGAGATTCTTATGGGAAAGAACACTTTTGTAGTTCCACCAAAAGTGTTCGGATGCACGTGCTTTGTGAGGGATCATAGACCCTCTGTGGGGAAGCTGGATGCTCAGGCAATTAAATGCATATTTGTTGGGTATCCTTCAAATCAGAAAGGCTACAGGTGTTGGAGTCCCTCAGAAAGAAAGCTGTTTGTGAGCATGGATGTGACGTTCAGGGAGACTGAACCGTTTTATGGAGGACTGACAGATTCCACATCTGTATTTGATACTGGTGCCTCTCCAAGCTCAGGAGGAGTTGGTCGAGAGGGGGAGACTGATGACAGGAGGGTAGTGGTTGGACTTATACCATGCCCTGTCAGGCCTACTGATACTGGTCCTGATAGCAGGGAGGAAGGAAGGACCTTGGTGGAAGATGAGGAAGACAGGCTGTACGGCAGGAAATATAGTAGGAGACAGAAGGATAGTCCTGACGATGGAGAACAACAAGAAGACATCTTCCCCAATGAAGAACCACTAGCTCCACTGCCCCATGTCGAGATTGATCAGTCTATCACGCCTGCTCGAGTCCCGACCTCCTTACTGCCTTCCTCTCCTACCACGGACGGCAACCTTTCTTTGCCTTCCTCTAGTTTAGATCTTCCACTTGCATCTCGTAGGGAGCCTCGTATCAATGCCGGCAGGCCTCCTGTACGGTATGGATATGAGACTGATATTGCGAATCATGTCTCCTACGCCTCTCTTACACCTGCATATAGGGCTATCATTGCATCCTTACAGTCTATCCCTATACCAAGTGATTGGCGAGTGGCAAAGCAACATCCCCAGTGGAAGAAAGTAATGCTCGAAGAACTTGAGGCACTGGAGAAGAACAAGACATGGAGACTTGTCTCACTTCCAGCAGGGAAGAAGGCTGTGGGCTGCAAGTGGGTATTCACAGTAAAGCAAACTGCAGAAGGGAAGGTGGACAGGTACAAGGCGAGGCTGGTTGCCAAGGGCTACAGTCAGACTTATGGGATTGATTATGATGAGACATTTGCCCCAGTGGCAAAGATGAGTACTGTGAGAGTACTGATATCCTGTGCAGCGAATTTTGGATGGAAATTGCATCAGTTGGATGTAAAGAATGCCTTCTTGCATGGAGACTTACAGGAGGAGGTATACATGGAGGTTCCACCTGGCTTTGGCACACAACGGACGGTGGGAAAGGTGTGCAGACTGGACAAGTCCTTGTATGGGCTGAAGCAATCTCCAAGGGCATGGTTTGACAGGTTCAGGCGTGCAGTCATCACCATGGGCTACAAGCAGAGTAATGGTGATCATACTGTATTCTATAGACATTCAGGGCAACGGATCACTCTTTTGGCTATGTATGTTGATGATATCATTATCACTGGAGATGATGAAGAGGGAATCTCTCACTTGAAGGTGAGGTTGGCGAGAGAATTTGAGGTCAAGGACCTTGGACAGTTGGGATACTTCCTTGGACTGGAGATTGCCAGGTCCAGGAAGGGTATAGTTCTCTCACAGAGAAAGTATGCCCTGGATTTACTGGCTGAGACTGGTATGTTGGGGTGTCGTCCAGCAGTTACTCCTATTGATCAGAATCATAGGTTACATTCACAATCAGGGGAGCCAGTGGACAAAGAGAGGTACCAGAGACTTGTTGGACGCCTCATCTACTTATGCCATACCAGACCTGACATTGCCTATGCTATCAGTGTGGTAAGTAGGTACATGCATGATCCTAGGACTGGACATATGGAGGCAGTCTTCAGGATACTGAGGTATCTGAAGAATAGTCCAGGAAAAGGCATATTATTTGGTAGTCATGGTCACATGAATGTGACAGGCTACTGTGATGCAGATTGGGCTAGTTGCTTGGATGATAGGAGATCGACCTCGGGCTACTGTGTGTTTGTTGGGGGCAACTTGGTCTCTTGGCATAGCAAGAAGCAGGATTTGGTGGCGCGTTCCACTGCAGAGGCAGAGTATCGTGCTATGGTGCTTAGTACCTGTGAGATGATCTGGTTGAGATCACTTCTGCATGAGCTACGCCTGCTGAGAGAAGGACCATTGCGGTTGTTGTGTGATAACAAGTCTGCAATTAATATTGCCAACAACCCAGTGCAACATGATAGAACGAAGCACATAGAGATTGACAGGTTCTTCATTAAAGAGAGACTGGACAAGAAACAGTTGGAGATCTCCTACATTACCTCTGGACAGCAACTAGCAGATTGCCTTACGAAGGGGTTGAACTCTAAAGGAGTGGAGGATGCTTGTAACAAGATGGGCATGATAAATATCTTTTGCTCATCTTGAGGGGGAGTATTGGGTGTGTGTGTAAAGAAAGTGTGAAGTTAATATAAATAGAAGTGATAGCCTCTCCTTAGAGGCTAATCACACTTTCCCCAAAACTCTACATTGACCATATGAAAATTTGAAATTATAATCATATTTACGCTACAATTCATTCACAGGTAACACCAAATGATATCATGAAAGTAAAGAATGTTAGATATAAATACTCCCTTGTGAGAGGTCGAGGGTTCGATGCTTTCCGCTGTTTCCAAAAAAATTAGATATAAATATAAAAGATTTTACTTTGTTGACTCAAGTAGAATTATAAATAATATAATTAAGTTTCAGTAGAAACATTTAAATTTGGAACTTTTGATCGTTGTATTCCAAATATAAAAGCAATTAACTTTCAATACTTAACGTTGGAAAACAATGTTGTAGATATCATTCTCATAGAAAGCAAATGTATTGATTATGGAGAGCGCAGAGATGAGATAGAGCAAAATGCTTAAGTTATCCAATCATCATTTCCTCGACGAATGCGAAAAAAAATTTCTGGCTGTATCATTCTTGTATCTGATATCTGGTTGGTTCCCCTTGGGATGGTTAGGCTTCAAGCAGGATGGAGTAGGGAAACTGTGCTGTCATTCTTATGGACAAAATGTTTTAGGAATATTTCAAATAAGATCTTCTGTGATAGATGTATGAGATGAGAGAGAGAGTTTCATGAAATTTTTGTGTGGGGGTTTGAATACATGAAAGTAAGTAAGAGTGGTAATACTTTTAAGACAATAGTAACTTTTGTGATGGTCTCATAAAAAAAGATCTTTTGTGACGGATATATGAGATGAGCGAGAGCTTGCTGCCTAATTCAAATTTTGAGCCGGAATTTGAAGTATGGGTTGGGTGAGGGGAGCGAAGCTGAAGACGTCGAGTCAGTGTGGAACCTTTTTCTTTGGATGAATGAAAGTCATCACGCAAAGAGAGAATCGAGAGAACCTTGCTTTAATTTAAATTTTGAAAAGCATAGTTAATAAGAAAGAATGTGCTATGACTTGTAGCTATGAGGAAGCAAGAAGACAAGTGGCAAGTTTTCGTTGAGTCCTGTCCAAAGGCCATTTGCTTAGATATTAAGAGTCCAGCAAAAGAGGTAAGATGTTGTTTGGGTTAAACAATGACGAATGATCATTTTGCATGACTACTGATTTATCTCACTATACCTTGCCTTGTTGAAATGTAGTGAGCCCTTTCATTGCTGTATGATTGAAATACGTAGTGCTTAGTTTTTGCCTAAGAACCTCACTATTTATCGTTATAACTCATCTTGCTTTTCCATCCCATTCTCTTCATTAGTCTTTTCCCCATGTTATATCGTTTGGTACTATTATTTATTAATGCTGAGTATCAAAACTCATTTTTCCAAGAAGTAATATCGAAGTTAACTTGTACACCTTGTAAAGTTGTGTTCTGTCCCCAGTTGCATCGTTACAATTTGTTTCTCCTTTGTGACCATAAGCTATAATGTTCGCTCTTAATGTTAACATTCTTTTTTATGCCAAACAAGTGTCAAGTGTGCTGGATCAAAATTTCCATGCTTGCTGACTGTTAAGAAGTCGGAAAGATAATCTATCTGATGCATAATTCCAAGAATATCCCAGAATAACCTAAGCAATCTAGAATCCTGGACTGCATCTCTTCTGTCTGGAATTACTGTATTTTCTCAAACACTAGCCTATTATATATTTCCGATAGGATTCAATCACTATTTTGAATCCTGGACATGGTATGTTTAGTAGCCGTGGATAGGCGAGAGGCGACACACAGACAAAGAGCTCAAAATCACTTTGAATTTAGACTCTATAGAAAATGCACTTAAAGAAAAAAATGTCTAATGCTCAAAGCTATTAAAGTTTGCTTTACATGTGATGAGGCTGGGAAAGTGGTCAAAATGTCACGACTCCTACACCTTCTAGAATTTTAAAATGATGGGTTGTGGTTTGACACTTGCCGTATGATGATTATGATTTGAAGTAAGATTTGGAAAAGAGAGGAACTTTTGTCTGACCAAGTTTATGATTTATTATTAATAAGTATTCAAGAATATACCAACTTGCCAGGGTTGATAAATCCACCAGTTGAAGCCTAGAGGAGTTCAAAACAAAGAAGAAATTTTACTTTTTAATGTTTTTTCCATGTGGGCAGGTCGGAGGGAGGGGGTGTTTTCACATGTTAACTCTAACAGCTTTTTGGGCACGTGTAATGCATGTTATACAATCTTACATGTCTTTGGACACGTGCAGCACATGTCACACAAAATTACACGATAATCGTGGGCACATGCAGTGCATGGTGCAATCTTACTAACATCATCATCATATATCACAAATGTAGTGTATGTCCTCAAATAGCTGACCGCTCGACTTTCTACTTAGTAAACGTCATGATATTGGTGATAATAGAGTCAATTCTAATCAAATAATTCTTAATTAATTAACCATTTCTAATTAAATAATGATTTAGCTTAGGAAAGCTAGGAATCTTAACCTCATAAGGAATTCATTAGCATGACTGATTATATCGGGTGTATTAGTTCGATAGGGAAATTTCCCTAATTTATTAAGACTTGTTATTTGACTAATTAGTTAATTTAAGAATTTAAAGCAAATTATTCAAGAAGATTCTTATTATACTTATATATAATTTGATGATTTTCTTAATTGTGTGAATATTCATTTATTATCAGTCAGTCCTAATGAAATATTTTTAATTACAATTGGATCTGGATCAGTGGGGTTTGTAATAATTAAGAATTCACAATTAATTAATCTATCCTAAGCAAGATAAGAATTTCTAGTAAGGATTCTTACTTATAAATGAATTATAATTTTAAGATATTTTTCTTAATAATGAAACATTTTAAGATTCCAATCTTGATAAAATAAGGATTCATAATTAAATTCAAATGTTAGAATTTTCTTTTTTCAATAAAAAGGAAAAACAAACTAAATGAACGAAATGGAGCTTTAAGGGATATACTAACTGTAGGTGGTATAACTCGAACCCATGACATCAGGTATGATAAATGATCGTATAACCAACTGCGCTACTTGCTTTTATTGGGAAGGGCAATGAAAACCCAACGACCCTGAAAATTTGCAGGCCTAATGTGAAAAACTAGCTCTTTTTCCAATTTACCAGTCTTAAGTCACGTGTGATGCATGTGTGAATGATAAGAATAAAAGTGTAAATAATAAATTATTTAGGCATAATTAATGCTACATATTCTTTGACTATTGGGGTAATTTTAAAAAATATTCTTGAACCTGGGGTCATTTCGATAAAAACACCTAAACTTTGAAGTTTTGAAAAATAATCACATGTGGTACTTTTTGAAAAAGTCCAACCAGTAGTTGTCGTAAGAAAAACTCACGTGAGATGTTACATGGTCATTTTTATGACCAAAATACCCTTCTCTCCTTCTCTTTATCTCCATGCAGATATCTTTATGGTTAGGGTGGGGGTTTTGGATAATATTTTGATAATGATGATTTTGGAGATTTTTGGGGGATTAATGACGATAGATGAGGATGGATATTGGAGATGATGGTTGATTTTGGGAGAAGATAGAGGATGGAGTATGATGGGAGAAGATGGATGATTTTATGTAGATCACAATGGGATTATTTTTCAAAACTTCAAAGTTTAGGTGTTTTTATCGAAATGACCCCAGGTTAATCACATGTTTTGAAAAATAATCACATGTTGGGTCATTGTAAGTTTATAGAAGGAAAATAATGAGTTACTGTGTGTTCATGAAAAGACTGTGGGTTAAGGTTTGCAGTGAGTTTAAAGAGAAAAATGATGAATAGTGGTTCATGAGAATTTTTATAGTTTTTGTTATTTTATAAGCGGAAGATTTTAAGAATGGCAGCAAATTGCAAAAAAAGAATACAAGCCGCGATTTCTTTCTTCTGTTTTTGATTTTTGATTTTTGTATTTTCCTTAAATATGTTTTGATTTTTAATTTTTTTATTGTATCTATTTTTGAAATTTTCAAAGTTTTTCTTTTCTACAGTTTTTTTTTCAAAATTTATCGGTTTTATAGAATTTTTTTTGAAATTTTTTGTCTTCTATTTTATTTGAAATTTTCTAATTTTTCCGTGTTTCTTTGATTTTTTTAATTTTTTCCCCTATTCTTTCTATGTTTTTTAAATTTTTTGTTCTTTTCATGAATTGTTCATTGACTTTTTTTGTTTCTTTGGAATTTTTGATTTTTTAAATTTTTTCCCTGAATTGTTGAAGAGGTTGATTGGGGTAATGGGTAAAAATATCATTACCTAATTTCCATTAATGGTGTTAGGGACTTTCTTGAAAGAAGCAAATTATCGGAGTTTTCTTAAAATGCCCCAAAGTTCGAGGGGTTTTCTGAAATTCACCATGTATATTATTAACATATTGTTTCTATTCGATCTTGGATTCAACTTGTGTCATAATCTAATCAACCATGTATTATGATGACAATGAGCGTAATTAAATATTGCAAATTAATTAAGCAATTCCAGTTAGATAATCAGTTCGTACAATATAAAGTATTTTAAATGTTGGATATCATAATTGTATCAAATGCATGTTTTTTTGTATCAGATAGCAGATATTTGGAGATATATAAAGAATGCAGGTCAATATTTGGATGTTCATATATGACATTACATCTAAGCTTTGATAACCAAATAGCAGTTATAACATTCTAGATGTCTATATATCACCATGTCATCAAAATATCATGAATGTGATTAAACATTAAGATTAACTATTGCTAAATACATAAATTGTTAATTATTTCACAACATTAGAAATAAGCAAGTTCTATTGTTCATATATTGCTACTTTACAACCATTGCAAATTAAATAAATATTCAGTTTTTAACAAAGTAAACAATTCTATTTTTCCTATCGTACCTCTTGTTCTGTCTGTTTTAAACAAAAATTAAAGAAAGTTAAATTTTTTCCGAAGTTATAGCACTCAAGAGTCAATGGCTCTTCGTCCTTATCTTCCTTTCAGATTCTATTCCCATCAATCTTCTTCTTCTCGTTTTTCAGTTCTTCTCTCTTTTCCTTCCTCTCTTCATTCTCCTATTTTCTTCTTTGCTGTTGCCTCTTGGCTACAATAGTAGAAACAGAAGAGGATGATGATGAGATGGAGGAGAAGAAGAGAATACTTAAGAAGAACAAGAAGAACGTTGATGGAAAAGAGAGTCTGACATGAGGAAGACGAGAGAAGCTCACAAATCTCATTGGTGCCATTATTCCTGTTCTCATCATCCTTGCCTCTAATCTCATCATCGTCACCTCTATTTCTGTCGTCTTCACTTCTAATCTCATCATCAGCATCACTTAGCCTATCCTTTGTCTCAAATTAGGCGAAAAGAAATTTTTGGTTAAAATTAGAGTATGTTTGAGATCTTAAAATGTGTATATAAGTGGGGTTGGGTTTAAAACTTTCACCCCAAACCTGCCTTACACTTTAAATTAAAAAATTGTTCGTATCGGCCAATTATTAGTTTGACTGATCGACCGATATGACCCAATATCGGGCATATTTTTAAACCTGAGAAAATGTCTTCTTGTATTGTTAGCCTGTTAATAACGATATCTCGGCCATATCGATTGATATTTAAAACTTGGAAATAAATATACAAAACCATACTCAAAGAATGAATTTTAAAATAAACTAAAAGATTCAAAAGGTTAGGTACATATAGTTCACAAATATTTTGAGGAACATGATTATTGTTTGTTCACAAGTATTCATAACAATAGGATATAGATTTAAAAATATGAGCATGTACATTGAACAATACCATATAATTAGCAAATTCATGAAACAATTATTCCTTATTCACTATTTAAATGCAATAGAATTAAGGTGGTGTAAAAAGTTATATCATTATAAATTATTAGTATGTTATAATTGAACCATATTAAAATGATTACTTATGAAAAAAACATAAAAAATTACACAATGAACATGCATCTTACCTGAATTTACAAATCATATAGCAGAAACAGTATGTAAAAAGAGACGCAGTTGTTGTTCTCTTTTTTTCTCCTTGCCGATCCAAAAAATGTAGGAAATTAGGTTGTATATGAGATATTTTACAGATCGAGGAAAGTCAATTGCAACAGAAACACGGAAGGATATGAATTCTTTTAAGATAATGATATCTTCTAAGACTACTTTGCTTCTAATATAATAAGTTTCCTAATCAAGTAAGAATTCGTAAATAATTACTGTAATCTACCCAAATATTTAGAGTTACAATTAAATTCTTATTCAATTGGGTTTTGAATCAATTAAGAAATTATAATTATTTTATATATGCGGGTCAAATAATTTTTAACAACATAGTCTAATCGGATTAAACTACTTAGTTAATTATAAAAATTATATAATAATGCAAAAAAATATTAAGTATTAAAAAAATAAAAATGCAAGTTTCTTAGTTAATTATAAGAAATAATGAAAACAAAAAAGATATATTGTGAAGTCATCAATAATATAACTGAGAAGTAAAAAATAAAGGGAAAAGAAGTAAAAAGGATAAAAAAATAAAGCAAAATCCTAAAGCAAAAAAATAAAGAGCAAGGATAGAAATAATAATAGAAATAGGTGCGAAGGAAAACTTGGAAGGAAACAAAATAGAGAAAAGAGAAAAGAAATCATAGCGTAAAAATGGAAAGCCCATCGTCGAGTGTCAAAACATATATCTTGATAAGAGTCACACACTAAACATGACACCGAAAACCCCCACAGACAGCACACTAACGATGTCAAAGTTTTTTGCTACAAGATATATATAATTAGAGATGTTATGATAAAAAAATGGCGGCCAAGATTTTGTTAGATTTTTTCCAAAAAAAATCAACCTCAATCTTCTATTGACAGACGAAAATTGGCCAACTTCGCTCTTTTTATATCAGTATAGATTATGTAACCTTATGATAGCATAGATTGATTAAACAAGACAAGTTCACGCATAGGGATCTAGTATTAGAGCTGCAATGCCCCCAAACAAATGAGAGAATGCTCATGGTTTCTATTGATCTTGTTAATCTTGTTTCCCTGAATGACATCTTGACCAAGCCTTCTCATACTTAATAGGAGTGGAAATAAGGCAATGATTATGACCCAAAGCAGAAAAAGATCCACAATATGTCATAAATTCTAAATTTGGCAGGTAATGGTTGATGATTTTTTATTCTCATATCTAGAGTTGGATTGGATGGAAAAACTAAACTACCAGTAACTAAGTGATCAAGAATGATTTACAGTGTTCATGGTTGTTTGTCTTGAATGTAAGCTCTAACTTAGTAGGGTGGCCCTTGGCGTTTGTATGTCCAATCTTCAGAATATGCTCCTCAATCAATAAACGTCAGCAAGTCAGAGTCAGCAGGGACAGGTCCAGGGGTGGGATAATGGATGCATGCCCTCCCCCCTTCATCCCTCTCAGTGCATTTTCAAAACCCACATTCTATTTTTCACTATGTACAAAAATTTCAAAATCTCCCTAAGCATATATAAAATTGCGTGCCCTCCCTCACTTTTGTTGTTAGCTCCATCCTTGAGATTCAGATTTTATCATGCAGGTTATTAAATCTTTGTCTGCAGTGGTGACAGTTTTAAGGCTTCTATTTTTATCTTTTCAACTGTGTAGTGTGTATTCTGAGAATCCTTTCAGATTTTTTTGTACGCTTCCTTTTGGGTTTACAGGTGTTTCCTTCCCCCACATTGATGAGTATGGCTTTTAGTCTTTTATTTTGATCTATTTGATATATATACTATTTCATGTCCATTAGCATGCTGTGCCCCTAAAGTGACATCGGCCCTATGATGGAATCATAATGTGAACCATATTTTATACGTGTCTTATATTTAATAGAAGGATAATATTTGAGGATTTTCTTTCTTCTCATCCACCAGTTAGTCACTTCTACCAGCCTTGTAAATCCCCTCTAGATAGCCTCATGCTTGCAATGTAGAGGGTTGGAAGCATGCCCATTGGATAGAACCTGCTAGTATGCCATTAACGTCCAGAGATTTTATTACTAGCATATATTGTAATCTTGATTCTTCGAGCAAGATGTATAAAATTTGCAATAGCGATCCTTCTGAAGACCAGTGCTCAAGTTCAACCGGTAAATGAGAGGAGCAAAATGTCTTTACTTTTTTAAAATGACATCTTTCTATTTTACATCTCAATTTATTTTAAGAAAAAAGAGGAAGAAGTTGGTCGGTTGAACCGACCATTGCTTGACCTTCTTATGTTCTGATATTTCTCGTCTTTAGCTTCTTACTCCTGGAGATAGATATATGAAGATAGAAATTGGAATATTCTCATGATTATTTTCATGTTTTCTTTTTCAATGGCAGCTCTCCCAATCATGGTTGAGAATGTATCAATCAAAGTCCTTGAGCACATCACTGAGCAATGCCTTGTGTGCTACGATTCTGGCATTTCCTGTGCTGCCCGACAAGACTGTGATGAGCCGGCGTCCCTCATTTTTCCCTTCCAGGTCTCTCCCTCACTCCCTCTGGTCACTTATACACCAAGTTTTGATTATTTTATTTGAAATCAGTATTCTAAACACTCCTTCCCCCATCCAACACACACTCACGCAGACATGCGCGCACACAGAAAAATAAAAAGCGCATTTTCGTTCTGATATCCGGACTCTCACAGGCTGTATCTGATTGTTTTGCGCCACACACACATACACAAAACCCGGGCCTGAAATGAGTTTCTTCCATTTGAAATTTGTTCGATGTCAATGTCAATATGTATGGCCATTGTTTTGCTGAAAGGACACAGCATGAAACTATCAGGAAATGTAACCGCATTGTCAATTCTAGTAGAAACCATGCTAGTTAAGATTGCTAGTCAAGAGTGAAAAAAAATCCCTGCCCCGTTATTCAATCTTTAGGATCCCCTCTGCCTCTCAAAACAAAAACCATTGCAAACCTGTATTAATTTGCATGCGGCCAAAGATACATTAGCAATCAAACCCCTTTCATTCTTCAGTGAACAGCTCTAAATTTCTTTGTTATTTCTTGAGCAGGAAGCTGAAGCTGAGAAATGCCATTCATGCGGCTCTCTCTTCCACAAGCCATGCGTTGTCAAACTGATGGGTCGCTGCCCTTGTGGCAAGTCGAAGGGAGGTGGAAGAAGGCCAACAGCCACCCCAACAGATCTTGATGGGGATTCGGACCGATCAATTCAGCCTTCAGGTTCGAGCTTATCCGCGGGGGTTCTATCCGAGATTATTTCCAAGGCACGGCCAGATAACATTTGGAGGCCGAAGGACAGCAGCCCTGTCATACTCATGGGTTCCTTACCGAACACTTCTTCATAATCGTTATAACGAACAACGTTGCTGTCCATGGTAAGGACTTACGGTGCACGAGCACACAAGCCGTGGGGTTTGGAGTGATCAAGTTCGTGGTTCTGATTGAGATCACCCTCACTTTCTTCCCAAAGCAAGGCCAACCCTGTTATTCTCACTGGTTTGTTCATTGCCCAGCCGCTGCTGTAATGAAAGCCAGTGTTTGTAACATGAACGATTCTAATGGTAAGTGATGCGTGTTGTGCTTGTATGATTTGTGACACAAATTTTCCGTCGATTCTTTTGTAAAAGGATGCCCTGCGTGTGATAATATTGTGAAAATGACAAAAATATACCCATTTGGTTTAAGACTCTGTCTCTGTAACATGTCTGTTAATTACCATGTCCACGGTTCAATGACTATGCTTATACGCTTGCTTTTCGATTTAACCCAAGAAATAAACCCAAGAAGGATAAAAACAGCATGATGGTTCCCCCCCCCCCCCCAAAAAAAAAAAAAAAAAAAATTTGTGGGGAGATACTGATTTGAGGAAAACTTAGTAAGAAAATGCAATTGATTAAATTATTTTTAATTTGTTTGTTTATGGGAATAGTTGTTGACGAAAAGTTGCTCTCTTTTGACTGTTTGGCACAGTTTGATGTTAACAATAATATCATCATGTGCACTAAATGGTGGAATTGGTCATGCATACATTGTAGCCCCCCACCTCCACCTACCTCATCACCAACCTAACAAACACATCAAATCAAGAAAATTTACAAACCAGAATTTGCAGTTCAACCCCTCCATAACGTTCTTATTGTAATTTCACGCAAATTAACAATCACGTGTCGCAAACATATAATTGAATTTGTAATAAGAGAAACATACCTATCATGTCAAATATCTAGTGAACTCAGAGCTTTTTGCTAGTCTAGCTAGCCATTGTAAGAATATTACTATTAATGCAAAACCATCAAATTTGTGCGGAGCGGCTGAATGAGCAAACCCACCTGAGTTCACTAAATATTTGATGGTTTAGATTCTTAAAATATGATCAAAGTGAATGGTTTCGATCATTAAAAATATATAATAAAGAGTAAACTTTTTGAGGGAGACAATAATGGAATTTCTCATTAACTAGCTAATTCCACTTATGATGATGGTAGCGTGCCAATTAGGTAGACAAAAATCTCATTAAAAAGTCTGCTCCCTGCTATTTTTTGGGTGATCTAATTATAGGAAATGCGCATTAGCTAGCCAATGACCTCGGTAAAAATTCCACATCATTACTATTTGAGCGATCAGAACCGTTCACTTTTATCTTTATATTTTTAAACCCCAAAACTCCAGATCCAATCTCGTTAAATTTGCAAAGAGTAGATATAGGAGTAAATAACCCTGAGTTTCCCAGATATTTGATATTCTGTTTATGACGAGTAAGATAAAGGATTTCGACCATAAAAAAATAGCGATAAAAAATAGGGATATCAGTAATGACCTGACCCGACCCGTCCGACCCGACCCGCCACAATTTTGACCCGACCCGCCCCGGCCCGTAGCCGGGTCGGGGTAAGCTTAGGCTTTGTATGCAACCCGCCCCGCCCCGCCCCGCCCCGATAAACTATAGAGGTTCTAAAAAAACCTTACTATTTTGATGCGAACCATGCGGTCTGCTCATATCACATAACTCATACGATGTTCCAATGTTCTTCCAATTTGGCCAATTCCCAATTCCAAATTACCAATAAATCACAATTCTCCCAAATCCCAAATAAAACTTTTATTTGGGATTCATATGGATGTCAGTAATGACCTGACCCGACCGACCCGACCCGGCCCGACCCGGTTTTGGTAAGAAATTACCCGATCCGACCCGTCCCGAGACCCGCCCCGTCCCGGCCCGCAGACGGCGCGGGACAAGCTTGGGTAGTTAAATACCCGCCCCGCCCCGCCCCGCAATATTGACATTCCTAATAAAAAATAACTTTTTGGTCGTTAATGGGCCCGGGCCCCGCAAAAAAAAACCAGGCGTAAAAAGCAAGAAAAATTGAACGACGGAGATGGTCGTCTTTACTGATGAAATGGACGGCAGTATGGCCCACACGTAGATAGATATTTGGGTGGAGCTTTCCACGTTCTCTCGCTTCGTCGCTGTCGCCCCCGCTCGCTCCTCCGCCAAATCTGTACAAATACATTTGCTGCAGAATATGCCGGTTATATTTTTCCTCGCAACCGGTCTAACAGCATGCCATCTGGACATCAAAGCACGTGCAATGTGTTTCGTCAATTTCTTTTCATATAAGCCCTCAACATTTCTCCTCATGCCCTTCATTTCTGCTTATTTGTTTTTGACTTTGATTTTTAAGGTTCATGTATTAAAAAAAAAGGTATACCTCAACCATATATTATATCAAGTGTGCGAAAGTGAGTACAAGGTAAAAATAAGTAAATTGTGGGGGTTTAAATGCAAAATAACGGGTACGTATACCCCAACAACCAAAAGGCACTCTCGGAGGGAAGACAGAGACGAAAAAAAAACGAGAAAAAAAAGTAAAAAGGGGAAAAAAACAGAGTTGGAGCAAAAATGCAGAGCGCGGCCTTCACCCTCTCGCCGTCGGCACCTCTCGTCAAGCTCAGAACTCCCTCTCGATCTCGCCCAAACCCTAACAATAGCCCTAGCTTCCGTCCAATCGCCGCCCTCTCTTCTTCCTCCCTGAGACTCAAACCGATCGCGATCCATGGGGCCTTCTCCCCTCTACTCCCCCTCTCTCGCCCACACTCTCCTCTCTCGAATTTCTCTCCGCCGTCAGATTGCGAATTCGTTGTCGCCCGATCCGCCGCCGGTGAGAGCTCCGGCGAGGTCGCAGGTGAGAAGAGCGCCGGGAGTGGGATGCTCCAGACGCTGCAGCTCGGAGCTTTGTTCGGACTTTGGTATCTCTTCAATATCTACTTCAACATCTATAACAAGCAGGTAAAATATCTTTGCTTCTCGTTGCTTAGATCTGTTGATGTTATGGAGCTCTCTGTGACCAGATTTTGTTTAATTATTTGTTTCCTCAAACTTGAACATTATTTATATGGTTACATTGATCTTTTTGTATTTTTAGCATTGAATTCAGTGCATGAAAATTACAGTTTAATGTGGTGCGGTGATTTGTTTCGATTTTGCAACCAGTGGACCGTTGTTCTATTCTGCAGTGTGCTACTGTCGCTTTTCAAAAATGGACAAAATTTCAATGTAGGCAAAAAATTAGAAATAATTTAAAGCCCGACCAAATTTAAATTTAGTTACAAAACCCCTATCAATTTCTGGTCACGTCGGATTTTTGCATGAATTCGTGTTGAAAAATAAACAGATTAAATTGTGCATCCTTCAAATGACCGGGGTTGCCAACCCCGGCCACAGCTATTGAGGAATCTCTTAAAATGTCCATGTATGAAGCTATTTTGATCTCAAATGACCGGGGTTGCCAACTCCAGTAGTTTTGTAATAACCATGTGGCAAGAAGTTGGTCAGTTTTTATAATTAAATTTAAATTTGATCGATTTTTAAAATTATTTCTAATGGTTGGCATATTTTGAAATTTTGTCCTTAAAAATCTGCAACTTTAGCATCACTATGTATTAATTAATCTGGATGTGTTTGTGTTGATAACGTGGGCAAATCTTTATTTACCTGGTTATTGTCTTCTTTAAACTAATTTTTATTCTATTTCTACTAGATAAATTAATGTTTATTCTATTTCTAGAAAAGTTTGTGTCCTGCATCTTTGGGAATTTTTTAAAAAAAATTTCATGTTTTCATTTTGTCATATATTATATATTTGTTATATTTGAATTCATATTAAATTTTTTTCCTTAAAAGAACTTAAAAAGTGTTATGAACGAGAAACAGATTTGGAGAAGGTTGAGGCTAGGAAACCCCTAGCCTCCTTTATATAGTATTCATAATGGGTACTCATGTGGGTGGATACCCAATAGGCCCAATGGGTCCTATTCATAACACTTCCCCTTATCCAACCAACGTGGTATACTCGACTTTATGAATACTAAATGATTCATTAGTACTACTGAGTATCTTAAAGGGTGGATACTTCTGGATCCAAGTTAAGGGTAACTGCCTCGTTAAAAACCCTTAGCTATGGAAAACCCTGTGGGAAAAACCGATAGCAAAGGGAAAAGAGTACAGCACTCCATAACTTCCCCTGATTTGGGGATGTGTCGAGGGGTGGATACTTCTGGATCCAGAGTCAATGTGGTTGCCTCATTAAAACCTTGACTATGGAAAACCCTGTGGGAAAAACCACTAGCCAAGGAAAAAGAGTACAACTTTACAGTTGACTCCCCCTAATCTGATCAAGCTTCAGGCTTGCAGATCTCCTATATATCTATACATTTATCTCCTATGTGTCTATACATCCATCTCATCTGCAACATTCCGAAAGCAAAAGTAAAGTACAAGCATCACTCATCTATACAAGTTTCACTCATATAAGGCATTAGCAGAAACTAAAGGAGTGCCAGCAAACTTGGTAGACAGCTCCACGTCTCAATCGTCATTGTCTGCGAGGTACTTCAGGACCTGGCATTGTATGTTCTTGAGCTGCTCCTTGGGTGATGAGCTTCTCGGGATGGTGGAAGGATGTAGACTTGGAAGGATTCTGTGTAGATCTTCAGGGGGTGGACGTCCCGTTTATGCCATTCATCGCGATGATCTGTAACCTGCATATGCAAATACATTTAACATAGAGGATTTTTCCTCGACCCTTGGAGATAGCGCAGAAGCTACATATCTCTGGTCCAGTGGCGCGCTGGGGGCACTGCACTGTACCTGGCTAATAGCTATACTGCTAACGCTCAAAAGAGACGCATGCAGTTGGCCAGGTAGAAGAGTGTTTCAAAGACACTTAAGGTACTTCTGGACCATATATATTCTTCCCCTCTTCCAGCTAACGGAAAGGGGTCTTTTAATGTATATCCATACAACCAAATAGGTGTATTTGGTGGAGAATGAAATTAATGTTTCTTCATCAATCATCATTGTATGAAGTTTACATCTTCGGGATGATTAATTAACGTCATCTTCAGGATGATAGTTCATTTCCAGGATAATAGTTCATCTTCGGGATGATTGTTCATCTTCAGGATGATTAATGTTCTGTAAGCCTAGAATTTATGCCTAGCTAGGGCTTTCATATCATATCATATCTGATAGATAGGCTTTAACAGATATTTCGGTAATTTCTCTTCAGGAGATCCGATAATATTTTGAGTTATTAAAATAATCTCAATTCTTTTAATTTGCTCTCTTAAGAACAATACTGTTTTTAAGAGGTGCAAACAACAACCTTTTAGTATGAGTCCTTTAAGGATTTTTGTCTAGGTTGTTTTTCCTTTAATCATATTATTAATATGTGTCCCAAAAAGGAAGGAAAGTAAAGAAAAAAAATTTGTACATGCAGTTGAAAAAATTTTATATCGGTGATGTTGTTACATCCAATAGCAACATCAACCAAAAATTCCCTCTTGTTGCCATTCGTTGGGTTACGCCTTGACATAAACCAGTCGATGCATCAGATTCATCTTGTAAGTGAGTTCAGCTCATCTTACTTGATTACTTCCTGGTTTGAGCGATTTATACCTCTAAGAACTATAGCAAATTAAAAATGCTTATAGCTAACGATTTTATTTTAATTCTCCTTCAATACTCAGTTATCCCACAGGATTTGATATCATTTTTGATACCAGGACTTCAGGTCCAACACCTCATATTTCATAAGTGAGTCCAGCTCACCTTATTATTGCCTCATTCCACATTATTATAATTTGACCAAATCTCTATCTTTGCTTCAGGCAAAGCAGAGTTGTGGAAACGATATTTTATATTTAACTGGCAAAATGAAATATGAGAGAATTTGTCGACAAAATGTGTTCTTTCTTGTCCAAAACTCACCCCGTACGTACTATAATCATTTGATTTCTCCTAGAGGTGTCTCCTTCACGACGCGTTAAAGAAGTGAAGGTTCTGGGACGGGTAAAGAATATGGACAGATCCAGAATTGGTCCTTAGCAACCAAGTTGCAATAAGGTTCTGGATTTGAGCTCACTTTCCTGTGGTGGTATTGTTTTTTCGGTCTCCAGGAGTAGATCTCTCTTTTTGGAGCCTAGCGGTATGTCCTCTCATCCATTGAGGATATCCACTTCTGCTACTGGTGGATTGCATCCAATATATTTGGTATGTCAATCCTAGCTGGATTTTTAGTAGCAGGGATGTGAAAGTTTTGACAATATCTATATTGTCAGTAACTATGTCTGATAACTGTTTTAACAGTTTCATAAGTGTGGATCTTCAGGATCTCATCACAATTCATGATAACCAGATCATAGGCATTAATGATTTAAATGGTCATTTGAGCTTCAGGCTCATGGATGATTGTAGTATTTCTGTTGAAACTGATTCTGGGACATTAAAGTTGTGAGGGATCTTCAGGATCTCATCAAATCTTTAAAATAGGATCATCGATGCACGTCTTAGGAGAAGTGAATTTGAATGCTTCCCCTGTTCAGAGTGCTCAGACTCTATTTATCTGGGATATTTACTTCCGATAAATAGTTCTGTATTTTGATGGTCTATAGTGGTGATATGGGGGTGTCTACTCATCATGGCACAATCTATAAGATGTGCTCTAAACGCTTCCCCCGTCAGGGGTTTTCGGAAACTGTTTATATGAGGTGATCAGACTCATATAAATAGGTTCTAAGGAGGCGTTTTGATGGTTTGCAATGTAATTGCATGTTCCCATGTGGTCACCTACAACTGGATTTTTAATGGATAAGAAATCCATTTAAATCATTTTAATGATTTATATTACCCATACTTGGGTGTGAACACAAGCTTCAGGGTGTTCATTATTTTTCCAGTTGTAAAACATTTAAATTTCCCAGTGTTATCCAAAGTTACCACCATTTTATAAAAGAATGTGGTTGGATAATGACCATTTATTTAGAGGATATATTGATGAGTACACCAAGGGTACATCATCAGTCCGGTTAAGGGAGTGGACGAAGCCTATTTATATCCCTTAAATACTCTCAAGAGACCTAAAGGTCTTCATTATCTTTAATGATGATGGTATATCATCTTAAATTCATTTGAGGAAGTGGGGAGAGTCAAGGTCCATGTGAATGGAGATGATCTCATTATCATTTTTCCTTTTTGAATAGGACAATGAAAGTTTCACCCTTTTTGAAGAATCTTCGGGTTCGTCTGGTTGATGATGTCTTGCATCATCACTCCAGGGTGATATCGATCCAAAGTTGGTCGATTCTGGACACTTCTGGTGTTCCAAAATAATTCCTCTTTTGAATTTATGTGGCACTTTTGAAAAGTCCATTAAAATGCTCAAGTTAATTTTGTCCGGTAATAGTTGAACTGTGTTCAAACTGTGAAGGATTACATCTTCACTTTGACTATTGTGCGGATCATTTTGGGACAAAGCTTCAGGCTTCATTTATTTCTTGAGTAATTAGGGATTTCGTTTTGACGAATATCCTTTTTGAAACTGTATAAGTTTCAGAGAGTATATGGCATCCTCATTTTATTTTTTAGGGGTATTCAAGATAGCAAAGCATACGCAGTAAAATAAAATGTATTAAAACTACAAGGGAATAATACTGATGATAAGTCAACAAGTGACATAGTGTGATGTGTGCTCTTGAAAACATACAACAATAATTATGCTCATTAAGACTTATGTTATGACAACAGATTATTTTTTATTTCAAAATTTATTTGCCCTCGGGGAGTAGCTAAATATACATAAGGTCAATTAGACTTTCGTCGTTTTGACTAGATATGTATTTATTTTTATATGGCATAAGTTAATGCACATTCATGTTTGCAAAAACATTATGGCTCTTATCAGAACTTCTGGTCTGATTTTGGCTTGCCATTGCTTACTCCATGTCGAGGTATATCGTATCTTCCCTTTCCTATTTAATCCAAGACTTCCCCTGTTTTGAGTTTTCCTTATTTTTATTTCAGGTCATGGTTGATCCTGAACTTCCCCTGATTTCAATATTCCTTATTTATAAAGGACAATGAAAATTAGTCTTGCTAAGGAGACATAAGCAGGGGGTTGAGCAAATTATTTATACTTCCACTTTTCTAATTAATAAGGGACTTTTAAAAAAGTCTATTTGAATGCTCGAGTATAGCTTCAGGCCATTTACTTGAGTCGTTCAAATTTTATGTGGATAATTTATCATGCTCAGAGGGGAACAAATACGTGGGTGCGTAATATATTTCTCACTTATTCATTAAGCCACGACTTCAGGCGTATGCTTATATTCAAGGCTAGAAAAAAATCTTTCCTTGTAAAAATAAATGAGAGTACTCTTTTAAAGAGTTTAGCGGTATTATGGAAAACTTCTGGTGTCCATATTGGATTATATAGATCATGGATCTTATATATCTGTTTACCGCAAAGTGTGCATCTTTTATAAAGATAGCAATTTATAATTTTCGCATAAACCATCGTATTTATTTTATTAGGGAGAGAGAGTGTTGACTTTTGATTTGATTTTGAACTTCAGGTTCATTTTGTCAAAATGGATATTAAACTTTTTTTTTGAAATCATTATTGTCTTATTGTCATAAATATCGTCATATCATGAGCCCATCATACATATAATGTAAAGCTTTTTAAACTAAAGATTATGTTCAATTGAATTGAAACAAGTATGATGTACACATGCTATTTATATGCTGCAGGCATTTAAAATAATCTTATCGCATGTATATAGTCTAGCAATAGGCGTTGAACTATATCAAAGTGATTTTAGCATGCTTTTTGACAGTTTCATTGTAACATTAGCATGGTATTAAAATAATTAACATCCACGCAATTAATGCATAAGCAATGAAAACTAAACTAACTTAGGACTATGGGGATCAGCCAGCCGACACCGAGATAAAAAGAAGTACAGTCCGAAGTTACATCAAAAATAGCATGAAAGAATAAAATACAACTCGGGAACTTCAGGGAGAAGCCCCTATCTTCATTGTGCGTACGCCTTCAGCTCCTTTTTGGTGTCCTTCGGTCTTCTTTTTACATTTATATCCTCTCTTACAAATTTCTCTCAAAAAAAAGAAAAATTGCAGGAAAATAAAAAGGTGTCGGAAACCTGGCTGATCCCTAAAAACATAGCCTAATTTGCACATCCACGCAGATAATATATTGGAAACATACAACCACGCAGATAATCAATCACAGGCATGTAAAGATTAATTTAAATAATCTAAATTGTGACGTGCAAAAATTTATTTTGAAAAACTTTTACCTTTGATCCATATTTTAATGTTTTGTTTACCGCTTTAAAACCCTTTAAATTTTCTTTTAATTATTTTGGGCTTTTAGGGCCAAAAATAAAAGAAGAAAAATTATTTATGTAAATGGGCTAATTTTCTGGCCTTTTGGGCCATGAAAACAACCCATTAGGGTTAATTTGGGCCTCCCCCGAAAAAGTGGGCCTTTCATTTAGATTTTTTAATGGATGAAAATCATATCGTATAAAATGAAATTATTAAGATTGGTATATGTGAAAAAAAACGTGGCCATGTTGAGTGTTTGATAACAAAAATTTTAGAGAAAAGCTAACTATTTGACAACTGTCTACAATTGGACTATTGGAGCCAAGGGACTAGCAGTCTTACAGATCCGGGGCCTTGTTTTTCTCCTTATTCTGGGGGGTGGCAGGTACGAGGATACTACTAGGTGATGTGTCTCCATGAGCATGTTTCTGCAAAATATCAGAGCAACATAGACCAATATTTCCATAATGTAACATGATGACTGAGTTAATAGTTAGAGTCATTGGATGAATTAGAAAACTTAGACTATGTTCTTGTTGGATCCAAGGTTACCAGGAACTTGGATTGTTTCGATACGTGGAATGAAATGGGTATGTAAAACGCTACTAGTCCAAAATATGAAACGTTGGGAGGTAGACTTCATTGGATGCTTACTGAGGGCAAGATACATTTATTGGGAAGGAAACATGTTTTTTTACAAGATTGTTAAAGAGCTCTTTTATTTTTATGCACATATTTAGAGGTGTGTATGTGTACAAAACAAGTTATATTGTAAAATTTAACAAAAATGCATGTCATCTTGGTACATGAGGCCTTTGTTTGGTCTAAAAAGTTACTAAACATCTGAAACCCACATTGATTTCATCGTATGAAATTGTTGATGTACCACAATTCGGAATGTGTGATCCGGATCACGCAATGTGGTGGGAGGGGGGGTAGCATTTTTGGATAACACTGCTAAAAGATTTCAAATCTACATGTTTTTTTTAAAGATGAATAGTTTAATTAGAGTCCTTTGAACAAATAAAACAAATCATGATGTTTTCATAATTTTAAATGCATGCTTAGAGAAAATAATCAGATCATAATTTATGGATCAGTTTGAATAATACTCCTAGACTGGTAGTCCTTCTCCAATCGTACCCAACTTTTATATGAATGCTCCTCTTTGCTTTGCATGCCCTAGTGACTGCCCTGTAGTGGTCATTAAGCCTACTTTTGTATCTTTAAATTTTCGGAGAAGTTTGATGTGATTTGAAATCTGATTGTCCACATTATTGGAAGGGAAAACGTTTTGTCTGCTTGCTATTTAGTTATTTGAGATGTATTTTTGGAGTAATTATGGTAAGCCTATTGTTTGACTTGCGCATGCCTTGGAGTTTAAGATAATCATCTCATTTGATTCGTGTATGTCTTGGAGTTGAATTTACCTCATAGTAGCGAACTAATATCATTACCTCCTAGATATATTCTTCAATTTTTCAAGAATTTGAAGGATGCTAGTTGGCCTTTTAGGATTATGGATAGCTGTTCGTGTTCATAAATTGGATTGGTCCGGAAGGCGCACACATGCGCACGACTTTACATGTGATTGTGAAATTTTATCAACTTTGTGGAGCCTTACTCTTCCAGAGCTAACCTCATCTTGGTTATAAGGCTTCAATGATGATGATGATGATGATGATGATATTGGAAGATATCAAGGAAAATTAATTACAAATATCAAGGAAAATTAATTACAATCTCTAGACAGTGTTAGGCCTATGCATATTGTACCTGACATTCTCATAATCGGGTTTCTATAATGAATTGTTGTAGGGGTCAGACATGATCAGGTTGTGAATTGTATCATGGATCCCAATTATGTGTGCGTTGAACTTCAAATCTACTGGCTCGGAAGCTTGGGGCCTGACTGACCCGAACTGTCACCACCTCCAAAACATGCTCAAAACTAAACAGGAGGCCACATGAAACTGATGAAACTGATCACAAGCATGAACTTCATGTTCCCATCATCATATCAAATGGGAGTGAGAGACATAACTCTGTGTGTGTTTGAGTGTGCTTATATACAGCGCATCGTGATCTGAAATTTATCCCAATCACACGGTCGCATGGTCACAGATGAAAGTACAACTAGAAGCTGTTTCTCTTTTCTGCCCTGCTCTATTCCCAAGCATAAATGATTTGGCTATCATGATATTCAGTTTTTTAACCTTTTCATGGTATAATGCAAGTTGGGAAAAAATAACCATGTTTTCTGTCTCAGGTTCTGAAAGTTTTTCCTTACCCTATGACCATGACAACCATTCAATTTGCCGTTGGGACAGTCCTTGTACTTTTTATGTGGACTACAAACCTTTACAAGAAACCAAAAATTTCTTCCTCACAGGTAAGTTCATGTTATTTTATATACATAGCACCGGAAAATGGGTATCTTTGTGAGCATATATGCATAATCTTCTATTACATTTTGTATATAATTTTGTGCAGCTTGCGGCGATTTTACCGTTGGCCATGGTCCACACATTAGGCAATCTTTTCACTAATATGAGTCTTGGGAAAGTTGCTGTTTCATTCACTCACACGATCAAAGCTATGGAGCCCTTCTTCTCAGTTCTTCTGTCTGCCCTGTTCCTTGGGGAGGTAAAAGTTCCTGTCCAAATTTTATTTTGTTAGATCAAAAAAGGTAGTTCCTATGGAAATACAATTCCAAGTCTTATGTGTAATGACAAGTTCAGGTTTCCCCTATTTATATGGTCTTTGGATCCAATATCCTTGTAGTTGGTGCAATTCAGTTTTCCCCTGATTCGCTACTCTTATTGTTCATCGCCAGATTCAGCATGCTAATAAGCAATCCTGTTGACATATGGAGTCTGGAGGTTACGGCCTCCTTAGATATACTATTGCAAGTGTAACACTTTACTATTAAAATACAACAGAAACCCAACAATGTCATTTATATTTTCTCAATAAAGAACAAAGGCATGTTTTTCCTTCTGCAAGCTGTGGAAAGCCTGACTAACCATAAAGTTTTGATTGCTCAATGAATACGGCAACACTATCATTAAACACATTGAGATTTTGGAATGCTGGGAGATTGCAGATATCCCGTAGTCATAGGGATGTGAACAGATGTCAGGACGAGCTAGGCTACTGGGTTGTTGTTTTTTTTATTTATTTATTTATTGTTTTGTGTGTGTGTGTGTGTGTGTGTGTGTGTGTGGGGGGGGGGGGGGGGGGGGGGGGGGGGGATGGGGTGGGGGCATTGGAGAAGAAGATTGTTCCTTGCTGATGCTGATTTTGTGCTTGAAAAACTAATCGCCAATACACACACAGATGGGATGACGTAGCTGTGCTCGTGCACAAAATACACATCTTCACCCAGTTTTTTAATTTTTTTTTAAAATAAGATTGACGTACACATTCTAAAACCCCCAATATGGGTGAACTCTAGGGACATTTGACCATCGATCCACCCATTGTAAAAAGTTCTATTTTTGATTAGATGGAGGATCAAATAATAGCATTGGATTCACTTGATTTTTGGTGCGTTGATTAGCCATGAGGTGTACAACCCTATTAAAAAATTTCAACAAAAATATTGGAAAAATGGGAAAACTTAGCTGTGCAAGTTCACAATAACACACACACACACACACACACACACACACACCATGCATATGTTCTGATATAATAAACAAGGGATGCTTCCCTTATTGATGCTTATGGGCATAAGAAGCAAAGTGCGTATATCCATGTGAAGTTCATGCTGCAGTTTAATAATGTCTACATTATCTTTTTTAAATTAATGTGCAGATGCCTACTCCTTGGGTGGTGCTTTCCATCCTGCCAATTGTTGGTGGTGTGGCTTTGGCATCCATGACTGAAGCTTCTTTTAACTGGTAAGTAATATGCCGCAAACTAATTGTCAACTACAATAAGGCGAGATCAATTCGAGCACATGTTCAACGGGAAACAGTTGCTATAATTCATCCCCGAGCGCATAGAATTGAAGAACTTGTTTTATAATCGAACGTTCATATCATTCACGTCAACTTGTTCCGCTACTAAACAGGGCCGGGTTCTGGAGTGCAATGGCTTCCAACGTGACTTTCCAATCACGGAACGTGCTCAGCAAAAAGGTCATGGTTAAGAAAGAGGAATCTCTGGACAACATAAATCTTTTCTCGATTATTACAGTTATGTCTCTGTTTCTGTTGACCCCTGCGACCCTGTTTGTGGAAGGCACCAAGTTCACTCCTGCATTCATAGAGTCTGCGGTGAGTATGATGAAGCGAACATCGTATTAACGTGTCTGCATGCCAACGTGCTTCTTGCATTCATGTGACATGTTGTGCTTATTTGCTTGAACATTTCAGGGTCTGAATCTTCAACAAATATGTACGAGATCACTCATTGCTGGGTTATGTTTTCATGCTTACCAACAGGTGATATACAATTTCTCTCACTTTGAACTTATGACCGAGCTCTAAATATCTTTGAAACCTGTGCAGGTGTCATATATGATTCTGGCTAGAGTTTCGCCTGTAACCCATTCTGTCGGCAACTGTGTGAAGAGGGTGGTCGTCATAGTTACTTCAGTTCTCTTCTTCAGGACTCCTGTTTCCCCCATCAACTCGCTTGGTAAGATTTGACAAAAAAACTACACCTCTTCCTCCTTCGCCGCACCACTAAAATCATGGAACACAGAGTCATAATCGTGGCCTCGTATATATGCAGGGACCGGAGTTGCACTTGCCGGTGTTTTCCTGTATTCAAGGGTGAAGAAAATCAAGCCAAAGACTGCATGATTCATATCTTAGTAGCATGTTTTTGTCCAATCACTTCAAGAAATGTGTCACCGTGGATCAGCCTGTGAGGTGGTCAGGTTTCGTCTAGGGCGTTGAGTGTTTGTAGTAGCCACTTCCATCAATTTTCAAGTGGTGCTTGTGCCAGCCCAAGAAATTTAAGTACAAAAAAAACCAGACCGTTTTTTTAAATATCAATCAAGTTTTTCTTGTTCTCTCGATCTCCTCTCGCACTTAGTATATGGTAGGAATGAATCAAATTGCATGGACATTCGCCCTGTTTTGCTATTGAGCATCTGGCAGCGATTCCAGCAAATAGTTTTAACCAACGCAACATACATAACAAACACACAACACGGTTTAAGGCCCCTACTGATATTGATACAGAAAGGAGAGAGGAACGGCAAGTTCAGTTTCTCAGCAGCCACAAGAGTACATTCCCTCTCCATTTCCCACTACCCCTTGAGACTACTAATTACTAGCACCATGTCCGATACAAAATACATAAACGCTGCATTAACAGCGACAATACAGTCAAATGCTCTCAATTAGAATGGGGCACACATGTAAGCCTTTTATGATCAACTTTTCCAACAATACAAATCCGAAGTAATCTTAGGTCACCAAATTAGTCGCTTCCCTTTCGGCGAGAGACCATATCTTCATCTGGGTGTATCATTCCCTCTTCCTCGTCAGGCAGGATCATACCTTCCTCTTCCTCTCCATCGTAAGCCAATGTCCGCAATCCAACAGGTTTGTCGACTGGCGGCTGCCCTTCAACTCCGTCCGGATGATTTGGAGTCGTTGGATGCCTCTGATTGGGGCTATGCAGTCCATCTTCACCGCGGGGGAACCACGACCTTGACTTTCTTGGACCATCCAAGCGGTCTAATTGGTGTTCTTCTAACGGAAAGGGAGACCTAGACCTTCCCCCCTTCCGTGGGCTGGGCGAACGATCAAAATGATCCTTGATCTCACCATCATCAAATGACACTTGTGTCGATTTGCGCTGCTGCAGTGGGCTGTAATGAACTGGTGACCGATCACGGGGATGGTCATCAGCCACAGGCTCCCTGTTGGGAATTGGCGATCGCCTGCTTGTGGTGGTTGACCCACCATGGCAGTCAACGGCTCGACTTGGGCCACGACTATTGCTCCTGCTCCGACTGCGACTCCTGCTTTGGTTTCGGCCGTGACCCCTTCCGACACGGGCTCTTTTTGGGCTCCGGCTTAAGCTGCGGCTAACACTTCGACTACGAACTCTGCCCCTTGAAATTGCCTTGGCATCTGGACGTCCCCTTGTCTCTGCCCTCGGGCTTAAGCTGCGACTAACACTTCGACTAGGAACTCTGCCCTTTGAAATTGCCTTGGTATCTGGACGTCCCCTTGGGCTTAAGCTACGGGTATTGCTGCGGCTGCGAATGCTGCCTCTGGGAATGGATTTGTAGTCTTGACGCACTTTTGCATCCCCATCGTACCTGCCTTTATAGCCTCGATTACGATCACTCCTGACATCATGACAACACATTTAGCACACTACAGCACTTGCAAACGGAGAAGGTAGAGGACAAAGTCACGACTAAAAAACATTCCTTTAAAAAAGTTTTGACCATTTTGTACAGCTCTCACATAATTCAAAATGTAAATAGACTTAAAGCTGGATTTAGATCGTTATAACCACTGTCCATCATAGTTGTTTTGGATTAAAATGCACATTACTAACACAAAGTAATGATCTTAATTTTTAAACAAAAACAATGGTGTTTAAAAAAGGAACGCATATGCCATTGAGCCCTTGGCAATAGAGAATATAATAGCCACATGTACCAACTAGTACTGGATAACTCTTACCTGTGGCAACATACAAGGATACGGAGCAAATACAAAGAGGATACAGATATTACAGTATTTTTATGTGTTCTTTTAACCGTCTACAGATTACAGGCATAGAAGCCCTAACTTCAACAACCATATTTGAGAATTCAAACATGAATCATGAATTCAGCATTCAGTTTAAGCTGCTTCTTACATAAAAATAAGTACTAAAACAAGAACTATACATGGAAGCATATCAGCTATTGGTCACTTTCTTGCGCAGTATAACGCTAAATAGAACTTTGCTGCATGTGCTTTAGACATGCTCTTATATATTTGCTTTGTATTCTGTTATTTGGTAAATTGGCACATTTTTGACTAGATCCTAATCAGTGGTCATATTTTAAGGATGGATTTTGGGCATCCACATTCATTAGAATGGATATGGAATCAGATCACATACGTCCCTATTCATCCTTAACCGAGAGGTCTTCAAGGGTCTTGCATTTAGTCGGTTAGTTAAAATCCGATCTAGACTCAATCACTTGTGCTTAATTATCTAGCATATCTGCATATCCACATACCAAGAAAATATGCATGCGTGTGGAAAATTATATAAATTATATAAATATTAAAATATCTATAGCAATACATAATGCAAGATAATGTCTTTACACTCACAAATACATTACAAATCAAGGTTGAACTCACTTTCAATTCAAAACTACTATCACTAATATCTAGCAAATATCCGAATCCAATGAGTCCAATGAGTCCAAACTCATTTTTATCAAATATGGGCAATATGTTCAGCATCCAAAAATACCCGTACTAGTATACAAAACTTCCATCTTATTGGTTAATACAAGTTTGTGTATTTTAGAATTTAGACATTAGATTTATTACTCATTTTCACATCACGCTTATGCTATGTTTTGATAATGTAGACACATCCACTATTGCTGTTGAACTTAAGAATATTGTGTGCTCTTGATTGTCAATGGCTATTAACTCAGCTGTCCATATCTAATTTACTTTGATTTATAACGGGGAAGGGATGGGAAGGAAGATCAGAAAGATGAAGATCATTCATTGTGGTGTTAAGAGAAGAATTTGCCATGGGATAATGGTCAGTATGCTGCATTTAGTGTACTGTGGGAATTTGGCAATCAAATTTCAAGAGAGTGTGCTGCTATTCACATTACACTTTTTCCTAAACATATTAAATTGCTAAGCACGCCATATTTTTTAAAATTGCCAACCACATAACATTTTCTTTCAAAAAATTCCCGCTTTATCCCTCTCTTCCTCAACCTCTCCCTTCCCCATCCGCCCATCACCGCTTCCTCCCTTCCTACCTCCCCCGCCACCACCTCCAACTTTCCCCCTCCACATTCTCCTCTTGCAATTAAACCCAAAAATCCAAAAAAAAAATCAATTAAATGTAACAAGTTCAATTCAATCCAAAAAAAATCTTAAAACATCAATTAACCCCAAATGAACATGAAACCCAACAAAAGTTAATTAAAATCAATTAAACTTTGAAAAATCAATGTGTCGGACTTTTGAGATGAGCACAAGACGTGGCGCTCGAGCCCTATATCTCCGAACACCACATACGGTGCTCAGATGTGTTAGTCCCAACGTCACAAATTATTTTTCAGAAAAAAAAATAGTTGCTCGGGTTCTCAGACTCAAGCAACCAAATGTCACAAATTATTTTTCGAAAAAAATTTAAAATCATTGCTTGGGTTCTCAAACCCAAGCAATTAATGTGGTGCCCGTCCGTGCCTATAAACCTAAACGTCATATTGGTTGCTTGAGTTTTGAGAGCAAGAGCAACAATTTTGAATTTTTTTAACTCGATCAATGAGAATGAGAGGAGGATGAGAAGGTTGCTACGGAAGTACGCAGTGGTGGTGTATGGAATGTAGTGCAGGGAAGAGAGAGAGAATGGGGTAAAAATGGAATTTTACTTAAGGATAGAATATGCATTAATATAATGGCAAGCCTGTAAATACAATGTAATATCTTTAGCATTGTGTAATGTGAATAGCAGCACTCTTCAAGTGGAGTACTAGAGTGAGGGAGGCTGGTTTGTCGGATAAGATATGGCTTACAGTGGTCATGAATAATCATTTGGAAACTAATCATTTGATAGTTTATAGATCTAGACCTGCTTCGTTGGCATCCTAAAGATTCAGTGTACCACATCCAACTAAAATGGTGGACTCACTATCTATGACGACCTAAAAGTTTAGCTAAGTTCTTTACAGGCAATGAAAAGTAAGAGTCTGTGTGAAACCATGAATTAAGTACCTGCAATGTTGTAAAAGGTATAGTCGTGGCCTGCCATGAGGCGTAGCAGAGAAGTATGACGAGCCGCCACCATTTTAATGAGGCAGGCTGCCCGCCCTTATATTTTTTTGGTTTTTTTGAAGATTTGGGTTTGGGTCAATGAGTGCCTCTTATTAGGATTTAGTCCCAAACCCAACGATGGATCTAAATATAGTCTAAAATTAAAAAATCCTGAAGATCCCTAATCTTTCCTTAGCTTCCCCCTTTCTTCCAGAATCTCTTCTCAATTTTTTTCTCAAAAAAATAAGAGTCAATGACTCAAGATACAAAAAAGATCAAAAGGGAGGGAATCAAGATCCTCACGCTACTGTATGTCTTACCCATCTTCTTCATTTTCTTCCTTTTTTGATATTTATCTTCCACCAACCCATGGTTGCCGGCAAGTCAGCCGCTACATCTTAGATGCCGTCGGTGGGTTTTTTCTTTTCTTTGCTACACCTCATATGGCACTCGGGCCTATATCTCTGAACACCACATACGGTGCTCAGATGTGTTGGTTCCAATGTCCCAAATTATTTTTCAAAAAAAAATTAAAATAGTTGCTCGGGTTCTCAGACCCAAGCAACCAAACGTCCAACTAAAATGGTGGACTCACTATCTATGACGACCAAAAATTTTAGCTAAGTTCTTTACCATCAATGAAAAGTAAGAGTCAGTGTGAAACCATTAATCAAGTACCTGCAATGTTGTAAAAGGCAGAGTCGTGGCCCGCCATGAGGTGTAGCAGAGAAGTATGTCGAGCCGCTGCCATTTTATTGAGGCAGGCTGCCCGCCCTTATATTTTTTGGGTTTTTTGAAGATTTGGGTTTGGGTCAATGAGTGCCTCTTATTAGGATTTAGTCCCAAACCCAATGAGAGATCTAAATATAGTCTAAAATTAAAAAATCCTGAAGATCCCTAACCTTTACTT
Organism: Scilla litardierei; assembly: GCA_030789695.1. NCBI lineage: Eukaryota > Viridiplantae > Streptophyta > Magnoliopsida > Asparagales > Asparagaceae > Scilla > Scilla litardierei. Next base: position 17,633,138 of record CM061134.1, on the reverse strand, counting down.
AGCTTATCCCTTTCTTCCAGAATCTCTTCTCAATTTTTTTCTTAAAGAAAATAAGAGTCAATGACTCAAGATATAAAAAAGATCAAAGAGAAGAGAGAATCAAGATCCTCACGCTAATGTGTGTCTTATCCCTCGTCTTCATTTTCTTCCTTTTTTGCTAGTTTCCTTCCACCAACCAATGGTTGCCGGCAAGTTAGCTGCTACCTCTTAGATGCCGTCGGCAGTTTTTTCTTTTCTTTAGTCTTCTTCTTCCAACCTCCATATCTGGAGCTGCTATTGCTTTGCTATAGAAGCTGCCACTACAACAGATGGCTACGAGGAGGATGGAAATGATTAAAGGAAAAAAAAGGGAAGAATACATAAAAAAGAGTTGATATAATTTTGAAATGCAAGGCAGTAGATTGAATTTCAATAATTGATTGCGTTTAGGGACTATATAGATTGACTTCTACTTGTTCACGTCAGTTTTTTTTGTCTAGAAACGATCCTATAGTCCTTCCACGAAAGCTTTTAACATGGGAGAGAAGATGCTTGATGATGTTGATTGAAAATATGGTTTACAAACCAATCCAAGCAACAAGGGTTTAATTGTGTGCAAGAAGTGTGGTCACCAAACGAGATATGTAATCACTAGATTCAAACAACGCTTTGTTGGAAAAAGAAGAGTGCATGTCCATGTAGAAAGGCAATTAAGGAGGTTGAAGAATTTAGTGCAGACAGTGTTGCCGAAAACATTAAACCCCCAATGATCCGCAATCTGGATCACATGTTCCGAATTAAGATGCATTGACAATTGGAATGTCAACGTTCCGATATTTCAATAGCTTTTTAGTCTAAATAAAAGATTATTATTACAAACATGAGTTGCGCCTTCATTACATTTTATAGTGCAAATTGTTAAGTGCAATAACAGTGCATAGAAAGTTAAAAGCTCTTTAAAATTTTATTTCTCCTAGTCAATAAATGTACATTGTTCCTACTAATCATCCAACGAAGCCTATCCCTTAGAGTACTATGTTTGTATTACTAGCGTTTTACTTACTGATTTTCATTCTGGGTAACCTGCAGCAACAAAAGCCAAGGCAAAAGTTAAAGCGACAATAACACAACATATATGTAAGAAGATGTCCAGGTTAAAATGGCAAAGCATCGACTTGGAGACACGAATGATGATTACTGGACTCATAGACTAGAGATAGACTAATCACTAAAGCCTAGGCATTCCAAAGACACTGGACTCTTTTCATGTACCGTTGATTGGATTTTTATGAACTGAGTCATGGCCTTGTAGATGATTCGGACATGTTTCACAAATTTGTTTAGTTAAATTGCCTTTATTGCTTGCATTTAGGAGAATAATACGAAACAATTAGTGAATATTGGTTGCATGAATTTTTAAATAATTTTTTCCTAATTTTTACTGTATATTTAAATAGCATTGCGATGCACCGGGCAACATCAATGGTAACATGGCACTTGCCCAATGTTACACAGTGACATTTTTAAGCTTGAGTACTTGTATAATCATGCTGGGATACTCTATATTACACCGTGATAGAAACTCGTGGCATTGCATATCATTAGGACTACCTATAAAGCTCTTGCAATACATTGTTTCTTACTTACTGGCCTATAAGAGTTATGAGCATGAAACAAAAAATAATCCAACTGAGTCGGCCAAGGGTGAGGTTTTCAGGGAAACTCATCTAGCCAGCAGATGTCAAGTCCCATATAAATCCTCAAATTTCAAGTTGAAGTTAGGAATATGGTGGAAACATCTATATTTGATATGTATATATGTATGTATATGTATATATGTGTGTGTGTATATATATATATATAATGGATTTAATGTAGAAAGGGTAGCACCTGATCTAATATAGATCAAGTGCCAAGACACAAAAAAAGGTGAAAAGTACAAGTCCCACATGTGCTTGTACTCGTTGGGCGCCCACCTTTTTGTGTCTTGTGCCTGATCTATTAGATCAGGTACCACCTGATCTACATGAATCCCATATATTATTTAGAGAATAATGGATATGTGGTATCTACATATTTCATGCGCTGGCAGCATAACTTCATTGGTTTTGATAATTTTACAAGTTTTGATGCTTTGGGAGTTATCTATACTTACTAAAATCCCAACACATCAAAAATCAAATGATCGTTGGTCTATATGGTTATCGATCAGATTGTTGAATAAGTTATCATAAAACCGTTGAATTTGTAACAATTCTATCAAATGATCAAAACAGTTATGGTTCACTTGATTTTTGGTGTCTGAGGTTTTAATATACGTAGATCTCTCCCAAAGCATCAAAACTAAAAATAATGTCAAAACCTACTGGAATTGTGTTGCAGCAAAACAAATTTCTGGCACTAACACATCCATTATTCTTGCACTAACTCAGTCTTCAACATAGGTGTCATAATCCAATCTGCCTGTAAATACCGAGTCAAAGACAATGACAACAATGGCTCTAATAATAATAATAAATTGCTACTTAATTCAAAACTCATATTCATAAGAAATTTTTTATAATAAATCCAATAGGGCATAATCAAATATTTTAATAATAAGCTAAAAATAATTTCCAGATTAATGTGATTCATAATATTTATGAGTTCTTACTTAATGAAAATAAGATTTTATTCATTAAAAATAATTCAAATCAATTTAATTATACTTAATTTTTAAATTGTTAATTTTCCTGATCAATTAATAATTCTTAAACAGTTACTTAATTCTCATTGACCATTTTTAATTCAATTGGATTCTTACTAAATGGGTTCTTAATAGAAATCATAATTAATCAGTCAATTAGAACCAAACACGATCTACGTATAATCAAATAAGTACTCTTAATTATAATTAAGTTTTAATTTGACATGTTTTAATTTTAATTAGCAAGAAAGAATGCAAGATAGAAAACTTGAAACCTAAAAAAGGAAAGCTTTAAATTATAAGTCAGGCATCTATCCTCATTCAATACCCATTAAATTACACCGTTTTGTATGTCCAGAAGTTTCTAATGCCTTTCTTTCGGTGTATCCAAGTTAAGTATCACGAGAGAGAGAATAATACACCCAATCCAGACTTGCAGTTTTTTAGAATTTATAATGCAAATGATTATTTTTGGAAGAAAAAAGATGAGCAGAAAGGGTACTTTTGTTTTTGGTTTTTTTTTTTTTTTTTTGTGGGGGGGGACACAAAAGCTAATCTTGCTCCTGCTATATGTTTATGGATTTGTCTTTCGAATTCTTTCAAATAGAAATTAAGATGTTAGTAGATTTTAAAAATACAAATCCTTCAACGATTTTGCTTCTGAAATCTTTTAGAATTTTGGCAGGGATCATTTGGGTATAATGTGTGTTAGGTCCCATTTTCGGAATGGAAAGTGACGACCCAAAAGCATATTTTTTGAATCAAAGAGTTAATGGCCTAAGTGTATTTTCAGAATAAAAAGTGATGGAACTAAAACTAAACATGCTTATTTTATTATAGTTTGGATTTCAGTCATCTAATGTCTAATGTTAAGTAATTCCTATTAAATTATTTTAGTGGATTCCCTTTGAAGCCTAGTTTCCAGCCCTCTTCCTTCAACTTAATCTAAGTTGTACAGAGAAATAAAGCCAAAATATCACAATTTGTGTAGAAATTCTGGACTACAATCTTCTTGGATGGTTGGAAACTATTTATCATATTTTAGTCATCTAAAATAAATTAATAACTAGTAAATTACAGAGCATGGGTTCCTATTGAAGTCTACCTTCCAATGCTTCTTTGAGCTTAATACGAGTTGTACATAGATAAAGAGCTAAAATATCACATCTTGCATAGAAATTCTAAATTGCAGTATTTTTGAAGTATTAGGAAATTTTTTATATTTCAGTCATTTACTGTAAATTAATACCTATAGAAGCATGCATCATTTCATTCTTCTTGAAGTCTACTTTCCAACCCTTCTTTAGCTTAATCTAAATTGTATAAAGAAAGATAAGAGCTAAAATATCGTAGTTTGCACATAAATTCTAGAACATAACCTTTTTATGCGGCTACAATTTGTCCAAGGGAATCAATGGCTCTGATCTTCTCTGGACACCCAAAGGAGATCCATAGGCTAAACTCACTCTTGTTATAATAGCATAGAGAATGTTGCTTGCAATAATCATGTTCATGTGCACGCACCTAAAACAGTCTTAAATATTCTGTTAGTGCTCATGCATTCTTCACAATTACTTCTACTGTTTGACTAGACTAGACAGAAGGGAGATGGAAGTAAGAAATCAATTTTTATTTGCAAGCAGGGCCTCTCTTCCATGCAATGTGAGTGTAAAAAATATTTTTTTTGCGTGAGATCAAATTGGAAAGTCCACTGAGAGATATGATGTTACACTAACTGTTTAATAAATTTATAATACTTTTTGTTGCCTCTCTCATTTGTCTTGATTATCACTTATTTTACTATTTCTTTAGTACCACTTTCCATTTTTTTGCACATAATGAAAACAGTTTTGTGAGGAAATTATTTTTGGAAGTGAAGTATAAATTTCATATGTGATGAAAGTAAATATCCAATTTTGAAAACCCTCTCAAATCAAACAAACAAATACATGAGACATGCTTCAAACAAAGTATAGTAGAAAAATGGTTCACCTATTGATGTAGGCATTGTTGAATCACGTAAAAGATTTTGTCTTTCAAATCACCTTTACTTTATTCAATTTCATGGTATCATTGCACCTAAGCGATCCTGCAATCTAATTATCAAATCATCATCCCCAATCTAATCTTCAGAACGTTCAATCAATCCCGAAAGTACTTTCTTGTCTAGAGGGGTGAAGATGTAGATATAATGAGCAAGGAGATCAAGATAATGCCTTTGTATGTTGGAAGGAGAATTTGTCACAGGCTCATTATTCCTATGCCGCATTTGGAATAATTTCACGATGAATTCGGTTTGGGAATTTCGAGTTGAATTTCGGGCAAGTTGAAGACTGCAGTGGTCATGAAAACTCATTTGAGAACATATCCTTTGACAGCTTCATCTTCTACGGATTTCTTAGGTTTACATATTCATGTTTCTTCTCTAGCCTCCTATAGAGCAGGTGCACTACGTCTAGCTAATATGGTAAACTCACAGATCTATGATAGCCATTGAAAGTTTAGCCCAATTTCTTTCAAGCAACAAAAAGTGAGAATCGATGTGAAACCCCGTAGCGAGTACTAATACAATCTCTGTAGCAATGTAGCAATGTAGCAGAACCTCATGAACCCTATTACCGTTAAAACAAGTAAAGCCCTTGGCATTATGGAGTTGGTCTTTTATTTGCTCATTAAGGTTAAGAGCATAAACACAATTGTCCAACTAAGCCTAGGTCCCATTATTAATGACAAAAAAGGATAAACATACTATATTAAAATGCATCTCAACACTACACGTGACGCTAATTTCAATTTTCATATCACATGCGTATATTTCATAGGTCTTGGTGTCCTTGTGATCAACCAAAGAAAGAGTGAGTGAAATCAACACCAGAAAGTGGCATTAGTTTGAGTTTAGAAAAACAAAGAGAACACATCATATCCATAACTCACCTTTCAACTCACCTTTCTTCCTGAAATTCAATGAGTTTTATTAGGAATGGACATTTGCTGTTGGAGGAGTTTCTTGAAACCCCTCACCCTTGGCTGCGCTCAGATGGACAATTGTCTTCATTCTCTGTTAGGATATGCTAGGGATTTGGTGATAAAAATATGATTTTATTGATTGAAGTGAAAATACAAGATGGTTGGCCTCTATTCGAAAGGACCGATCGCCAACTAATCTAGGATTTCTGCTCCTAATCCCCACTCAATTCACTCACATTCAATATACACCTAATTACCTCGGCCCCTACATATAATGGCCTGATTTCCTTACAATTACAAATTTATCTCATTTATCCCAAAATTACAGTTTTGCGGTCGCATTTGTCTTTTGCCGATGTTAGTTGTCCATTGCTGCTCCCCTTTCCTCCTCAGTTAATCGATTCACGGCGAAATATTTTTTCACACGATTACCCAGGCATAATGGTCCCTTCCTCAAATACTGGCATCATCTGATCCTATCATCCGATCATGAACCCTGTTGTCCATGCCAAACTGACACATATCTGCTCTCCAACTGGGCTTTTCATAGTGGAACTGCTGATAGGTGTTATGTGGTTGTGGGACCCCAAACTCTTCACGCTAGACTCCTTCTGCTGCGTCGTGGTCTTACCGTCCATCGTCCCACCAACTTGGGTCTCCTTCGCCATGTTCGAAGCCCCCAGTAGCCGTCTCCACGGTCACCGAAGCCCCCCATGTATCTGTCGGACCCCGAGGCCTGTCGCCGGGCCCGGCCCTGGTGGACTCCAAGTCAATCCCCCACACTGTGGGGCCCCGGTCTGTGTCTGGACATGTGTGCCCCCATTGAAGGTCATTCGAGGGTTACCAGGCCCTAGATGGCCAGCACATGGGCCTCGCGGGCCCAGGGTGGCCCGCCCTGAGGCTTGCGAGCACTAGAATGGTCTGCCCCGAAGTCGTCGCCTTCTGGCAGAGAGGTCTTCATCGTGATCTTGTTTCCAGGCGCTCCTCCCCATGATTTTAGGAAGGGTTTTTGCCCCACAATTGTTATTCGCCGTTCTGATGCAGATCTTTCTTAAAATTAACGACTTCCCACCTTTCCTTATCCAGATCTGCTTCGTAGTCTTCGTCGTTGTTCAAATCTGCTATCGAACCAACCATTGGATTGATCTCCGCAAAAGTGATTATTTTTCTTTTGCCCTCGTCCAAAAATTCCTCTTTTTTCTTAGATCTTCGTTAATGTTCAGATCTGACTTTGTAGTCTCCTTCTCAAGCGAAGGACAGTTAACCATTACCGAAATTTGTTCATTAGGATTTCCATCAATGATTCCAACCGAGTTGAGAACCTTTCCTCCAACAAAAAGATTTACATCCATCGTTTTCTTGAGCCCTTTGATTTCACTTTCAAGTCTCTTCCAAAGCTTCCTCCTTTCTTGTCGCCATCGGAATCTATGCTCTGATACCAATTTGTTAGGATTTGGAAGAAAATTGGGGATAAAAATATGTTTTTATTGATAAAAGTGAAAATATAAGATAGTTGGCATGTATTCGAGAGGAGGACCGCTCTCCCAATGGCCTCAATTCGAAAAAAAGGCCGCTCTCCAACTAATCTAAGGTTTCTATTCCTAATCTCCATTCAATTCACTCTCAAATTCAGCATAAGATCCTAACTACTCCAGCCACCTACATATAATGAACTGATTTTCCTAAAATTACATATATGTCCCAGGACACCAAAATTACAGTTTTGTCATTGGATCGGCCCCTTTTGTCTCCACTGTTGTTTTGTCGCCCCTTGCTGCTTATGTTTGGCACTGCCGCCTTCCACTACGAGTCTATCATTATCGTAGTCTATCATTATCTCTACCGTAATGAGCTAGCAATAGACCAACAACATATTGCAAGAGCTTTGCTTGACGTTATCCTAATGATGTGCGAGGTAACGAGATTCCGCTATAGGCCAAAGAGCCTATTTCAGCTACAATGCCAAAGAGATAATACAAGTACTCAATCCAGGGTTCCACACTGAGATTTACTTTTTGTTACTTGTAACAAATTGGGCTGAAATTAATAAGGTCATCATCAATGGTGAGTCCACTGTATGAGTTGGACGTGATGCACTATCCATAAAGACGCCAGAACATCAATCTGAATTTGTTAACCCTAAGAAACCAACAGAAGACAAAGCTCTCAAATGATTCTGATCACAAACACTGAAAGGCATTGGTTTGGGTTTAGAAACACAAAGAGAACCCACCTTATGCCTAACTCCACCTTCATGAAATTTAAGGAGTTTTATAAGGGCTTGACATTTGCAACTGGAGGAGTTTCCTTGAAAAACCTTACCCTTGGCTGGGCTCAGATGGATAATTATCTCTCATTCTTAACCATAATGAGCCATTGGTTTGGGTTTAAAAACACAAAGAGAACCCACCTTATTCCTAACTCCACATTCATGAAATTTAAGTAGTTTTATAAGGGCTTGGCTTGACATTTGCAACAGGAGGAGTTTCCTTGAAAAACCTTACCCTTGGCTGGGCTCAGATGGATAATTATCTTTCATTCTTAACCATAATGAGCCAGCAAGAGACCAACATATTGCAAGTGATTCACTTAACATTATCCTCATGTTGAGCAATGTCACACGGTTCTACTGCACTGCCAAATACATTATACAACTACTCGATTCAGAGTTTCACACCGATAATTAATTTTTATCGTACGCTTAATTTTCGAAGGCCATCATAAATAGTGAGTCCACAATATCAGTTAGACGGGGTGCACTAACTATTAAAGATGCCAGAAAAGCAATCCGAATTCATAAAACCTAAGAAACCTGTAGAAGATGAAGCTATCAAATGATAAGCTCTCAAATGATTCTCCTTCCAAACATTGAAAGGCAGCATCTTGATCTATATGCTTCACATTATATCAACATCTTCCATCCTTCCCCCAGCATTAACCATATTTGCTCCGTATTAGTCTTTATACGAATACTAATAGCAAAATCTGCATCTAACAAACGAATTCTAATAGTAAAATCTGTATCTAACTCCGTAAAATATTTATCTGCACAATAAGCAAAAGAAATATGGTTATTGTAGTATTTGCTTAGTTCAATATCTACTCTGCTCTTCTTTAATATGCATTATTTATGTACTTTCAAAGTTCTCAAACGTACATATTAATCTTGTATTGTATTACTATTCCATCTAAAATAAAAGTTGTGTATAATAGATAAGCAGATATAAATACGAATTGTTTGTAAATTAATAATATATCTATTGAACTTGGTATTGAAGCAATTTATTTCATGAATTAACATCAAACTGTAATTGCAAGCAAATATGTGAGAAACATTTGAATCTGATTCCTGACCGCATCTAAGCGGATACGGATGCATAAATTTGTATATGACTATGCAAAACATATGTTCGCATAAATCTCCATTTTTAAGGGAAGCGGATACAATATTAAAATATCTTGTGTGTCATTTGCTATTTACACCCCTGGCTAGAAGGAACCTGCATCATGGAGATGTAACAAGCCAACAACCCAATGCTATATGGTACTGAATGGAATGATATTGTACCACAATGTTTGAGGGTACTAAATTATAACGAACAACAAATTCTCAATAAATATATGAAGTGATATGCCTAAGAAAAGTGGTCATATGTAGACCCAGTATGGATTGCAAGGTTTCACGTAGTGAAGCACTGAAGGATTTAAGTTGTAAATTTCAATGGTTCCAATGATGACATTAATGACAAGAATGCGCTTCAGACAACCATTTTAAACTATGATTGAGTTGTATGCTCATTTCAATGAATCAAGCTGCTCATCGTCTAGCATCCAGAAAGAAATTCACTATTGTAACTATAAAGGGCAATATGATCCCAAAAGAAATGCAGACATTTTATACTCAGTGCAGACTCACCGGCTACATGATTTCATGTAGTGAAGCACTGGAGGCTTAAGTTGTAAATTTCAATGGTTCCAAAGATGACATAAACGACAAGAATGTGTTTCAGACAACCATTTTAAACTATCATGGAATTGTAAGCTCTTTTCAATGAATCAAGCAGCTCATCATCTAGCATCCAGAAAGCAATTCACTTCTGTAACTATAAAGGGCAATATGATCCCAAAAGAAATGCAGACATTTTATACTCAGCGCACAATCACCAGCTACATCGTTGTCCGGATCTAGTGATAAACTAGTTTAACCCTTGAAATTTAGTTAGTAATACTGTAGCGTTGGAGGTTATTTTTAATTGGTCAATAGGTTAATGACTATATTTTTAATAAATTGATGTATAAAAACTACTACCATTGACCCAATGTAGATATATTTTCGGGAATTTAATACTAAGATGTCAATCACACAATTATGAAAGAGATCTCTAGATGATAACAAGCATAATACCTATCATAAGAATCACGCTCACTGTAATAAACACCACGGTCCCCATCTGCTCTGCCTGAAGGAGGCATGCCACGTCCACCCTTTGCACCATATGTGGAATCATCATGTGCCACACCATTGGAGCGACCTCGGTCATGAGCACCAGAACCCCAACGGCGGGACCTGCCACCAGAACCACGATATGATACCATATTTTGTAGCTCAGGTGGAACTCGTTGATCAGCTCCTTCCAAAACTTTGACAAGCTCACGTGCATATTTCGAATCTTGATCACTGAAAAATGTGTAGGACACTCCAGTGGCACCAGCCCGACCAGTCCTCCCAATGCGATGAACATAGTCCTCAACACCAGTTGGGAAGTCATAGTTAATCACTACCCTGCACGTCCATGCAAGAATTGTTAGATTGCAAAATCATAATATTGAAACTCACCTTACATCAACACCATTTAAGTGTTTTTCCATTGTCATCGTCAGAGAACATTGTTAACTCCATAAAACCTTTTCATCTAAACAATGGAGCAAAATTTCAGCAAATAAGTTGGGGGAAAAAATTAAAATAAATTACTTCCAAGGATTTTTAAAATTTTGAAGAACTAGTGAATGCAAACAGGTACGACCAACTGACAAATATATCAGCTGGAAGGTCTATTTCGCACCTAAGAAACAACACAATTTGATAATAAATGCAAACAAGTCATAGCAGACGACCTGATGTCTTTTATATCTAGGCCTCGAGCAGCAACATCAGTAGCCACAAGTATAGGGGATCTCCCGGTTCGGAAATGGCCCAAAACTCTATCCCTCTCAGTCTGGTTCTTATCACCATGAATAGCAGCAGCACCGAAATGATGAGTAAGAGTCCTCGCTAGCTGGTCACACATCCTCTTCGTTGAACAGAATATTATAACTTTGGAGCCTGTTTCCTGTGACCGCAAGATCTGCTCCAATCTCCTCTGTTTCTCAATAGGTTTTATCACTTCAACATACTGCAATATGCCCACATGAAAAATTACACTGATGATTTCAGCAGTCAAAATCACAATGATAAACAGGATAAAAACAGATACTAGAAATAATTTCAGTCCCACCTGGGTGATAGCTTTATTGGCAACAAGCTCATTGACATCCCCAATGTTAACCTGAATTGGACGATCAAGTAAATCTGCAGCAATTTTTCGAACTTCTTTTGGCCAAGTGGCTGTAAACATAAGAGTTTGGCGGCGATGAGGTATCTCTTTAACAATTTTCCGTATTTGAGGTTCAAAACCCATGTCCAGCATACGATCAGCCTCATCAAGAACCAGATATGAAACTTGATGAAGGTTTACTCTCCTCATCTCTAAAATGTCATTCAATCTTCCAGGGGTTGCAACTATGACATCCACCCCTCGGTCTATGTCTCTCAGCTGCGGTCCTTTTGGGGCACCACCATATACACACTTGAAAAAGAAATACAAAGAGAAAGGATTCAACATTAAAACAAGCAGATAAAGCATTTGCATGATCTCAAATTGAACTGTTGGCTACACCAAAGATTGAACTGGTGTATTAAGAAAAATTAATTGATGCACAAGGGACTAACCGTGCATGAAATTTTTGAGGACCTGCCAAACTTATCAGCTTCAGCTTGTATCTGTGTAGCAAGTTCCCTTGTTGGGGCCAACACTAACACTGTCGGACCTATCCTAGAGTTGTTGCGGAGCCGCTTAAGATGAATGAATCCTGGAATAAGATAGCCCAAAGTTTTTCCGGAACCTGTTTTAGCAATCGCCACAATGTCGCGACCTTGCAAGGCGATAGGCCATGACTGAGCCTGGATTGGCGTAGGAGCAGCAAAGCCAACACGATGTACCTGAGGAAAAGCAAAAAAACCCGCAACCCCAGTGAGGAGTACCGGTGAATAGTTATTATCTGCATTTGTCACTCTCTCACTCTCACGTTCTCATTATTCTTGGAATTATGATTAAGCTAAAGCCAGAAGAAGTGTATCCCCCGTATGAGACAGCGGCTTGCAGATGCAAGCTGGAGCAGAAGAAGAGGCCATATTTCGTTTGGACCGAGTAGCAGCCTGAACCAAGTCACTCGAAGCTTGGCCTAACCCTGCAACTGGTGACTCGGAAAGGCCTTCTCGATATCGGTCCACCATAAAGGGCACTCCAGCCATATGCCAGCCACCCCAAAGAGGGCAGCACAATGAAGCAGTGTGTACGACATTAGCTCCTGCCTGGAGTTATTATCAGCATGCGTCACTCTCACTCTCATGTTCTCTTTATTCTCGGAATTATGATTAGGCTAAGGCCAGAAGAAGCGTATCCCCCGTATGAGACAGCGGCTTGCAGATGCAAGCTGGAGCAGCAGAAGAGGCCGTCTTTCGTTTGGACCGAGTAGCAGCCTGAACCAAGTCACTCGAAGCTTGGCTTAACCCTGCAACTGGTGACTCGGAAAGGCCTTCTCGATATCGGTCCACCATAAAGGGCACTCCAGCTATATGCCAGCCACCCCAAAGAGGGCAGCACAATGAAGCAGTGCGTACGACATTAGCTCCTGCCTGGAGCAAATATCGCACCTACGACCAAAAAGTGCAGAACGGAAAGAAAAATAAATGGCCATGAGACTGAAATTCATAATTGAATCTCCAGGAATCGCGAAAAGTTGCTCACAGTATGGTTATTAGTTCCCAAGCATGACGAAAGTAAACAGTTCAGAAACAGAAAGGTTCCCAGAACATATGACAGGAGTTTCAACATACCTCTTTGAGGATTTCCGATGGAAAACCTGTTGTCTCGAAAGTCATGTATGGAGGAGGAACATCACCCCCCTAAAGTAAAAAAACGAAAAAAGATATCAGAATTAAAAAAAGGCATAATAAAGATGTAACTGCAAGAAGGCTAGATATGTATAGATGTAGCAAAAGATTTTCATTGCCATGTGTTATAACTAGCGCATTTAAAAGCTCTCGGTGATCAAAGTAAAAAAGCGCATACAACAGGAGGATGACAAAACTACAAAAAATAACTTGCACCTGAATAAAACTCTGGTAAAGAAATAAAGGTTTCACATAATCACTGGAAGAAACTGATACAAAGTACATGGAGAATGAATATGATTACACCCCTTGACTAACCAAACCCGACAAACTACGACGAAAACTTAATAAGTACACTTCTCTTTAAATCTCGCCCCTACAAAAATACAAACTTCTATTCAATCTTGGTATTAAAGCATCCTTCCTCTCAGAACCTTACCCTTCGGCTTCAAGCTAATTATGACCATTTACAACCAACCTCATGAATTACAGACTTCAGCCAACAGTTTCTTGGAGCAGTAGAACCTTAGCCATCATCTTACTAACCTCCCATCTGATTATATGAAACCACTGGCGTCTGGCACTATACCACATGAAATGAACTTAAAATAACGAACACTTCAGTGTGCAAATAATGCAAGCATGACCAAAGATAAGATCGCTCGTGTATACACTATTACAAGTGCTACAAATATAATTTACTGGTCTCTCTCAAACTTAGTACGTTACATTGCCTATTTTCTGAGTCACAATATGGTAAGGATGAATGTCTCTAACCATGCAGATTCACTCCAATTTTATAGGTACCCCTCTCATCTTGCATGATACTCTATAATATGATCCAAAACCTCCTCTAATCAAGTCTTTAGTCTTGGATTTAGATGCTCATACGAATTAAGTTTACATAAGTCAGCATGCAGTGTCTTTTATGTTAATTCTATTCAAGATGAAAAATGCAGAAAGAAATTGAAATTACAAAGAGAAATTAGCAATCATGTGCTTGATTAAGGGCCTTGTAAGATTGAAGGCACTTTCTCATGCATTAAATTGTAAGAAATTGCATCTGGAGGTTCAATGCATCTTAAACAGAAAAGAATACAAAATAACTACTTAACAAGCTAAAGTTATCTATATTACAGAAAAAACATGAACCAGACAAGCATTACTTCTGAAGGAGCAGATAACACGTGAAGGGGTATACTAAGACCCTCAAAAGAGATTTTACAAAACTTTTGGAGCCACATGTCCCAAGCATGTCCAGACCAAGACATTGGGAGATGCATGGCAATCATCTGAGTCACCAACTTGTAACACTTGAAATGCATGAGGTTAACATCAAAAAAGGGTAAAGACAGTATCGAGTGCTGTTTAACATCCATTTTGTTGTGCGCCCACACCCACCACAGAGGAGGAGGAGCATAAACACATCGGAATACACAAGATCGTCAGAGACCGAGGACAAAGATCAGCAACACAACAACCAAACAAGAAGCACTAAGAGAGATAGCAACTATAGGCCGTCGACCGGCCAAGGGGAACACCGATAATCTTTATTTTGATAGGAAAGAACAAATACAAATCTTCTGTCTTCGTCCAACGAAGAATAAGCACCCAATGATCTCCTCCAAAAGCTTACTACAAAATCTCTCAAAGTTGGCTCTCACAAATGGCGTCTCAAATTCTCTCTCTCCAATGTATTCCACACCAAACCCTCCTTTAAAACTATCTATATATATACACCTAGGGTACAATAGGTGCCATCATTAAGGGTGATGCACCCAAGGATACGAATCCCGACTTTAAAGGAGTTCATATCACAATACAGTTATATGCATTTAATGCACCGAACCCGAGTAGGCAGGCGAGCCGCACCCTACTAGCCACGTCACATCCAAGTGGGCCCCGCTCTGCTCTACCAAACGTCCCTGAAAGCCGAAACGACCGAAGTGCTGACCCAAGATGTTTGACCTCCTCGAAGGTCGAAACGTTCGAGCCACTCGGAGGTCGAACCATAGAGCTACCAATCCATCTGAGCTGTCAACCCTCACGACCGAGAGTCCAAATGCGCTGCTGAGTCCCATAGCTCGACATTCGACCTATCTGACTTGTGCCAAGTCAAATAGGTCGGATCCGAGCGCAGTCGAGCTATCTCGGTACAAGATAGCTCAACCGAATAACCAATGACTCGTCAACGTCGAAATCGAGCCAACTTTCACCAATCTCCACATTGACAAGATTTAGGCCTCAGTCACACAAACGACCATCCACGCATCGCATTGGTTGAGCATCATTTGGTGTTCCCCCACCTTTTTGCACCGAAGAGCCCAATGTCCCGAAGGACCAACCGCTCCACCGAGCTATGATTGTCCCCTCCTGGGACCGACTGACTCTTTCGAGTCACAATGCCCCCTCCTGGGGCCGACTTCAACTACATCGAGGAACCACATTGAGCAAGTCCAAACAGTGCTTGAACATAACTCCCGATTCAACCTTCGTCAGCATCTCTGCCGGGTGGTCATTTGTTTCGATCTTCAGCAAGTTGATGTCGTCGTCTTCTTCTCCCACATAGTCACTGACAAAGTGGAATCTCACATCAATATGCTTAGTGCGAGAATGAAAGACCTAATTTTTAGCCAAGAGTACGGCACTCTGTCTATCACAACTCTGTCTATCACAATGGACGTCGTACTTCTTCTGGTATACTTTCATATTATCCATCAAGCCCATCAGTCATATCATCTCCTTCACCGCTTCAGTCAATGCAATATACTCTGCCTTCGTAGTAGACAAGGCCACTGTAGACTAAAGGATACTCCGCCAACATATTGGAGCGCCAAACAGGGTGAAGACATAGACTGTCATTGATCGTCTCCCATCCAAGTCGCCTGCATAGTCGGAATCGACATAACCGACAGTGTGCGGACCACGAACACTTCGGCTATAAGTCAATCCGGCATCGACTGTGCAATTGATGAATCGCAAGATCCACTGCATTGCTTGCCAGTGCTCCTTCCCCCAATTGTGCATGTTACTCACCATACTAACCGCATATGATAGGTCAGGTCTGGTACATACCATTGCGTACATCAAGGCCCCTATCACATGACATACGGTACGCTCTCCATGAGCTTCTTCTCAGCTTCGTTCTTCGGGCACTGCTCGGCACTGAGCTTAAAGTGAGGTGCAAGCGGAGTAGCTACGGACTTCATCTTCTCACAGCCAAATCTCTGTATAACAGACTTCAAATATCGACTTTGTGAAAGATGAACAGTACCTCCACTTTGATCTCTTGTGGTCTCCATCCCAAAAATCCTCCATGCTTTGCTTAGATCCTTCATTTCAAATGCAGAACTCAATTGAGACTTCAATATCTGAATCTTCTCTTTATTCGATGAAGTAATAAGCATATCGACATAAAGCAGAAGATAGATGAAGGACTCATCATCCATCTCCCAATAGAACACGCAATGATCGAAAGGACTGCGAACATACCTTTGATCATCCGTCAAAAAGCGTTCGAAACGCTTATAAAACTGCTGTGATGATTGCTTCAACCTGTAGAGTGACTTCTTCAGCCTACATGCACAACCGTCACCACTCCCATATCCATCAGGCTGAGCCATGTAGATCTCCTCCTCAAGCTTTACATGCAAGAACACCGTCTTGACATCTAGCTACACCAGTTCAAGGTCGAACTGGGCAACCAATGCCAACAGGATCCGAATCGAGCAATACTTCACCACATGAGAGAAGACCTCATTGTAATAAATGTAGTCTCTCTGTGCGAAGCCCTTCGCTACGAGACGAGCTCTGTAGCGAACATATCCTGATTCGACCCCCTCCTTGGGGTAAACCCACTTACACCCAATTGTCTTCTTGTCCTTCGAAAGCTCCACAAGATCACATGTGTTGTTCTTCGCTAGTGATTTCATCTCTTAGTCCATTGCACTTCTCCACCGCTTTGGGTCTTCAGATTGCTCCACTTCACTGAACGAGGTGGAAACATCGATACATAATGCGGGAAAGGCAAATGAGACCATCTCTGAGTACCTTGCAGGTATTCTTATCTCACGCTTCGGCCTCGACACTGCTATGGAATCGTTCGACTGAACGACCCTTGGAGACGAGCTATCTCCACCAACTGAGCTTGAACCGCCAACTACACCAGCATCCGTCTGAAGCCCGTCATCTGCAGCATCTGGTGTGGGTCGATCGAAGTCGTCGATCGACCGTTGCGGAGCCTCAGACATGTTGTCGTAAACCTGCTTCAATTGTGTCTGTTCGATTTCCACCACTGGTTCGTGCTCCTTCTTCAGTAATGCCAACTCATCAAATGTACGTCTCTGCATAGGATCATCCTCCTCTGTGTCAGACACCACAGTCGATATCCCTTGACACCATTGTTAAAGCCCAAGAAGATGGCTTTCTTGGCTCAAGCATCGAGTTTGTCTTCCTTCACAGCACAGTAACTCGGACAGCCACAAACTTGAAGTGATCTATAGTCGGAAACTGGCTTTTCCGACCATACCTCCAATGGAGGTCTTCCTCCCAATGCAGCAGATGGTAGCCGATTGACCAAGCAGGTTGCATACGCTAGGGCCTTTACCCAAAACTCCTTCGATATGTCAGCAGTTGACGACATGCATCGAACTTTTTCCAGCAAAGACCGATTCATCCTCTGCTACCACATTCTACTGTGACATACCAGCAACAGTGTAGTGTCTCTGAATCCCTTCCAATCTGTAGAACTTCTCGAAGAGATCTGACATATACTCACCATCGTTGTCACTTCGGAGACGCCTGACTCACCTACCAGTCTGAGTCTCGACCGGCGTACATCATCGATGTCTCGTGTAACATCGCCGCTCATCCTTATCCGCACCGTCCCAATGCCTGTCGTACTGCAAGCTCGATTATCGCCCAACAAGACTATACTCTTACAACCTTCCCTGAAGGTCGTAAAATACTATCGATGCGGCGTCATATGAAACAAGCACCCAGAGTCAAGCACATAACCATCTGACGCAGTGTTATCAAATGGCGGCGCCATGGACGCTATGGCGGAATGGCCTGGCGGTTTTTGGGCTCATCGCCATTCGCCATCCGCTTTTCAGCATGATATGGCCCTGTCCACTATTTCCACCATGGCACCCGCTATTTCCGCCATAACGCCCGCCATGTGGTGGTTTATGGCGCACATGGCGGACGTACAATTATTTTTTTGATTATTTATGTTGTTTTTATTTGTTTTTGCAGTTTTTTAGTTTTTATACACACATACACACACACATACAGATACACATGCACGCACACAGAGAGAGAGAACGTAAACATACATACATACAGATACATACAGACACATGCACACACACATACACAATCACACAATCTCTCACACACAGACATACATAATTACATACATACGCGCGCGCGCGCACAAAATCACACACAGCCACAATCGCACACCCACATACACACACATACACACCCACATACACACACATACACAGTTACACACACACATTCATACACACAGAGAGAGAGGACATACACAGACACACATAGGCCGTCCGCCATAGGCCGCTATTTCATCCGCTATATGTTTATGGCGGATTTTTTGGCTCACCGCCTTAGGCCGCCATCCGCCATTGATAACACTGATCTGACGTCACGCCCTCTGAGGCACCGACCAATACAAACTCCTCGACCTCAACGCCATTCGCGACGTTGGCAGTTGTGTCGTGCTTTTTCTTCGCCTTTGGACAATCTCTGACTCAATGTCCTCTTTCTCTACATAAAGCACATTGGTCCTTCGCCACCTTGCGCTGAGGACCCCTTGTATTGTCTCTGGATTTGGATTTGAAATGCCCTCTTTGATCTCACCTTTCTCACCACTACGATTCCTTACAACCGTAAGTGCATCGCTTGAAGCTCGACTACAGGTGTCCCCATAGTTCTTTCTGAACTCGGTGCTCATCAGAGCGTTGGACACCTCTTCGAATGTGATCGATTCATTGCCATAGGTAAGAACTGACACCAAGTACCCATACTCGATGGGTAGAGAGTTGAGGAGAATCATTGCTTTGTCTTCATCATCGACCTTCACATTTACATTCCTCAGATCGGTGAGAAGTTTGTTGTAGTAGTCGAGGTGTTCCTCCATAGAAACCTCTTCGGCTAACTTCAACCCGAGAAGCTTCTTCTTCAAGTGTAGCCTGTTCTGGATATTCTTCTTCATGTACTTATCGTCGAGCTCCTTCCGAAACTTGCTTGCACTTGTCTCCTCCATGTGTGTTTCTTCTCATTCGATAAATATAGACGGATGATACCACATGCACTCCGATTAAGAGTTCACCACTCCTGATCGGACATGCCCATCGGCTTCTCGTCTAATGCGATATCCTGACCAAGTTGGTTCAAGATATCCATGACTTCGCATCTCCATATACTGAAGTTGATCTTCTCATCAAACTTCTCAATTTCGGACACGATAGTCCGAGACAATGAAGAATACCCAGAAGTCGATACCTTTGAGGAATCGTCATTGCCACCGCTACTCATATTCGCCTTCTACATTGATCTTCGACACCGTACAGCTCTTATACCAATTTGGTGTGCGTCCACACCCACCATAGAGTATGAGATAAAGTAGGAGAAAGCACCAACACATCGGAATACACAAGATCGTCGGAGACCGAGGACAAAGATTAGCAACACAACAACCAAACGAGAAGCACTAAGAGAGATAGCAACTTCAGGCCGTCGGTCGGCCAAGGAGGAACACCGATGAGCTTTAATACGATAGGAAAGAACAAATACAAATCTTCTGTCTTCGTACAACGAAGAATAAGCACACAATGATCTCCACCAAAAGCTCACTACAAAATCTCTCAAAGTTGGCTTTCACAAATGGCGGCTCAAATTCTCTCAAATGTGTTCTACATCAAACCCGTCTCTAAAACTACATATATATACCCCTAGGGTATAATAGGTGCCATTATTGAGGGGGATGCACCTAGGGATACGAATTCCGACTTTAACGGAGTTCCTTCCCAATGCATCTCTATGCATTTAATGTCGCGAACCCTAGAAGGCATGCGAGTCGCACCCTACTAGCCATGCCACATTCAAGTGGGGCCCACTCCGCTCGACCGAACTTCCCTGAAGACCGAAACGACCGAAGTGCTGACCCAAGATGTTCGACCTACTGGAAGGTCAAACCATAGAGCTGCCAATCCATCTGAGCCGCCGACCCTCACGACCGAGAGTCCAAATGCGCTGATGAGACCCATAGCTAGGCATTCGACCTATCTGACTTGTGCCGAGTCAGATGGGTCGAATCCGAGCGCAGTCGAGCTATCTCGGCACAAGATAGCTCGGTTGAATCACCTATACTCATCAACGCCAAAATCGAGCCAACTTTCACACATTTCTCCTGTGCACATTACACAATCTCTTTAAGAAGGCAGACGCTCATTCGGATCGCTAGCAACCACATAGAGTAAGGTGGTGGTCCTTGAAGGCTTGAGCCAATAACAACAATTTCAGCAGAGTATCAAATCAACGTTTGGAACCTTGGCTGATGCAGTAACATAGCGCTCATATGGTATTGGATTTCAAGCTTGCTAATACAATCCACCCAATATTGGACAGTACCAACAAAACTGACTAATAACAACAAACATAAAGGAGAATCAAGTTTTCAATTACCAAATTTTAAACCTCAATTTTACCTCATTTAATGCTAAAATTACTTGTTTAACAATCAAAGTCAATGTTTGAAAATTTAGCTGATGCCGGTGCATACACGTAAACTTGGATCGGATTTGTATGATGGAGAAAAACAAAACCTATCTAATGGCACTAGATAAAGTTTTGTGACACATTGTTCAAGCGGTTCGACTATAGTATGAAGCTAAGACATTGAAGTTTACTGAAGTTAAATTGATTTGGATAATTCATGAATATGACCCATTGATGGAGTGGGTTAGAAGAAAGAGACGATACCATCTGGGATGATATGGACGATTTATTGATAGATAAAGAATTTGTGCAATTACCAGCTATACTGAATAAGACAATTAATACCTAAAGTCTAATGCTTCTAATCGTGTTGCTTTCAAAAATCAATATTGATACTACAAATCACCATCTGGTACCCAATTTCAAGCCTTCATCTAATGCAAGGTCTGAATCGGCATCGGAATCCCTACCAACCAAAAGCTTATTATCGGTGTCACTAACATTGGTAATATTAGGCATTTCAGATCAGTCATTTTAGTAATGGCCGCTTCAGAAAAAATGTAAAATATGATTAACAATATATTCAAATAATTAGTAGAAACCGCTTAACAAATTTTTGGAAAGATTGTGTGGGGAATGGGGGGTTGCGGCCACACCGGTGCAATCTAGTGACTTTGGGTTCCGGGTGGCAATTTTGTAATATTGGGCCCTAGTGACATTTTTGTAAATTCGGGCAAATCAGCCCTATATATGACAGTGAGGAGTTAAGGTTAGGAACATGATGAAATTGGAGAAAGAAGAGAGGCTAGGAGTAGATTAAGAGTAGATCTTTAAAAAAAATAGCCATTTATCTTGAATCAAAGGGTAAGAGAGCGATTTCCTCTCGAAAGAACCCATTTATCCTTGTATTTCTCTTCATCGTTTATAAAAATTAGTTTTTTCTTCTTCTCAAACCCTAGATTTCCTAACAAATTGGTATCGGAGTATTCAATTCTGGAATCAATGGCGGATTTGGATGAGTTGGAAACTATGTTGAAGCAACACTTCGAGGAGATGAGCTGCTAACTATCGGAGAACTTGATATCCTCGATGAAGCAAATCTGTGCAGAGATGCGGTGCAAAATCACGGCTGAAGAAGCCGCGATGATTCAAAACTTAGAGGAGTCGTGACGGAAAATTTCAGAGGCTTTAGTCCATCTAAAGGAGCCCGCAAGCTTAGATCTACTAGATCTGAAAAGGAAGGAGGCCAGCGTCACAGATATGAAGAAGGGGGAGTCAACGACCGAGATCGGAGGTCAGTGAAGACATGGGCGGACCCACCGGAGGCCGACGACCCTTGACAGGGACGCCAGGGGCCTCGCAGCCTCCAGGCGGCCCCACCGAGGGCAGGCAAAACCCTAACGGGTCGCTTGGGGTCTTACGTCCTCCAGGCGACCCCGTCAAGGGTTGGCGATCCCCAACAGGATCGCCTGGGACCTTGCGGTCGACGAGCATCCAGGGAGTCGCCAGCCTGCCCGATGGGCTTTCCTGACTGGCGGAAGAGATTTTTGCCCCTCCCATGGGGCTAGGTTTGACGACGGAGATGGTTTCAGGCAACAACAGCTGATTTCGGACTACGGCAAACCTCCGATGGGGTCCGACAATGGCGTGAGCACTTTCCAGGGTCCCACTGCCCCAGAGGTTTGGCGATCAGCCGTAGTGACATCTCGCAAAGGACGACGGCGACCGGGGGTGGCCCTTCGATCCTGAAAGGGACGAGCATCTTTTTGCTTCGGAAGGAAACGAGCAATCCCTAGCACGTCCATAGATTTCATGCACCACCTGGAAGACAATGTGCTTTTCGGGGACAGAATAGTATTAGGAAAGTGAGTTGCGGCCACACAGGTGGCAATCTAGTGATTTTGGGCTCTGTGTGGTACTTTAGTGATATTGGGCCCTAGAGGCATTTTTGTAAATATGGGTAAATCAACCCTATCATAGCGAGTTAGAGATTAAGGATATGGGCATTTTGAAATTTGGAGAAAGAAGAAGAGAGGCTAGGAGTCGATTAAGAATAAACCTTAGAAAATTAGCCATTTATCTTGATTCAACGGGTAAGAGCGATTTCCTGTCGAAAGAACCCATTTATCATTGTATTTCTCTTCCTCATATATAAAAATTAGATTATTCTTCTTCTCAACCCCTAGATTTCCTAAAAATTGGTATCGTTGCATTCAATTCTAGAATCAATGGCGGATCTGCAGGAGTTGGATCCATGTTGAAGCAACACTTCGAGGAGATAAGCTGCCAACTATCGGAGAACTTGATATCCTCGATGAAGCAAATTTTTGCAAAGACTCGACGCGAAATCACCGCTGAAGGAGCCGCAATGATTCAAAACTTTGAGAAGTCGTAACGGAAAATTTCGGAGGCTTTCCTCCCTCTAAAGGAGCCCGCAAGCTCAAATCTACCAGATCCGAAAGGGAAGTAGGCCTTTGGCGTGGATATGAAGAAAGGGGATGTCAACGACCGAGATCCGAGGTCAACGAAAACATGGGTGGACCCACCGGAGGCCGATGACCCTCGGTAAGGATGTCAGGGGCCTCACGGCCTCCAGGCGGCCCCGCTTGGGACGGGTGAAACCATAGCGGGTTGCTTGGGGCCTCAGAGCCTCCAGGCGACCCTGCCAGGGGCCGACGATCCCCAACAGGGTCACCTGGGGGAATTTTCCGTCACGACTCCTCAAAGTTTTGAATCATCACGGCTCCTTCAACGGTGATTTCGTGTCTCGTCTCTACAAAGATTTGCTTCATCGATGATATCAAGTTCTCTGATAGTTTGCAGCTCATCTCCTTGAAGTGTTGCTTCAACATGAATCCCAACTCCTCCAGATTCGCCATTGATTCCAGTATTGAACACTGATACCAATTTGTTAGGAAATCTAGGGTTTGAGAAGAATAATAATCTAATTTTTATATACGAGGAAGGGAAATAAAAGGATAAAAGATTTCTTTTGAGAGGAAATCGATCTCTTACCTTTTGATTCAAGATAAATAGCTAATTTTCTAAGCCCAACTTTTAATCTAGAGAACGGTTTTCTCTTGAAAGAAACCAGGTATCCTTGTATTTCTCTTCCACATATATAAAAATCAAAATTTTCTTTTTCTCAAACCCTAGATTTCCTAACAGATTGTTGAATGTTGGATGGTCATATTTCAACTAATAATATCAACCACGGCAGTTGGCGAACTAATAATTTGTAAGTGGATAGTATATTTCAGTTCGGGACCCATCCATAGAAGTTAGAATAGCCTAAAATTTATTAGGGATTTTATGGTTGATCGAAGATTTGGCGACAAGAATTGAAGTGTTAATTGCTTAAATTGAAAGAATAAAGTGTTAATTGCTTAAAACTGAAAGAATTATTTTGATGCCAACAAGCTGATAAGGTTATCGGGGCTGCCGTGGAAAAAGATAAAGGGAATAAACAAAAATTGTGCCTTCTTTTTTTATTTGAAATTTTGAGAAAACACTCAGATTGAGAACAAGATTTTAAATGGTTCTTTATACAATGACATTGGATGGTGTTGGACATTAACCACATATTGCCTTGGATAGCTCAAAATGTGACTGGATATTCCTAATATCAGCCAATATTCTAAAAGACGAAATATGCGGCCGCATATGCGGATGCATTCTCTGACCATCTCCAATTCAACTTATACGATCGAATTATGCAGACATCCACATATGCGGTCGCATACGCATGATGCGCCCACATATACGATAAAAACACATTTGATTTTAAAAAATAAAACACATTAAGGTGTGTTGGGTTGTTTTAATTTTATAACTTAAGAAAGAATGTCGCATTTAGACTTTTTCTTTTTAGTCAGTACAATAGTATGATATCATGTGCATAACTTTTTCATATTAAAGTGAGAATTGGATAAGAGTCTAACAAGACTCGAAATAAGTAAATTTGAATTATTAAAATTTATATATATTAATTCTTATTTATATATTACAATATTTATTTTCACGTAATCTGCATAATCCGCATGTGCTATGTGTTATTAGACTACACGCATAATGAAACTGCCTTTTAAAATACTGATATCATTATAGTATCTCGGTTGCCTCAAAATACAACATTATATTATTAACATGTACCAGAATTGACCAATATCACCCATGTACATAAGATGGCAGCTGATCATTTGATCTCTGGAGACCATGTCCAATTGGTATGTGGCCTTTATCCATAGGGACAACTTTCTCTAATTGCAGACGCTCAAAGGCGGTTTTCAGGGGTGCCATCTAACTGTGTGTGCTTCCTTTATATACTTTCATGAATTTGGCCCTTGATAAGGTTCTAACAATCCAATAGTTCAAAATGCCAACAAACCTCAGTCATCCTGCTGAGAGAATAGTGAGTGCATGTAGAAGCATGGACCCCAAAGACAAAAAAATTCCCTTCGAAGATTCTTCAGAAGCACATGTCAATCCCACCCCCACCCCCACCCCCACCCCCACCATAAAAAAACTTGAGACAAAAGAACATTTAAACAAAACCAAAAAATAGAGAAGAAACCGCAACCGTTGATGGTAACAATATGCATCTGTTTCAAGCAACCATTTGATGCGGTTGATACTTTTGAAGGCCACGGGTATTTTCATAAAGTATACCGTCATAAAGTAACAAATGATGTAACTTTTCTATTTAAATGGCTAGAGCTGGCCCTAATGGGATATGCAAAAATTGTTGAGTATTTCCCCTAGTTTATTTCTTTAGTTCCAAAAAAAATTGTATTAGGAATTTCCCTATTTCTCTTAAATTAATCCGTAGCTAGTTGCTCTATCTATTCGTAGTCATTAATTAGCGAGCAATAAAAATCCCCTTGTTACCATTAAAACCCTAGCGGATCGCATCATTTTGGTATCAGAGTGCTAGATCCATGGCGAACATGAGATCCAAGGAGCGGATCGATTTGTTGGAAGAGAAGTTGGAGAAATTCAAAAGCAAAATCGATGAAGAAATCCAAGAGGTAAGGAAGAAAGCGGCGGAACACTTGGAGCGACGTTTTTCACAACTAATGGATCTCATGCAACAAACAAACCGAAGTATCACGGCACTTGGAAAAAACTAGATCCAAGCAAAAAGGAGCCACCTTTGACGTCGAGGAAGGAGAAAAATGTGGTTTTTGATGAAGGGGTCCTCGAAGACGTCGAAGACGAAGGTATCCACGTGAGCAACCAGCGAAGCACGACTGATATAGAGGACAGGGAGGCCTTTCTGGCCACCTCTCCATCACGGGAAAGTGCATCACACCTCGGAGGGGGCTGGATGCCCCTCCAGCACACTGGAGTGGTGCTGCCGAACCCCCAGGAGGGGCGGCAAGTGCCGCCTGCCCCTCCTTGGGCTCCGACAGCCCCCTAGGGAAGCGACAGGGGCCCGCCGGCCCAAATCTGGGGCCGACAGACCCCGCCGCCCCCTTGGGGGGCTTCGCCGAGCCTCGGGGGGACGACAGGCCCCGCCCACCCCCCGAGTCCCGCCGAGTCACGTGGGGGCCCGACAGGCTCGCCACCCATTCCAGCGATACAGTGGGCCCAATATGGGGCCCAATCGGTTCAACCACCACCTTTTTCAGTTCCAGATGGGTTTTGTGGGAGAATTTTAGCATCATGAGGATCGTCAATAGCACTTTGGAGGATCGTCGACTCATCCCCGCCTTTTAGGAGAGTGGCGGGAGATTGGAGATGACCCCAGGGCACACATATAGCACCTCAGGGGAACTACAGACGGCTGTATGGAGATGATCGGGGTGGCAGAGCAGCTTGGGGTGACTGACAGTGGGATGGTGCAGATGGAGGAGCTCGGGACCCAGCCACATGATGTGTCAGAGAGACCACATATATTTCAGCCGAGACGCCATGACCAGCCACATGAGAGAGACGCTTTTGCTGTAGAGAACCGGGTCAGAAAGCTGAAGATACCCATTTTTTAGAGTGGAGATTCCGACGACTGGCTGTATCAGGCAAAGAGATACTTTGAGGTGGTGGTGATACATGAGGATGACTGGCTCAGGACAGTGGAAGTCTGCTTGGAGGATAAGACGCTGAGATGGTTTCGCTGAACCCAACAGCAGCGACCTTTTCGTACGTGTGAGGATTTTACTACCCTTTTGTTAGAGCGTTTTGGAGAGATACAGGCTGGGGTAGCGTATGAGAGGATGTATGCATTGAGACAGGAAGGGAGTGTCAGAGACTATATTAAGACGTTCGAGACGCTATGCAGTAGAGTTCGTGGAGTATCGGGAGTCTCTGGAGGGGTGTTTTATGAAGGGGTTGAAACCCACGATTAGATTGGGACTGAGACAGATGAAGCATGGTAACCTGCGAGAGATGATGACTTCGGCAAGAATGGTGGAGGACCATCAGGATATAAAGAGGAGAGCCCGCGGGTCATGGGGAGGCTCCCCTTTCCGAGGGCGGGATCCTGGAGGGAGGTATGAGAGGCTGTATGCGTTGAGATAGGATGAGAGCATCGGAGACTATATTAAGAAGTTCAAGACGCTATGCAGGAGAGTTCGTGGAGTATCAGGAGTCTCTGAAGGAGTGTTTTATGAAGGGTTTGAAATCCAAGATTAAATTAGAACTGAGACAGCTGAAGCCTGGTGACCTGCGAGAGATGCCTTCGGCAGGGATGGTGGAGGACCATCAGGATATAGAGAGGAGAGCCCGCGGGTCATGGGGAGGCTCCCCTTTCCAAGGGCCGGATCCTGGAGGGGGGCATAAGGCGGCCACAGGGGGGGCAACATCCACAGACGGGGCAGCGACTAGCAAGGACAAGTATGTGGAACCACGACCTGAAGGACATACACGGAGAATGACAGAGGCAGAGATTCTTGACAAGTGGACCAAGGGCATGTGTTTCAAATGCGACGAGAAGTTTACTCTAGGGCACCTGCGGGGACCGTACTTTTCAGATCCTGATAGTGAATGACGATGAAGAGGGTGGAGAGAGTGGTAATGCTGGAAGCCGGTGAGGACGATGATCAGGAGCACATGCACGTGGAATAGCCGACCACACACTTCACGCACCACCTTGAGGACAAGATGGTTTTTCGGGGGTGAAGTAGTGATGTGGCTGATACGTTTGGAGGCCGGGGACATTTTCGTAAAGTAACAAATGATGTAACTTTTCTATTTAAATGGCCAGAGCCGACCCTAATGGGATATGCGAAAATTGTTAAATATTTTCCCCAGTTTATTTCTTTAGTTCATAGATAAATTGTATTAGGAATTTCCCTATTTCTCTTAGATTAATCACTAACTAGTTGGTCTATCTATTCGTAGTCGTTAATTAGCGAATAATTGAATTGTAGTAGCCACATTATAATTTCAGATCTGAGTTTAACAATAAAAATCACATTGTTACCATCAAAACCCTAGCGGATCGCATCACCACCATGGTGCTGGGAATGGCACAGCATAGATGTTCCCACAAGAAATTGGATCTTTCATTCTTCTACTGCAGTCAAAGAGATGTTGCCCAATCTGCGTTTATACAAATAAATTACACATTCTCAATCTTCAGACTGGGCATCATAGAGATGTTATTTAAATCTACAGTGTGCACTCATCGACTCAAAACTATATACTGCCTAAATATATTGTTATACATACTAGTATCGTTAGGCAGCATATTATTAAGAATAAAATAGTATATATACTGTGTGTGTAATCATTGGTTTGCCCAGATTGATTAGTCTGTTGCTTGCAATCAGTTAGAAACCAGGCCAAATTGACCAGATTTGATGGAGATTTTCCATCTGGGGATTAATTTAGCATATTGTTGGGGTGATGTAGTGAGTGTGCCCTTTTTGAGGTGTGTTTCTGCTTCTGCCATCACATTTGCATAAATCCTAATTGCCTGAAATTTCAAAGATGGTTGCATTGTTGCAATCCTTTGTTGTTCAGGTGTTTTTGTTCTGTTTTTAAAGATTGTTTCTTGTTATGAATAGGCCGTGTGACCTTTGGTATTAGGACCTTTGGTATCCACCATTATTGTAAATGACCCTTGGTATCCTTCTTTTGCTATATATATATCTATCTATCTATATTACAATTGAGAGCAGATTTTGAATTTGTCCTATATGGCAATGTCACATCAAGTTTTGGAGGGAAATTTTTGGGTTGAAGAGAAATTTGTTGGGAATACACAAAAACATTGAAATTATGAATAGCCTTTTAATATTAGTTATGAAAAAAATGTTGTGCACACACACAATCTCATCTTGGGAATGGACGCGAGCTGTGGGAGAATGAACGCGGGAGATGCTGCCAACTCATTGATCCGCGTTGCAAAACCCTGTAAAATTTCGATCCCATCTGCTGATATTTCAGGGGAAACTAATAATTATTGATGGTTGTTTAAAATTAGTGGGTCCAAGATTTTTAAAAGAACAGTGTCCCACGGGCACGGGTTATATGTATAAGGCGTCCGTGCCGAAGGCGCCCGCGCCGAAGGCGTCCGCGCCGAAGGCGCCCGCTCCGAAGGCGCCCGCTCCGAAATTGTTTTACGTCGAGTTTGTTGTTCTGCGCCGAAGGCACCCACGTCGAATTTGGTGTTCTGTGTCGAAGGCACATGCGTTGAATTTGTTATTCCGCGCCGAAGGCGCCCGCGCCATTTTTTAACGCTGATTTGTTGTTCCGCGCCTAAGGCACATGCGTCGAAATTGTTGTTTTACATCGAATTTGTTGTTCTGCGCCGAAGGCACCCACGTCGAATTTGGTGTTCTGTGTCGAAGGCACATGCGCTCAATTTGTTGTTCCGCACCGAAGGCACCCACGCCGAAGGCGCCTGTGCCCCTAAATATTGTAAGCTAATTTGTTTTCTTTTAAATTTTGGCTTTGAAAAAAAAATTCACTGAACAAAGATTTCGTAATGGAAAATCTTAAATGAACCGTGCCCGCGGGCACGGGTTATGACTAGTATATATATATATAAGATCTATGGCCTCCACCATATAAATCGATTCTCAATACATTATCAGCACGACGATGCTCTCAAGTTTTTTTTCCACGTCGGCTCAAGAGGGAGACGATGCGCTGAAGCGTTGCCGCCGAAGGCGCCCGCGCCGAAGGCGCCCGCTAAATTGTTGTTCCGCGCCGAAGGCGCCCGCTCCGAAATTGTTTTACGTCGAGTTTGTTGTTCTGCGCCGAAGGCACCCACGTCGAATTTGGTGTTCTGTGTCGAAGGCGCATGCGTTGAATTTGTTATTCCGCGCCGAAGGCGCCCGAGCCATTTTTTAATGCTGATTTGTTGTTCCGCGCCTAAGGCACATGCGTCGAAATTGTTGTTTTACATCGAATTTGTTGTTCTGCGCCGAAGGCACCCACGTCGAATTTGGTGTTCTGTGTCGAAGGCACATGCGCTGAATTTGTTGTTCCGCACCGAAGGCACCCACGCCGAAGGCGCCTGTGCCCCTAAATATTGTAAGCTAATTTGTTTTCTTTTAAATTTTGGCTTTGAAAAAAAAATTCACTGAACAAAGATTTCGTAATGGAAAATCTTAAATGAACCGTGCCCGCGGGCACGGGTTATGACTAGTATATATATATATAAGATCTATGGCCTCCACCATATAAATCGATTCTCAATACATTATCAGCACGACGATGCTCTCAAGTTTTTTTTCCACGTCGGCTCAAGAGGGAGACGATGCGCTGAAGCGTTGCCGGATTGTGACGGAAAAAATTTTCGTAAGACAATGATGCAAATGCTTCGTATGACACTCACAGATCTAGAGGTATTTCTAGATTTGATCAATTTTTTTCTCATGATCATGGTGATTGTTGACCTAGATCTAGTTTTATTTATATCAAAAGCATTTTTAATGCCATATATTATATTTCCTAGATCTAAAACATATCTTTTACGACCTAGAGAACTAATTATTTGTGTATTCATAGCATCATTTGTTATAGTTTTTGCCAGCACAAAATAGTGTCTGTCACTCAAAAAGTTCGGTTTCACTGGCACTTGAAGCTTATGATGTCTGCTATTATGCAGAAACCCAACTTATGGCTATCCTTACAGACAAAAAATAACAATTACATCTTTGTGCATTATTATTCAAACATTAAATGGTAAGATAATTGCATGCAACAGTTATACTTTCAGTGTGTCCCTTCAAATCAAATTAGAGATCTTAATCATTGTTTTGAGCATGAAACATAATGAGTCTTTTGCTAGTAAAAGTTTGCAGTTTGGATTTGTGGTACGAATGGGATCATTTACAATTTATTTGTGCACTGTGAAATTTATGGTCAATTAATTTGAATGTTAGGTAATTGGTTGATCTCAAGGCATATTTCTTCCAAACGGGGGATTTTGATATGATGGGAGTTTATGCTCGCATCAAAATAAATAATAACAAAAGTTGGCTTTTTGTTATGAATAGGTTGTGTAACCTTTCATGTATCCACCCCTTGAGATTCTAAACTTTATGTATTAATATATTAGTGAGGCTAGGCAACCTTCTAGCTAACACATTTTCCTTAGAAACTCGTCATCTCATTTTTATCGTCCCCGGCCTGAAGCCGGCACACCCCAACAACCAAAAGGCCGAGGTCGATCTCCACACGGCAGTGAGCTTTTCAAGTTGATCGCAGGGGCTCAACATGGCGATCTGATTCATTAATTTGTGGTCTGCAATTTTTTTCCGATTTTTATATGCATTATTTTCTGCAATTGATCCTGGCCTGTAACATTATTTAGCCAGTCTTAACTTCAAATTATGCCATGCTTATTTGAGCCTAACCGTTGCAAATGATTGTTGGGTTTGTTTTCTAGGCTCATAGGCCTGAAAATATTATGGCTATTGCTTATATATATTGTAGGCCTTAGTGCTATTTCAATTAATTTGTTTTTGGCCATATTGATTAGCACATAGTAACATATTATGATACATGATCAAATTAATTTCATTCCGTGAGTAAGAATATTTTGAAATTATTTTTAAGATTAGTTCTTGAAAATATAAATTGATTAGGAATTAATTAATTTGATTAAGTGTATTAGTTCCTTAAGATTTATATGCATGAATTTGTTTATGCATAGTAAGAGCAAGAAATGTTTAGTTGCTCAAGATTATATTTCTAATGGAACTTATGACTTATATGCACATGTTACTTAGAGATATCGATAATATATGTTTTCAGGCTCGTTCAGTTTTAAATTTTTCTGAACATGACCCGATTCACCCGGTGCATTTCGCAGGCAGCCCGAACCCTCCGTTTCCACTACATACCTCACGAAAATTTTCATTTTGGGTTAAAGTCCCACGAAGTTTTCATGGGTAGGTCATATAAATCAAGGCATCTTAATAACAAAAGATTAATTGCACAATTGATCATAATTATATTTTTTGCATGCATCACTTGGGATTTTTTTCATGCTTTATATGAATTCCCTATGTTGACACAATTAATACACATATACTCATAACTATAATTATGTATTATTGCACATGATTAATTATATTTTTCAAAAGTTTAAAAATCATATCTATATTGACGATTGAACCTGAAGTTCAAAATCAAATGTCAATACCCTTCTGACCAAACAAAATACAAGGGATTATTCGAAAAACTATTCATGCCATCTTCTTAAAGATGCGCACTTCGCAGTAAAGATCTCTCCGATCTATGGTCTATATAGACCAATATGGACACCGAAAGTCTGTCATAACACCGCTAAACTCTTTTAGAGTAATCTCATTTTACATGGAAAGACTCGTGAATCTAGCCTTAAGTATAAGCTTACTCCTGAAGTCGTGGCTTAATACATAAGTGAGAAATAATTTATGACATTCGCACCCACGTATTTATTCCCCTTAAGCATGTTTCTCTATCCACATAAAAACTAAATGACTCAAGTAAAAAATGGCCTGAAGACCATAAAGGAGCATTCAAATAGACTTTCAAAAGTCTCACATAAATTTTAAAATTGGAAGTGTAGAAACAAGCTCATTCCCTTGAATATGTCTCTTTAGAGATACTAATATTCATTCTTCCTTATAAATAACAATATGGAAGAGTGAAAACAGTGGAAGTCCTGAATAAAATGAGAAAGGGAAGATATGATCTACATCGACGTAGAGTAAGCAATGGCAAACCAATATCAGACCAGATGTTCTGATAAGACCCATAATGATTTTGCAACATGAATGTGCATTAACTTATGCCATATAAAAATATATACATATCTAATCTAAACGACGAAATGTCCAATTGAAAACTGTTCTTGGGACGTCTGCTTGAGATTCAGGCTTTGCAAACCTGAATAATCTATATGAGGATGCCCAATACTCTTAAAATCAATAAAAGAAACTTACCAAGTTTCGATGGATATTCGTCAAAACGAAATCCCTAAATATGACTCAAGAAATCAATGAAGCCTGAAGCTTTGTCCCACTATGATCCGCGTAATAGTCAATGTGAAGATGAGATCATTCACAGTTAGAACACACTTCACCTATTAGCGGACAAAATTAACTTGAGCATTTTAATGGACTTTCATAAGTCCCACATAAATTCGAAAAGAGGAAGCAAATGGAACGCCAGAATTGTCCAGAATTGCCCAACTATTAACTTTGGAACGATATAATATACCACCTTGTATTGATGATGCAAGACATCATTATTTAATCCTATAAATCTGAACAAAATGGTGAAGCTTTCATTGTCCCATTCATAAGGGAAAAATGATTACGAGATTATCTCCATTCACGTAAACATTGACTCTCTTCACTTCCTCAAAATAATTTAAGATGATATATTTACTATCATCATTAACATAATAAAACCTTTAGGTCTCTTGAGAGTATTTGAGGGATAAAAGTGGACTTATCCACTCCCTACATAGGGCTGATGATGTACTTTAGAGTACGCATCCATATATCCTCTAAAAATGGTCATTATCAAACCTATTATCCAACCGCAGTCCAGCTTTTAACAGCATATAGGACACATTAATAAATGGCGGGAACATTGGATAACACTGAAAAATCAAATAATATTTACAACCGGAACAATGTCGAACACCCTGAAGTTTGTGTTCACACCCAAAAATGGTTTATATAAATAAATCATTAAAATGATTAAAATGGATTACTTATCCATTAAAAATCCAGTTGTAGGTGACTACATGGGGACATGCAATTACAATACAAACCATCAAAACGTCTCCTTAGAACCTATTTATATGAGCCTGATCACCTCATATAAACAGTTTCCAAGAGCCCCTAACGGGGAAGCGTTTAGAGCACATCTTATAGATTGTGTCATGATGAGTATACATCCACATATCACCACTATAAACCATCAAAATGCAGTTTTAGAACTATTTATCGGAAGTAATTACCCCAGATAAATAGATTCCGAGCACTCCGAACAGGGAAAGCATTTAGAGCACATCTAATAAATTGTGCCTTTGATGGGTCATCATATAAAGAATTGATAATGAAGATTAAATCCTGAAGATCCTTCACATTCAGAACTCTTTAAATTCCCAATATTAGGTCTTGACCATTTCACATATCATGAACAGTGATGAGATCATGAAGATACACACTACTGAAACTGTTAAACATTTTTTGGACATATTTACTGGCAATCCGAATATTGTCGAATTCACGCATCCATGCTGCTAAAAATCCAGCTAGGATTGACATACAAAAAATAATGGATGCAATCCACCAGTAGCAGAAGTGGATGTCTTCAATGAATGATAGGACATACCACGAGGCTCCAAAGAGATGAAAACTCTTGGAGACTTTTAAACAATACCACCACAGGAAAGTGAGCTCATCTCCATATCCTCTCCCTTTCTAGAACTTCTAAAAGAGATGAATCTGGAATAAATTGAAGTACTATTGTATAATGTACGTACATGGAGAGGTGTTTGGATAAAAAACACACGTGTCGACAACTTATTCACATTTCATTTTGTCACTAAATGTGATAATTATAAATATCGTTCCACATTCCATTGCCTGAAGCAAATGTAGAGATTGGCCAAAATGTGGAACAAGACAATAATAAGCTTAGCTGGACTCGCTTATAAAACGTGAAGTATTTGGACCAGAAGTCCTGATATTAAAAGATATCAAACATGTGGGCATGATGAGTATTGAATAAACACAAATAATAAATAAATAAAATTGTTTGCTATAAGCAACATGATATAGCTTAGATGTTCATTTCGCTGAAACCAGACAGTAATCAAGTAAGATGAGCTTGACTCACTTACAAATAAAATTAATGCATCATGTTCCCTGGTTATGTTTGCGAAAATCATGTGATTGGCAAAGGAAAATTTTGGGTTTTTGCTGTTATGGATGTTGTGACATCATACACTTATAGATTTATTCCTAATTTTCTTACTTGCTTGAATAGACTCTGAGAAGTCTATTCTATGAAAAAATATAAAATACAACCTAGAAAATTCCTAAAGAAAATAAGGACTCTTTCTAAAGGTTGTCTTTGCATCTTTAAAATAGCAAAGAAAATGATTTGAGATAATATTTGTAAATGACTCAAATCTCATCGGATCTCCTGAAGAGAAAACCGAAATATCTGATTAAGCCTACCTATCATATATGATATGAAAGACCTAGGGAAAAATCTAGGCTTACAGACTTATCATCCAGAAGATGATCACATCGTTTAGAAGATGAAAACTCTCATCCAGAAGATGAACAAAGCATCCAGAAGATGAAACTCTCATCCAGAAGATGAACAAAGCATCCAGAAGATGAAACTCTCATCCAGAAGATGAAACGATCATCCAGCAGATGACAACATCATCCATAAGATGATCATACAAAAGATAAAAATAACATCTAGAAGATGAATATCATTTGATATTTAACTTCATACACCTGAAATTGATGAAGAAACATAGATAATTGTAATCCACTAAATACAACTATTGGTTGTATGGATGTACATATAGACCCCTTCCGTTCACTAGAAGAGGGGAAGGATATCCTAGGTCCTGAAGTGCCTTACATGAGTGTCATTGGTACACTCATATATCTGGCCAACTCCACTCTTCTCTATATAGCGTTGACAGTAAATATGTTAGCCAGATACAGTGTAGCGCATGTAGCGCGTCACTAGACCGGAGCTACGCATCTTCTGCGCTACCTCAAAAGGTCAATATTATAAAGGATTATCCTCCATGTTAAATGTATTTGCAGATGTTGATTACAGATTATCACGATGACAACAGACTTTGGATACGGGTTTTAGCCACGAAGGAAAAGCTATATCCTGGATATCTGCAAAGCAGGTGACTAAGGCAACATCATCCTACCATTCCGAGAAGCTCATCATCCAAGAAGAAAATCAA
Source organism: Scilla litardierei (assembly GCA_030789695.1). NCBI lineage: Eukaryota > Viridiplantae > Streptophyta > Magnoliopsida > Asparagales > Asparagaceae > Scilla > Scilla litardierei. Next base: position 17,597,147 of record CM061134.1, on the reverse strand, counting down.
GAGTATGCATAGCTACGTCCTGAAGTATCTCGCAGACACAATGACGACTGGGTCAGAGACTAGAGACATGGAGCTATCTACCGAGTCTGCAGACCATGCCACTTTCCTAGCCCATCCTTGAGGAAGCTACATTAAATGCAATGAGACATAGCACACCTTTTCAGAGGAGCTCTCGTAGATTCAGTAGCTGACATATATGAGCGATACTTGTACAGAAGAGCGATGCTTGTATTTTGTATTTATTCTCGGAATGTTTTAGATGAGATTGATGTATAGCTAACTATGAGATCTGCAAGGCTGAAGCATGTACAGATCAGGGGGAGTTAAATATAGAGTTGTACTCTTTTTCCTTAACTATAGTTTTTTCCCACTGGGTTTTCCATAGCCAAAGGTTTTGACGAGGCAACCACATTAACTCTGGATCCAGAAGTATCCATTTCTAGTGATATCCATAGAACAGTGGAAGTTAAAGAGACTTGTAGTCTCTAAACCAGGATCCAGAAGTATCAACTCATGTGATACTAATAAGCACTATGAATCCTGAAGTATTCATATGCCGAGTTTACAATGATGGATTGATAAGGAAAAGTGTTATGAATAGGCCTTGTGACCTTTGGTATTAGGACCTTTGGTATCCACCATTATTCTAAATGAGCCTTGGTATCCATCTTTTGCTATACATATGATCTATGGCCTCAACCATAGAGATCGATTATCAACATTTCTATTAAACTTTGAGGCTTTAGTATTTCACTGCTTCAATTCATGTTCCTCGAAATACATCTTTTTGTTTGATTGACCCCTTCGGTATAGCGGTTTGCGTGTTTGTTATTCTTTTCAAACCGCATCTCTGTCAATATAATTCAACATAATGGCTTTTGAAGCTGAACAGACTAATCAACCAGGGTAAGCCAATGAACAATCAAATGCTGCATTCAACACTCCTTTCTCCAAAATTTGGTCTTTGAATCAATTGTACAACCAATCCCATTGGCAATGCAGTCCACGGATGGCTATTACCATGAGGATAGTGGCATTGTAGCCCAGGTGATCGGCTGTATTTATGCACTCAACGGTCCAATTTCCCCTCCATAATGGTGGTCAGCCATCCAGCTTCTTCGGCGGTAAACTGTCAAATGGTTGCAAGTTTCAAATGAAGATCTGACCATCTGTCAGTACTGAATCCTGATAAATATCATGTTAGGATCTTGTTGCAGATATCGATGTGACCATCAAAACAGTAGCATAATATATCCAGCCGCATGAGCTATATCTATGCTCCAGGGTCGGGCAACTGAGCAACAGCTCAAATTATGAAACATGCTCATTTCCTCTTCATCGTGGCGGTTGACCATCAATTCTGCAGAAAGTGTCATAATGCACACAAACTCCAACAAGAGAATTTCAGAAATTTTTGATGAGCCCTGACTGTCACTCGAGTTAAGATGGCATGGTCTTGCATGGTCCTCCCACTACCAAATTTTAGGTTGCTTTTCTTGTTTGCTATCAAGAATCCCCAGACCCTTGATCGAGCAGCTGTCCGAGAGCTCAAGTCCTGTGCATTTCACGAGGACCAGGACTTTTTCCAAAATAAATTGTTCGATACATCAAGTATGAAGGATCCTATGGAAATCCAAAGGGCACTAACTCCCGGAATCAGAACATGGCATTATCAACGTTATCACCAGTGCCATTAGTAATAAGACACACATCTGTCAGCTATATGCCTCCAGAAAGAATATCACCTCCAGAATGGGAACAATTAAAGGCACAACACAGAAGAATCAAATCATATATAAAGTTTAAGCTGCTCTAATAGTACCGCCAGGAACATTTTCAGTTTCACAAACAAAGTTGAGATTATTCAACTTGTTCAATCTACCACATAATGCTGACAAGATTAGAAGATATATCTATATGAAAGAAAGAAAAACTAATTGTATGTGATAAACTAACTGTATGCGATAGAATATTATTTATAAAACATTTCATCAACAATAAACTTAAGCATACTCAAAAATGTCCTGATAATGTAAGAATTTCTTATCCCAACAGCCATATCCAAATTATAGGTTGCAATAAACTCAAGACTTCATTTTTTTCCCCAAAAAAGACAAGATATACTTGGTCATTTTGTTAGTAAAGGGTAACAGATACATACGACAATGGTTATTTCATGCTGGCGACGATATGCTTCTACAGATAAGCTGCCACCTGCATCCGAAGATCCATGAGCCCTAGCAGATACCCTCGAACTATGGGTGCTATGCCCATGGGCATGCCCAATATCTCCCAAGCCTTGAACAGAATTAGAGCCGCTAGGTCGACCACCTTGATGCTGCAACTCAATGTAAGTAACAGTGAATTAGAACTCAAAAAGACACAGATGCTTTATGCATAAAATAGAACATAATGTCATATATTTCTTATGCATAAAATAGACCATAATGTCGTATATTTCTACATATATAAAAGTTCTAATACAACAATAAAGTAAGTTTACAATTAAAAAGACAACCCTTTAAGAGGAAGACGGTAAAATAAATATATTGTCTGCGCAGACTGATAGACCCAAATGACATTCATGCATTTGATTTTATTTGCCCGGAAAACCAAAGTTTAATTTCAGGTCACTCCTCACAAATCAAAGACGTTTCCTAATATATATCATGGTCTGGCCTAATTAGCTACAAAGAGGTACAAAAGACCTAGGTGGCACACCACCAAGAATTAAGAGAGCGATGCTAGGATTGGAGAATTCGACCACTGGAAAAATGCTTTCTTTACATCTGATAAAGGCTATGGCTAAGCATAGGCAGCAATAGACTACAAAGAGGGAAGCACCCAAGAACGGGGAGGAAAGCCGCTACTTGCAGTGTGAAAGCTCCCATGAGGAGGAAAGAGCTTCCCTAAAAGGGATAAATATTAATCAATAAGTCTAATTACATATCCAACTGCCCACGCTGATCATTCTCCGCAAACGCTTATTAACCTCTTACTTTGTGATATGTGAACCTGAGAAATTCAACACCGGACTGCAATAGTGTGCCTTGCATTTTAATCCAAAACCCCCTTTAACGGCATATTAACCCCACAAAGGAAATGGAGCTGTTATAGCATAATCTATTCATTTCTATACAGAAGCTATCAGCAAGCACATCAAAGATCAAAATCACCTCTTTGTATCAATGAAAAGGACAAGAACAAGAAAAATGAAACACTTTGCTTGTATGTTCAATTAAAATCATCTATCTATGAGCCAAAAAAACTAAACTGAAGTTTAAAGAACTAAGCAAGCAATCATTAAAGACAAAAAGTTGATGAACAAAAGTATTACCTGATTGCCTTTTGATCGCCCAGCCTCATCACGAGACTCCCCACGATGAACTGATGAGCTCACCGACATTGACGCCGGCTTCGCCGACGGCGGAGGGAGTGGCGGCTGGCCTGGAAGCTTCTCCTTGACCGGCTTCACGTACTGAGTGACATTAGTGACGGGATTCCAGTAGTAGAGATATCCAGTGCTCCCATCGACCAAACCCTTCCACGGCTCTGGCAGTGTCGGGTCCTCAGGAGCGTACCTCGGCCCACTCCCGTTCGACGAAGCCGAAGGCATCCTGAATTCGAAACCCTATATTTTCAATAAACTCCGAAAGTATCGGCTCTAAGATTGCAAATAACCGTAAAAGACGGAATTTTTGGCCGGAATCTGAGATTGGACCGAAGAACAGCTACTTTCTAGAATAAATTGGGAGGCTTCTGAGGGGTTTCGTTGGGGTTTCAAAACCTTAGCTCGGATACTTGTAGCAGAATCCCGATAGATCTGAGATTGAGAGGGGGGAGCCTAGGGTTTGAAGGAAAGTTTGTGCCCTTCTCTCTCTCTCCCTCGATCGCTTTCTCTCTCAAGAAAATAGAGGCCAAAAAAAGAGAGGGAGAAAAGCACGAGAGCGGAATCTTATCGCTGACGTTGGCCGGCTAAAATCGGGCAGATCAGTTCGCATCGGGTCGCAATGATCGCAATGATGGATTTGTAGGGCTTGTTCTTTTGAGGGCCTGTTTCTTTGCAAGGAAAGCGTCCGAGAAAGTCTTAAAAATCTACTGTTCCGCGTCACTTCTCTCACTGTTCACCAAAATCCCTTTTGATCTTTCCCTCGGCCTGTTTCTTTGAGGAGAAAGGTGAGCGCGATTCCTCCGCCCTCTCTCTCCGACGTGTCTAGGCACTTTCTCGGCTGCGAAATCCCCGGAATTTGTGGGGATTGCAGGCGGGAATCCTTGATTTGGGCCCCGCTGAGATCACCTCACCCCTCTTTCTCGGGCGCGGGAGGCAACCGCCGTCTGATCTTGGTGGTTTAGGGTTTCAAACGGGATTTCTAGGGTTTCAAAGAGGCAGATCTTGCTGAGGTGTGCCAAGCTTAGGGCTTTTCAACGCCGGCGAAGCTTTGTGCAGAACCCTAGCAGATCGGTTAGGGTCGAGGTGATTTCTGAACGCCTGCTTGCTCGAAGGTATAATTTCTGAAGCCCTACGTTAACTTTTGGCATTTTCAGTTGATGAACTTGATGAAATGGGTTTTTGATATGTGATTTTTGTACTGAATGTTTGCATGACGTTAGGGTTTCGAAATTCTGTGATTTTTGAAACCCTCTGCCTTGAGCAATATGTGATTTTCTGATTTTGTTGGTTTGGGTGATTTGAAGAGAGGGTTTCGAAATTTTGTGATATTTCAACCAATCGCTTCGATGATTATGCGGTTATGAGGTTGTGATTTAGTGGGTGATGCACATTGGTGATGTTATTTTGGGATTTCTCACCCATTTGCTTCGATGAAATTCTGTTGCTTATGATGATGGGAATATGTGCATGATTCTAGTTAATGATCCCCATTTACAACATATGTGAATTAACTAAATCCACATAATCAACGCAAAGAAACAGGCCCTACGGTGTGCATTATTCCAAAAAGCCCAGTGATGAAAAATAAAAATATGAAGTTGGAATGAGAGGATGGGATAAAGTTATATATGCTGGAGGGCGTGCTTGAAGGTTCCTGTTAATAACATATTTGTGCAAACGAGGGTTTTTCAATTTTTCTGAAGTGAAAGGGGTTATTTTTGAAATATTATAAATGCCTCGATTACAATATTAAATAACAAAAGATTTGATGAATTTTTTTGCGCATGTCTCATTATTTCAGCTTGGGGTTTTTGTTGTTGTTATGTTTGGAGAATGTAATAAATATGTGGGCCATGGGTCCTACATATGTGATTTAGGTATGGAATGGGATGGTCATGGTTAAGTGTTATTGATTTTTTGGGGATTGGGTCATTGATGAATTATGTGTTTTTTTGGTGGTATTATTTGGGAATTTGTATCACTTTTTTTGTCAAGGGTCATTGTGTCATTTTGGGAATTTGATGTTATTATGTGTGGCAACTTTCAACAGTTTTTGGTGCATGGCACCTATCTCCTTGTTGATGTTATGTAATGGGATGATCATGGATAACTGTATAAGACGTTTTGGGAATTGGATAATTTATGAATTCAGTGTTTTTTTGGTTATAGTCTATGGGGCTTCGTATCACTTTTTTTTGGCATGGCTCCTTGTGGCATTTTGGGTTTTTGATGTTATTATGTTTGGCCAATTTTAACAATTTTTGGTGCATGGCACCTAGCTCCTTGTTGATGTTATGGAATGGGATGATCATGGATAAATGTTTAAGACATTTTGGGGATTGGGTCATTGATGAATTATGTGTTTTTTTGGTTATATTTCAATAGGGGCTTTGTCTCAGATTTTTTTTGCTTGTCTCCTTATGTCATTTTGGGTTTTTCCTTTTGGTTGGTTTGGCTAATTTTATCAATTTTTGGTGCATGGCACCTAGCTCCTTGTTTCAGTTTTGGTGTGTTTTGGGCATGTATCCTTGTTGCACAAATGGTGTTAACAGGCAGGAGCAACTGCAACGCAACCAGATGTGTGACTATGATTACAAAATTTATCTGAGGGCCAGTGATTTGGAGTTGCACAATTTTATCTGAAAGGTGTTATTCATATGTAGTATGTTATGAAAATAATTAACATTAAATAAATGTGTTATTCTATTAAGGGTGACATGGATACACAAGGAGACCATTCGGGGTGTGAGTTATGTACCGCCGCCGCAGCTGCAATAACGTTTGTCGTACTAGCCTTACAATTGCACAATTCCGCTAGGTCCGACCCTATACCCAGAGAGCCCTCAGCTATGCGGGATCTGCATAGGAAATCCCACATGCGGAGAATTTTGTGGGGGTCGGAAAGTAGCTGTTTGCACTACCTACGAATGCGCAGACATGCTTTCATGAATCTTGCAGCATTAATGCGCCAGCGTGATCTTCTCAAGGACACTATTCATGTATCCGTAGAGGAGCAGGTGGCCATGTTCCTTCATATGGTAGGGCACAAGTCAAAGAATAGGGTAATGCAAGTGGATTTCATAAGGGGAGGGGGGACAGTGAGCCGATATTTTAACAAAGTGATGGCGGGACTGTGTGCACTTAGGGATATGTTCGTGAAGCAAGCTCCGAATGAGACGCCGCCGGAGATACTTAATAATCCAAATTGGTTCCCATATTTTAAGGTACGTGTGAGTATATGTATATGTGGCAGTATAATAAGGATCGCTTTTGTTGCTGCACAGTGTTCACATTTAATATGTTGTAGGACTGCATCGGTCTCATTGATGGGACGCACATAGACGCCACGCTACCAGCAAGGCTCGTACCCCGGTTTAGAGGGCGAAAGGGGGTGACGCAGAATGTGCTTGCAGCTGTTACCCCAAACAAAAGATTCACATACGTACTTGCCGGGTGGGAAGGATCCGCAAATGATTTTACGGTCCTGAAAGATGCATTGTCTTTACCCCCCCCACTGGGGCTGCGAGTGTACGAAGGTAATATATTAAAATTAACATATAACTAAGTTGTACGTATCTCAGATAGCGTCTGAACAGAAAACTGGTTGCCTTTGTATGCATGTAGGTAAATATTACCTTTGCGATGCTGGATATACTACAATGCCAGGATTCATATCTCCATACAGGGGAGTTAGGTACCATTTGAAGGACCATACTGATCGGGTTCCGCGAAATCGACGAGAGCTATTCAACCTACGCCATTCTACATTAAGATCAAAGATAGAGTCCACATTTGGTATCCTAAAGAACAAGTTTAAAATATTGACATCCAAACCGCACTACCCATTCAAGACACAGGTCGCTACCGTCCTATCGTGCACTGTTTTGCATAACTACATCCAAATTGCAGATCCTCATGACCCCCACCTTAATGAAGAAAGTGATGGTGTTGAGGAGGAAATAGAGGGTATCGATGAGAGGGATGACGATGTTATTGATCTATCCCAACAGGGTACTGTTCGAGAACAAACCGCACAACGGGATAGATGGAAAATGCGCAGGGAGCAGATGGCGTGGGATATGTGGGTGGACTACTGTAGCATAAATAACAACGGGAACACTGAAGAACATGGCCTATGAGTTTGTCGTAGTATTTGCTTACCTTGTCTGAACAATTTACTTATGTCCTTGATTATTGCATTACGGTTGGTGTGTTTAGTATAACAATAGTTGCATGCTTTGGGTGAGCGTTGTAAACATTTATAATTCTGTATTTTTCCACCATTCGGCTTCATTTCACTGATGTTTATTGTAAAATTATGTTGTTTAATTTTCAGAATATTGATGTTGTAGGGATGGAAGGATCTAAAAAATCAGGGCATGGGGGCGAGCCATCCCCGGATGGGAGTGAACCGATGTATCACGTATATGAAAATCATTATGGGACACAACGTGGAGAGGCCGAAAGGAGGGTGGAACCCCTTCTCAACCGGCCAATTCCTATGCGGGTTCCTCATAACCCCTACCAAATGCTTGGGTTCCAATCTGGTGCAGCTGGAATGCCGTATCAACAGTATGGAACTTACAGCTTGCCCTTGCAAATGCCCATCTCCCCTCCAATGCAAATGCCCATGTCTCCTCCATTACAAATGCCCATGTCTATGCCCTCGCAAAGTGGACATGGGTATATGCATATGCTACAAGGGGGAGACATCCCCAATTTCAGACCCCCCTCGTCTCATGGTGCATTCGCGATGCACACGCCACCAAGTGGCACTGAAAGAACACCCGGCAGTGACTCCTCGAGGAAGTCGAGCCGGCGTAGTGAGGATGCCGAGGGTTCTGTCTCAAGTCCAAGCAAAAAGCTGAAGCAACCATCCTCTTCGTCACAGCAGAACAAAATTTGGAAGCCCGAGCACGATGCCACCCTTATTCCATTGCTAGCTGATCTTGCACGTCAGGGCCTTAAGGTCGATAAGACCTTTAAAGGGGCCGCCTTCAATGCAGCTGCAGCGGAAATCAATAAAACTCATGGGACGTCGTTCACTAGTGGTAATGTGAGGAACCATATGAAATCATTGAAGACACGTCTCAAGGATGTTTACTCTTGCATGGAAATGAGCGGTGCGGGCTGGGATGCTGAGAAGAAGATAATTGAGCTGGATCCTGAGACTTTTGACACGTGGGCGGCGGTAATTACTTCTATCTTATACATAGTCTACCTACCAGAACATAAAATATAAATATGAATATGGTATATTCATATATTATCTGCTACTCGTTCAGGCGAACCCTCGGAAGCGCGCGTATGTCAACCAACCAATACCATGGTTTGCTGATTTGGTTGTCATCATTGGGGATGACGCTGCTAGGGGGGATATGTCATGTTCCTTGTTCGATAGCTTTGGAGGCCCATTTTCTGGAGGGGAAGGTGAGCCCGTAACGCCTGACCCTACACATATTCGTACTCCACCCCACGATGTCCCTGAGGACATCCCCACCCAGGCTTCGACAGGAGAGTGTGCACATGGGGGGACAAGAAATACTACCCCACCCTCGCTGGGGAAGAAGAAACAGCGGCGCCGCGCCGTGAGGGAGGACCCGGATGTAATGCGGGAGATAGCAATCAATGTGAAAGAGGTCGCTGAGGCTATTAGGAGTGCACACTCCCAGCCCCACTGGACTGAACTCTTGCACATAGTGTGTACGCGTTTACGGAGTACCCTCACCACCTCCTGTTGAAGTTGTATCAAGATCTTAGCATTAATGAGCTGGCTGGGCGTCAATTTTTGGCTGTGCCACAGCAGAGTCGAAAGCTTATACTTGAAGATTTAGTGGCAGAAATGAACAGTGACTTGAGGAACGCTGGATATGGTAGCGGAGATGGCGTCGGATAGAAATGAGATTGGGTGGATTATAAGGTATGGTGGTTGCGTGGGGAGTAGAGGTCGTTGGGGTTGGGTATGTTTTTTATGGGTACGTATGAAACATATTGGCATGTCGCATTGCTGTTTTTTGTGTGGCGTGTCTCCTAGATGCTTTATGTGTGTGAATGTGAACAATGTGACGTAGGCTAATGGGTGCAGGGTATGTGGCATGTCTACATAATGCTGGGTGACTTGATATGAAACATATTTGCAATGCTCTATGGTTCAATTTTTTGGTTAATGTCTCACTTTTGATGATTTGGCTGCATGGTACATATTTTGGTATATTTTATCCATGTTGTTTTTTGTTGTTATGTGATACATATGGGCAGGGCCTACTGGTGCAGGTTTTGGGCCATGTCTCCATGTTGCAGTGTGTGATATTATGAAACATAAGTGGATGGCTCCTATTATCAGATTTGGTTTATGGCTCCTTGTAGATGTTTCCCTATAAGCCCAATGATGAAGATATGTACATGATCCCTGTGTCCATGGGATATGAAAAAGATAGGTGGATATAGGCTGGATGGTTCCACTATCTCTGCGTGTGTGTTATGTGATGGAGCAACTGCTTATGACCACCTTGATTTATTGCTAACTAAACTTTCTTCCTGAGGGCTACAAAATCATATATGTTTCTCAATGTGCACCGCAGGACCAATGTGCAAAGCCCCAAAAAAATGAAATTGGCAAAAAAATCACATATGTTTCAGCCTTATGATGAATAACATATAATGATCACTTTGTCCCTCGGTTATGAAGAAAAAGTTGTATTAGGTGTGAAGGTTCATTAAAAATGAGCAACCGCCTAATACATACTGAAGGCTTATAAACATGTTACCCTGATGGCTTAGAAACATATGTGATTTTTTCGCAGTTTTGTTCTCTGATGGGGCATTGGAAATTGGTGTTGCTGTGAACATTGAGAAACATATGTGATTTTTACCCAGTTTCATTTTCTGGTGGGCCATTGAACATGGGTGCTGTTGTGCACATTGTGAAACATATGTGATTTTTTTAGCCAATATCATTATTTTGTGGGCTTTGCACCTTGGTCCTGCTGTGCACAATGTGAAACATATGTCATTTTGTTGGCAATTTAATTTTTTTGATAATCATATGTGATTTTGTTTCCCACTTTCAGTTTTCTGGTGGCTTGGCACAATGGTCCTGCTGTTCACACTTAGCAACATATGTGATTCTTTAGCCAAGTTCATCTTTTTGGGTGATATGCACATAGGTCCTGCTGTGCACAATGCGAAACATCTGTGATGTTGTTGCCAATTTAAGTTTTTTTTCCCACATATGTGAAATTTTTCCCAATTTCAGTATTATGTTTTCTTTTCACATTGGTGCTGATGTGCACAATGAGAAACATAGGTTATTTTTTAGCCAAATTAATTTTTTGGGGGTCTATGCACATATGTCCTGCTGTGCACACTGAGAAACATATGGGATTTTGTTGCCAATTTCAATTTTTTATATACATATGTGAATTTTTTAGCCAATTTCATTTTTTTGGGGGGCTTTGCACCTTGGTGCTGCTGTGCACACTGAGTAACAGATGTGATTCTTTTCCCTCTTTCAATTTTCTGCTGGCTATGCACATTGGACCTGATGTGAACAATGAGCAACATAGGAGATTATTTAGCCAAGTTCAGTTTTTTGGGTTCTATGCACATTGGTCCTGCTGTTCACAATGAGAAACATATGTGATGTTGGATCCACTTTCATTTTTTGTGCAACTTATTTGACTTTTTTCCCACTTTCATTATTTTGGTTGCTTTGCACAATGGACCTGCTGTGCACAATGAGAAACCTAGGTGAGTTTTTAGCCAATTTCTTTTTTTTGGGGTCTATGCACATATGTCCTGCTGTGCACACTGAGAAACATATGGGCTTTTGTTGCCAATTTCAATTTTTTATATACATATGTGAATTTTTTAGCCAATTTCATTTTTTTGGGGGGCTTTGCACCTTGGTGCTGCTGTGCACACTGAGTAACATATGTGATTCTTTTCCCTCTTTCAATTTTCTGCTGCCTATGCACATTGGACCTGATGTGCACAATGAGCAACATAGGAGATTCTTTAGCCAAGTTCAGGTTTTTGGGTGCTATGCACATTGGTCCTGCTGTTCACAATAAGAAACATATGTGATGTTGGATCCACTTTCATTTTTTGTGCAACTTATTTGACTTTTTTCCCACTTTCATTATTTTGGTTGCTTTGCACAATGGACCTGCTGTGCACAATGAGAAACCTAGGTGAGTTTTTAGCCAATTTCTTTTTTTTGGGGTCTATGCACATATGTCCTGCTGTGCACACTGAGAAACATATGGGCTTTTGTTGCCAATTTCAATTTTTTATATACATATGTGAATTTTTTAGCCAATTTCATTTTTTTGGGGGGCTTTGCACCTTGGTGCTGTTGTGCACAATGAGTAACAGATGTGATTCTTTTCCCTCTTTCAATTTTCTGCTGGCTATGCACATTGGACCTGATGTGCACAATGAGCAACATAGGAGATTATTTAGCCAAGTTCAGTTTTTTGGGTTCTATGCACATTGGTCCTGCTGTTCACAATGAGAAACATATGTGATGTTGGTGCCACTTTCAATTTTTTTTGCAACATATTTGACTTTTTTCCAAATTTCAGTATTTTGTTTTCTTTGCACATTGGTGCTGATGTGCACAATGAGAAACATAGGTTATTTTTTAGCCAAATTAATTTTTTTGGGTTCTATGCACATATGTCATGCTGTGCACACTGAGAAACATATGGGATTTTGTTGCCAATTTCAATTTTTTTATATACATATGTGAATTTTTTAGCCAATTTCATTTTTTTGGGGGGCTTTGCACCTTGGTGCTGCTGTGCACACTGAGTAACATATGTGATTCTTTTCCCTCTTTCAATTTTCTGCTGCCTATGCACATTGGACCTGATGTGCACAATGAGCAACATAGGAGATTCTTTAGCCAAGTTCAGGTTTTTGGGTGCTATGCACATTGGTCCTGCTGTTCACAATGAGAAACATATGTGATGTTGGTGACACTTTCATTTTTTGAGCAACATATTTGATTTTTTTCCCCACTTTCATTTTCCTTGTTGCTTTGCACATTGGACCTGCTGTGCATACTTAGAAACATATGTAATTCTTTAGCCAATTTCATTTTTTGGGGTGCTATGCACATATGTCCTGCTGTGCACAATGAGATACATATGTGGTTTTGTGGCCAATTTCAAATTTTTTAGAAACATATGTGAATTTTTTTAGCCAATTTCATTTTTATGGGGGCTTTGCACATTGGTGCTGCTGTGCACACTGAGTAACATATGTGAATTTTTTCCCTCTTTCATTTTTGGTTGGTGCATTGCCCTGTGGCTGATCCTAGCCCAATGATGAAGATAATTAGCTGATCCCCTTGTCCCTCGGGTATGAAAAAATAGGTGGTTATAGGCTGGATGGTTCCATTACCAATGAGGGGGAGAGATGTGATGGAGCAACTGCTTATGTCCACCAGGATTTATTGAAAAATTAACTTACATCACCTGAGGGCTTATGTATATCATAAACACAAACAACTACATTGAGCCATGACCCAAATATTGACCCTATGAGCCATTCACATATGTTTCAGCCTGCTGATGATGAACATATATATACTGTTCAATTTGTCGCTATGTTACGATATTGCCTTTTTTCTTTTACTTCTGAATTAAGCCAGGTGGTGTATTCTTACGCGGGGTTGTCACTGTCTGTAGGTACGCTGCTTCCCCCATTTTTCATTTCATTGTTATATCTCTTTAAATCATTATTCACGCTAATATTTTTTTTTCTTGCAAGGTTAAAATGAGCACCGGTTCCAGCTCTTCTATTCAATCCAGACCCAGATTTGCTGCAGGCGGGGAGTTGGCGGCTGATGATGAGGACTTCAAGATTTGCTACTGTCGGCTCAAGGTTGCCAGGCGGACATCATGGACCCGAAAAAATCCCGGCAGGCGCTTTTGGAGCTGTCCATCCCGAGTTAATGGATGCAACTTCTACGAATGGAAGGATCCACCACACTCCGACTGGTCAACCTATGTGATACTTCAGTTGCTGGATGAGATTGAGAGAGGCCCCACCAATGCTCCCTCGTCCACATCGTTCTCGGATCGGCGGCTTTTAGAGATAGAGGGTCGGTTGGCCTCGCTCGTGGGGCGATTTGAGCGGACCACTGTGAGAATGGACTCCGTGAAGTTGGTTTTGTTTACGCTCCTAGGTTTGATGTTAGTTGTGTTATTGTTGATTATACACAAGAGTGGTTGATGTTAGTCTGGTTACATTGTAACACTTTATATTTTTTGGTTGTTTGTTATGCAAACTGAGACTGTATTATGAATATTATATGTCTTCTGTATATGCTGGGTTCATGTGTTATGTTAAATAGGATTGTGATTTCTGTTGTATGCTGTCTCTGCAATTCAGTTGTACTTTTTAGAATTTAAGCATGTTGGAAATGCAAGGGATAAGTGGTTCGGTTGCTTGATTTGTGGGTATTGCCTTCGGTTATATTTATTAGCCGAGAAATGAAATTTAATAATTTTTAATTATTAAATTCGGTATTTTAATTTTGTTGTTTGATGCGCAGGATTTAATTATGAGTATGTAATAGATATTTACTTAATAGTTAATATTTAGTTAACTAATAGTTATTAGTTTAGTTAATTAACGGATTTTTCTACTTCATATTTCCTTAGGGGGGTTATTCTCACCTCATAACACTATAACCCTCTTTCCAACAATCCACATCCAACAATCCCAAACACACTTTAACCCAAAGAAACACAAAACTTTACTATGGGCCCCACAAACAAATCCCACAACAACTTTCCCACCTACTTTCCACCAAAGAAACACAAAACTCTATTTCTCTCTCCTCAGGAATCCACCATGGATTTACTATTCACAACAGTAAATCCACATTCACTTTCAACCAAAGAAACAGGCCCTGAGTGGAAGTAGGGGAGGGAAAGTTGGGAAGAAAAGGAATTTTGGAGAGAGAAAAATTGGGTTTTGTGTTCTTTTGGGGGGAGAAGTTGAGAGGAATTAGTATGGGAAAAGTTATGTGGGTCCCAGTAAACTTTTTTGTGTTCTTTTGATGTTGGGAAAGTTGGGAATGAGAATTGAAATTGTGGTATGTGGTAGGGAGAGGTGAGAATAGGCGAATTTAACCCCCCAATGGATATCAAATGAAACTTGAACATATCAAACAACACAAAACAAAGAGCATATAGGGTATGGCAGCCAGGACCAAGGGGAGAAAAAACATCAGATTCATATGAATATCAACTGAACCATGCACATATCAACATGGCATGAACAATGAGCATATAGGGTCTGGCAGCCAGGAGAAAGGGGAGAAAAAAATTCGGTTTCATATGGATATCAAAGTAAACTTGCACATATCAACTTTCACAGAGCAATGAGCATATAGGGTATGGAAGACATGACCAAGTGGAGAAAAAAAATTTAGATTCACATGGATATCAACTTAAACTTGCACATATAAAACAGCACAAAGCAATAAGCATATAGGGTATGGCAGCCAGGAACAATGGGAGAAAAAACATCAGATTCACATGGATATCAATTGAAACTTGCACATATCCCAGTCATACCAAAAATAACAGTTTCATATCCAAATCAGTACAAGTTATCCGACAACCCATTCATACATTCTTCGTGTTCACGACCAACAACATTAAAATGATTAGGCATAATATAGAAAACAACAAACACTTAATGGTGTCAATATCTCCGATAATCCTATTCATTTTCTCCGTGTTTCTCTCAAATTGTCCAACTACCGTACCCAACTGCCCCTCTAGATCGTAAACCCTGCTATCCGACAATGTGCTTGAAGAGCTATCCAAAATCTGTCCCCTTTCATTCGCATCCTTCGAAAGAAGTATAACGTTTCGCGACCAAGCATTGTGAGGGAGGTCCTTCCATTCGTAGAATCCGCAGTGTTCGACGCGAGACGAACAAGTCCAATATCTCCTCCCAGGGTCGCGCCGGGACCAACATGTTTGCATTGGGCACCTCAGGCCACAGTGGCAAAGCCGGTAGTCTGATGGATCACAGTCCAACTCATCCCGCGGGTGTGATCGTTCTGACGGGTTAGAGCTTGCACTCATTAGACCCTGCACAATTACAGATTAGTAATGGAAATATGAAAGATACAAGAAACTGATGAGATAATTGTCAGTGAAAGACGTACCTATGATGGTATAAGAAGGATGACAAAGGAGACGACGTCTTGGAGGAACAAGAACGAGAAAAAATTCTTTGCATACACAAAATATGACAAAACAACGTAAATGCAAAAACAACATAAATGCAGAAACCATAAAAGAGTCTATACAATTATAGAGTCTGAAAGACAGACACAAGGGAAGCAAAAATTTCAGATTCATATGGATTTCAAGTCAACCTTGCACATATCACACTGAAAAAACCATAAAAGAGTTTATACAAGTATAAGCCCTCAGAAATGTAGTTAATCATTTCCCAATTCTGGTTGCTGGCGGTTGCTCAATTTTTATAATTGTATAGACTTGAACATATCAAACAGCACAAAGCAAAATACATATAGGGTATGGAAGCAAGGACCAGTGGGAGAAAAAAATTCAGTTTCATATGGAAATCAAAATAAACTTGCACATAATACAGATAATAAAAATGAGCCATCCAGCCAACCTTCCAAAAAATTTGGAGTAGGATGACAAGCGGTCATATGTGAACACCCTTCATCATTGGGCATGAAGTAAACATATCGAGCCTATATGGTAATGCTCACATAACAGGGAGCATATAGGGGCTGGAAGCCAGGACCAAGGGGGAAAAAAATCAGAATCACATGGCTATCAATTTAAACTTGCACATATCAAACAGCACAAAGCAATGAGCAGATAGGGTATGGCAGCCAGGACCAAGGGGAGAAAAAAATTCAGATTCCCATGGATATCACCTTAAACTTGCACATATCAAACAGCACAAAGCAATGAGCATATAGGGTATGGAAGACAGGACCAAGGGGAGAAAAAAAATTCAGATTCACATAGATATCAATTTAAACTTGCCCATATCAAACAGCACAAAGCAATGAGCATATAGGGTATGGAAGACAGGACCAAGGGGAGAAAAAAAATTCAAATTCACATGGATATCAACTTAAACTTGCACATATCAAACAACACAAAGCAATGAGCATATAGGGTATGGAAGACAGGACCAAGGGGAGAAAAAAAATTTCAATTGTCATGTGGATATCAATTTAACCTTGCACATATCAAACAGCACAAAGCAATGAGCATATAGGGTATGGCAGCCAGGACCAAATGGGAGGAAAAAATTCAGATTCACATGGATATCACCTTAAACTTGCACATATCAAACAGCACAAAGCAATGAGCATATAGGGTATGGAAGACAGGACCAAGGGGAGGAAAAAATCCAGATTCATATGGATATCACCTTAAACTTGCACATATCAAACAGCACAAAGCAATGAGCATATAGGGTATGGAAGACAGGACCAAGGGGAGAAAAAAATTCAGATTCACATGGATAACACTTTAAACTTGCACATATCAAACAGCACAAAGCAATGAGCATATAGGGTATGGAAGACAGGACCAAGGGGAGAAAAAAAAATCCAATTGTCATGTGGATATCAATTTAAACTTGCACATATCAAACAGCACAACGCAATGAGCATATAGGGTATGGCAGCCAGGACCAAAGGGGAGGAAAAAATACAGATTCACATGGATATCACCTTAAACTTGCACATATCAAACAGCACAAAGCAATGAGCATATAGGGTATGGCAGCCAGGACCAAGGGGAGGAAAAAATTCAGATTCACATGGATATCACCTTAAACTTGCACATATCAAACAGCACAAAGCAATGAGCATATAGGGTATGGAAGACAGGACCAAGGGGAGAAAAAAAATTCAATTGTCATGTGGCTATCAATTTAAACTTGCACATATCAAACAGCACAAAGCAATGAGCATATATGGTATGGCAGCCAGGACCAAGGGGGGGGGGGGGAAATTCAGAATCACATGGCTATCAATTTAAACTTGCACATATCAACAAGCACAGAGCAATGAGCATATAGGGGCTGGAAGCAAGGAACAAGGGGAGAAAAAAAAATTCAGATTCACATGGATAGCAATTTAAACTTGCACATATCAAACACCACAAAGCAATGAGCATATAGGGTATGGAAGACAGGACCAAGGGGAGAAAAAAATTCAAATTCACATGGATATCAATTTAAACTTGCACATACCAAACAGCACAAAGCAATGAGCATATCGGGTATGGAAGCCAGGACCAAGGGGGGAAAAAATCAGAATCACATGGATATCACCTTAGACTTGAACATATCAAACAGCACAAAGCAATGAGCATATAGGGTATGGAAGACAGGACCAAGGGGAGAAAAAAAATCAGATTCACATTGATATCAAGTTAAACTTGCACATATCAAACAGCACAAAGCAATGAGCATTTAGGGTATGGAAGACAGGACCAAGGGGAGAAAAAAATTCAGATTCACATGGATATCAACTTAAACTTGCACATATCAACAAGCACAAAGCAATGAGCATATAGGGGCAGGAAGCAAGGAACAAGGGGAGAAAAAAAATTCAGATTCACATGGATATCACCTTAAACTTGCACATATCAAACAGCACAAAGCAATGAGCATATAGGGTATGGAAGACAGGAACAAGGGGAGAAAAAAAATTCAGATTCCCATGGATATCAATTTAAACTTGCCCATATCAAACAGCACAAAGCAATGAGCATATAGGGTATGGCAGCCAGGACCAAGGGGGGAAAAATCAGAATCACATGGCTATCAATTTAAACTTGCACATATCAAACAGCACAAAGCAATGAGCAGATAGGGTATGGCATCCAGGACCAAGGGGGAAAAAATTCAGATTCCTATGGATATGACCTTAAACTTGCACATATCAAACAGCACAAAGCAATGAGCATATAGGGTATGGAAGACAGGACCAAGGGGAGAAAAAAAATTCAGATTCACATGGATATCAATTTAACCTTGCCCATATCAAACAGCACAAAGCAATGAACATATAGGGTATGGAAGACAGGACCAAGGGGAGAAAAAAATTCAGATTCACATTGAAATCAACTTAAACTTGCACATATCACCCTGAAAAAACCATAAAAGAGTATATATAAGTATAAGCCCTCAGAAATGTAGTTAATCATTTCCCAATTATGGTTGCTGGCGGTTGCTCAATTTTTATATACCGTTTACATGCGAAAATTCTTATAATTGTATAGACTTGAACATATCAAACAGCACAAAGCAATGAGCATATATGGTATGGAAGACAGGACCAAGGGGAGAAAAAAATTCAGTTTCACATGGATATCAACTTAAACTTGCACATAATACAGATAATAAAAATGAGCCATACAGCCAACCTTCCAAGAAATTGGGAGTAGGATGACAAGCGGTCATATGTGAACACCCTTCATCATTGGGCATGCAGTAAACATATCGAGCCTATATGGTATTGCTCACATAACAGGGAGCATATAAGGGCTGGAAGCCAGGACAAAGGGGGTGAAAAAATTCAGATTCACATGGCTATCAACTTAAACTTGCACAAATCAAACAGCACAAAGCAATGAGCAGATAGGGTATGTCATCAAGGACAAAGGGGGAGAAAAAAATTCAGATTCACATGGCTAGATACTTAAACTTGCACATATCAAACAGCACAAAGCAATGAGCGGATAGGGTATGGAAGACAGGACCAAGGGGAGAAAAAAATTCAGCTTCATATGGTACTTTATCAACATATCAACATGGCATCATATAGTACGTAGTCATACAGACATGTCATCATATAGTACGTGGTCATACAGACATGACATCATATAGTAGGGCACAAAACATCATGGCATCATATCGGACTTGGTCAAACAAACCCACACACCAAAAGTATTGTACCTAGTAAAACTACAGAAGCTACATAATACAAAAAGAACAATTGTCTTCAGCACCCATTAGTTAATACTCTCATTCTCCCACCCTCCATCTTCGTAACCGTCATCTCCCTTCTTCTCAAGCTCCGCGATGATGAGCTTTATCTTCATATCCATGGCCGCTGGAGGCATCCCAAGAAACTTCCGACCCCTTGGCTCTACATCGGCGAGATGGTCGTACACCTTTGCCAACATCTCCAACGGATACTCGTTGTGGGAAAAAATACACGATCCCAAATCCTTCTGCCAGGAGTTCTTTAAAGCTTCAGCGACATGGTCAACGGCCATACCTACTTTGTCCACTGATGTAACCATTTTCTCCATAATGTCTTGAACATCATGTAGGCGTTGCCGACGAGTTGTCTTCTTCCCCACAGATGAAGGTGTACGAGGGGAAGGCCCCGGTGGAGTAGATACCCCCGATGAACCCGGTGGGATGTACGTGGGACCCTCAGCGGCCGTCGAATCATGCTCTTGCTGATAATTCGCTGCTTGATCCCCTTCACCATCCGGGTATGGCCCTCCAAAGTTTTGGAATATATCCTTCCTATGGTCCCCTCTTGCCGCATCGTCTCCAACGATTTTCCGCAGGTTCGCAAGCCACGGAATGGGTTGATTCACATACTGAATCTTTTTAGGATTGGCATGCACAAACACATTGGCGCATTTAATTGTACGGTTTGTAAAATACATATGAAGACGATGTCGACTTATGTATAAAATTGGAGTTCATACCGCCGCCCACGGGCCATAAGTTTTCGGCTCCATTGTAATCGTATGCGTATCATCACACCATCCTGCGCCACTAATGGCCAAGCAATCATTCACTTCGGCAAGACGAGTCCGGAGGGTTTTATAGTGGTTCTTGACATTTAGCCCGGTATATGTTGTTTGGAATAATGCATTGATGTGGGCCGCTGCGGAGTTGAAGGCAGTAAGTTTAAAGGACTTATCGCCTTTATTTTCTTCATCTACTTGCTCCGCAAGGTAAGGAATAAGTTCCAAATCGTGCTCCCACGGCCACACTTTGTTCACCGGGGACTTCGACTTTTTCCTTGGGCTTTCCACCGAAGGCTCATCCGAATCATCGCGGCGACTCGACTTACGCGATGAGTCACTTCCCCTCCTCATCGAGTCATTCCCGCTGGGCGATGACGTCATGTGGATACCCATAAGGGGGACGGGGTAAAATAATGGGGGTTTCCCATTCCTTCCACCATCTCCCCCCTTGTAGCATATGCATGTATCCAGGGGGAGAAGGAATTTGCATTGGCATGCTATATTGCGCGTAGTTTTGATAGGGCATACTCGACCCTCCACCTTGCATGCCTTGCGTTGGGTATTGGAAGTCTCCCACCCTACGCGCCATCGGTCGCAACAGCGTATTCTCACTCCAACTTTGGTTTGGATTTGACCGGTCATTCATACGACCTTGGTTCGGATTCCCAGACATGACTGCAATAATAGATATGAAAATATCAAAGGCGAAATGAAAATTTAATAGCTCAAATTTAAACTTCAATTGGTGACATTATAGGAAAACGTTGTTGCATGACATACCCATATATAAGACAAAATTAATGTATTGAGGCCACATACATACATGTCATACGCATAAATAAAAAATAAAGTGTTGCATGCCATACCTATAAATACCACATTATTGATGTATTGAGGCCACAGACATACATGGTCATACGCATAAATAAAACATAATGTCTTAAGGGGTCCACATCCTTGCATGCCATATCCATAATTAAAACATAACAAACACCTCACATGCCATGTTCACTTGTGTTGCCATTATTATGAATTTTACAATAGTCAACCCACATATCCCATGCAATTAAATCCCTCCGCATTTTCCACTGGTCCTTTTGTTGGGTTTGTTCACGTAATGGCACCTGTTGTGACATATCCATAATCGAATCATCTTGCTCATTGATAACATCACCGTCTTCCTCGATCCCAACACCATCATCTAGGAGATGAGGGTCATGCAGATCTTGTATCTGGATATAATTATGCAAAACCGTGCAAGCAAGGACTGTGTCAACCTGGCTTGGGAAGGGATAGTGGGGCTTCGATGTCAAGATCTTGAACTTGTTCTTCAGGATACCAAAGGTAGACTCGATCTTCGTCCTTAAGGAAGAATGGTGCAGGTTGAAAAGTTCTTTGCGATTTCGCGGAACTCGATCGGTATGGTCCTTCAAATGGTATCTAACGCCCTTGAACGGAGATATGAAACCCGGCATGGTAGTATAACCCGCATCACACAAGTAATATTTTCCTACACACAGAAACGCACACCAACTATTCCATCAAACGACCACTTTAATATTGGAATATATAAAGTAGGTTTATGTATGACTATTACCTTCATAAACTCGCAACCCGTGGGGGGTGGTAATGACAAGGCATCTTTAAGGACAGTAAAATCATTTGCGGATCCTTCCCACCCAGCCATGACGTATGTGAATCTTTTGTTTGGTGTCACAGCCGCAAGGACATTTTGTGTCACCCCCTTACGACCTCTAAAACGGGGTGCGAGATGTGCTGGGAGCATGGCATCGATGTGTGTCCCATCGATGAGCCCTATGCAATCCTACATCGTATTAAAGCAGCCAAATGTTACATTTACATTCACGAAATGAAGTCTTAAGGGCCCTATACACGCATACACGCATACCTTGAAATATGGAAACCACTTTGGATTATTGGCAACCTCGGGAGGAGTCTCATTTGGCGCTTGCTTCATGAACATATCCCTCAAGGCACACACTGCTTGCATTACTTGGTTGAAGTAACGACTGACTGTTGACCCGGATCGGATGAAATCAATTTGCATGACTCTATTCTTTGACTTGTGACCTACGATATGAAGGAACATTGCCAACTGCTCCTCTATGGACACATGAACAGTGTCTTTGAGAATATTCCTATCCCTGATTAATGCTGCCAGGTTAATGAATGCAGCTGTCCTCATTCGTAAGTAGTGCAAACAACTACTCTCACTCCCTAGAAGGATTCTACGCATATGCGATTTCCTATGCAGATCACGCATAACCGAAGGCTCCCTAGGGACTCGCGTACCCATAGCATCATCGTAGTATAGGAGAAATTGTATGACAGAAAAAACGACCGTCGCCACGGCCGCGCAACATGTTTCAACAGCCACTATTTCATCATTGTGGTCCATCTAAACAAATGTAGGTTCATAAGGATATCATCTTACAAACACGATTATCAACACAGCAGAACACAGTGTGCAAACAAACGAGAAAAATAATCAGTTTCATATGGATTTCAATTGAAATAAACACGTATAACCAAAGCAAAAAACATTGAGCAGTAAGGGTATGGCAAACAGGCCCAAGGCCACAACAAAATATCAGATGCATATTGAAAGAAATTTGAATTATGGTCATATCAACAAGCCAACAAAAATGAGCATATAGGGTATGGGGTGTTCTTTTGCATTATTTTGAGAGGGAATCCCGAAATTTACACTGTTGTGCGCACTGTAGCGCGAGAAAGTTGGGGTAAAAAACCCTTGGCCGTTCGATTGCTGAAGCGTGAGAAAGCAATTCCCATTCCCCGCTGGCACACTTTTTCACCTTATGGATATAAATGGGTGTTCTTTTGGGGTATCAGATTCATATGGATATCAAATGAAACATGCACATATCACCATGCAAAGAAGACATTGAGCATACAGGGAAAGTCAGACAGAACCAAGGGGGGAGAACATATCAGATTCATATGGAAATCAATTGATACATGAACACATCAGCCTGCACACAAGATATGGAGCATATAGAGCCTGTCAGACAGACCCAAGGGCCTCAAAAACATCAGAATCATATGGGAATCATTTGAAACTTTGACATATCACCATGCACAAGACAGTGAGCATATAGAGACTGTCAGGCAGTCCCAAGGCCATTTAATCCTCTTTTGAAATCCCAAGAAAATGAGGCTATGTCAAAATACCGTTATAACATTTTGACTCAATATATTTAGGGGCCCTCAGACATTTGATGTATTTCATTTTCACGAAATCTAGGTGGCTTGGCGTGTGCTCCTTCATTATATGCACCAAAACGCATTAAAATATGATTTTTTATAGCTTGAAAATAAACATATCACCAAAACCAAAACAGGTACCATGTAGTTGATAATAACACACACCAAAACATATCACCAAAATTTGTTTATAGCTTGAAAATAAACATATCAACAAAACCAACACCCATTTTAATATTGAAGGAACCTTCACGCCAACCATTTTTTATTATCATAGGGCTCGACGCACACAAAACATATCCATATCATTTCGTACACCATGTATCAACATCCAACAATGCCGTACACATAGCAATATTCCTTACATTGAATCGCAACATTCCATCGTGCCCTCAGAATAACCCACCAATATCCTATTTTTTGATGATTTCTTGTTATTTATCAAGCGTACCATATCAAGAACACACCGTATCATCCACATTTAGCATGTGTCGATTTAATTTCTTGGCTTTCATCATAGGGCAACTTCTCAAATGGGTCACCATCATAAAATTGGGTCAACTTGCTAGGATTGCATTGGGTTGATGAAACATGAATGCACAAAATCATCGGATTACATTTTGCATCTACTGTGAAAACTTGCATACACTATGAAACTGAAATTATTGGAGCCATCAATGCTGTCTGACAGACCCTATATGCTCATTGCTTTGTGCATGTTGATATGTGCAAGTTTAAATGGATATCCATATGAATATGATTTTTTTTCAACCCTTGGTCCTGTTTGCCGTACCCGAAATGCTCATAACCCCCCCCCAAATTTTTTTGCATGCATCATAGATATTAATCTCAGCTAAAGGCAGCCTAATTCATCACAGAAATTAGCCAAATAATCAGAGAATTTCTTGTAGGTATACCTCCCAATGGATCATTCAAAGCCGAGCAGACAAAACCCCCAGAACCTGGCAGATCGCAGTGGCAAGGGTAGGCAGGAGCTAGATCAAAGTCGGCAGCCCTAGAATCCACGGGAAGAAGAAGCACATCTCAGCAACAGCAGATCCATGGCGGCTAGGTCACCAAAGCGTAGATCAACCGCTTGCAACCCAACCAATCTCCATGGAGCTTGCCGAACCAGGAGCTAGGGTTTGAGAACGGAGCAACCGCGGCCAAACAGGAACGGAGACAGCCCCGCTGCCCTCAGATCCCCTCGCTAGGGTTTGACGTAGGAGCAAGCGAGGCGAAAACGGAGCGAGGGGAGGTGAGAGTAGGCGCCGGGACCCACGCGAGGACGAGCGCTCGTCAGAAATCCCTCCGTTTCGAAGGGTTTCGAGAATCTCGAGAATGAGATGCCAGCGGGGCATGGGAATTGCTTTCTCACGCTTCAGCAATCGAACAGCCAAGGGTTTTTACCCCAACTTTCTCGCGCTACAGTGCGCTGAACAGTGTAAAAATCGGGATTCCCTCTCATTTAACCCGAAAAGAACAAGCCCTTACGGACCCGACTGCGATTTTGCATGGATCCAATTATGGCCTGTTCTTGTGTAAGAAAGTATAATCGAGAAAGTTGAGAAGTCAGGAATCTGATGAGATTGAAATTTGTGTGTAGTGTGTTCTTTTGTTGGAAAGTGGGGTTGGATTGTGGAGTTGGAAAGTTGAGGTAGGGTCCACTCTGTGTAGTGTGTTCTTTTGTTAAAGAAAGTTGGATGAAGAAAGTTGGATTATGGGGCCCACGATATTGAAATAATTAAAAATTATTATTATTAAACTTATTATTTTTAAACTAAAACATTTATAAGTTAATTATCTAATTTAAAATAAAAATAATTCTCAGTTCATAATAAACTAAACTAATAAATAAATATAATTAACTAACTAATTAATAACAGACTTAATAACTAATTATTAACAGACTAATCAACTAACCAATTAACTAACCAAATTATTAATTAAGTAACCTAATTTATAATAAACTAAACTAATCCTATGTATTATGTAGCGGGGCCATGGGTTCTCACGCCAGGAAAGAGCAAAAAAAAAGAAAATAGGGAGGCTGCTCCTATTGGCTGGGAATAGAGAGAGAGGGTGAGATTCCTGTGTAATCCAAGCAAAAATGCAGGATTGCAACACCACCCCAAGATTCCGACTGTCACATGCCACATTGGATTAGAATCTCAATTCGCAAATTGCCAAAAGAACACAGCGGAAAAATAATTGGGGAATCCGGTGAATAGTGCATCAACAGTAATAATTTGCATTTTCTCTTCCAACATTCAGCCAAAAGAAGAGGCCCTTAGGGCCCGTTTCTTTGTGTGATTGTGGGTTGGGATTTACTGTTGTGAATAGTAAATCCATGTTGGATTCTTGAGGGTAGAGGAGTAGAGTTTTGTATTTCTTGTGGAGAAAAGTGTGTTGAAAAGTTAGTTTGGGATTTGTTTGTGGGTCCCACACTAAAGTTTTGTGTTTCTTTGGGTTAAAGTGTGAGTAGGATTGTTAGATAAAGAATGTAATGTGTGTCCCACTAATTAATTTGAATTAGTTTTATGGAATTAATAAATGTTGATTTTAATTATTATTTTATTTAATAGAAATTAATAAAATTAGTAGAAATAATTAAATTTAATTTAATTATAAACTAACCTATTTAAAATTTTAATTATTAAACTAACTAATCATTAAACTAACCTAAATAACTAACTATTTAATTAAAATTTAATTAAACTTAAACCCAAAAAAAATTCATAGTACCTTCGCGTGACCCATTTTTAATGCAAGCCCCTGAATTTTTAAAAAAATCACAGTTCTTGCCCCCATTTCGTTGAGAAAAAAAGGTTAAAAACAAAGCTTTGATATGCTGATGGTGATGTGAGAGAAAGGATGTGCCCCATTTCATTGCTTTTCTCAGCTTTTAGGCTGTAATCCCCGGTTTCTCCATGGATTTTGCGTTTGAGAAAATGCTCGTTATCGATGCGCCACCTAGGATCAGTTTTCTCCGAATTTTTTTAAGAGAATGGAACACACGTTGTGAAAGTTCCCTACGAAATTGGTGAATAGTATGAGGAGTGACAACAAATAGTGTAACTTTCACACTTTCTCGCCTCTCTCCATGCAAAGAAACAGGCCATTATTGTTTATGTATCTATTGATTGGATTCGGACTTGAAATGACATTTAAGTCACTTATTAATTTATGATGAGAATTAGGCCTATTCCTGTGCTGGAATGTTAGATTGTGGAAAGTTGTAAGGGTGTGGAATCTTGGGGGAGAAAAAATTGGTGCAGTGTGTTTCTTTGTTGAAAAGTTGGATGGAAAGTGGATTTGAGAATGGATTATGAGGCACACACAACTTTTTTGTGTTCTTTTTGTTGAAGAAAGTTGGATGAAGAAAGTAGGAATATGGGGTGTGGTTGAACCAAGGCAAGGTTATCCCCTAAATAAAATGATAAATATGGGGTATTTTTTACCCATTTCAGCTACATCAAAAAAACCTTAGCCAGCAAGCAGCAGAGGCAATATAGGCATGAACCGGATATACAAAAGCAGTAGCCATGGACCCAAATACCCCCAAGTCAGCTTCATCATAATAACCATATACAACAAGCAGCAAAGGCACGACATCCATGAAAATGATATATAAAAGCAGTAGCCATGGACGCAACTCCCCCCAGGGCAGTTCCATCAAAAAACAATAGACATCATGCATCAAAAGGCAAGACATGCATGCAATAGATAGCAATGGATCCCCCAAATACAACTCCTTCAAATAAACCATAGTCAGCAATAGACCCCCCCAAATACAACATAGATACATATCACATCTCATCGCCACCTAAAATATATAGGTCGTTATACAAAATGTTTCATACCCAACTCAGTCGAACTTGTTATACAACATCAGTATCATAAAAAAACAGTACAACTATGAGAGAAAACACTACAAACTTAATTGATTTGTAATCGGACCGGATGTTATCCATTTTCTCTTTGTTTCTCCCAAAATGTCCTATGCCCGTTTCCAACCGCCCCACTATCTCAAACAACCTCCTCTCATACAGTGAGCTCGAAAAGCTTTCTATTATTCGCCCTCTTTAATTCTCATCCATTAAATGATGTATAACAAATGTGGACCACTAACCGTGAGGGGGGTCCCATTCGAAGAATTTGCATTTTTGCCTGTAGATGTACAACTCCAAAATCTTCGGCTTGTTTTGCTCATGATACATGAAGTCCTCATGGGCACCCTCAGACCACAGTGGCAAGTCCTGAAGTCATCAACATCTGAATGTAACTCATAATGCAGCGCATCCTGTGGTCGGAAGCGAATAAAAGAGCTCGATCCTAAACTCATTTGTACCTAGACAATCATACAAACAAACACAATTAACGAATAATAATTTTAATATAAAAAATATGTATAAGGTGCTAAATACATGAGCCCAGCCCATTAAGCAAGTAGATAAATTCCACTGGCTGGACGAAAACGGCCCGTGGCCCATAGCGTTTGGGTTGAATGAGTCAATTCAACCCCCACATGACCCATTACGCTTGGGTTGAACAAGTTAAAACTCATGATGGCCCACTTCCATAGCCTTAATTGGGGAGTGAATGGCCATAATAATGAAGGGAGTTACATCCCCTTGATGACTAATTTAAAGCCCACTAATGGAGGAATTAGCGGCCACATTTAGACATGAGGTTACAAAGAAAAGGAGAGGGATAAATATCCCGAGGGACCAAAGAGAAGGGGGGCCAGATCTCAATCTAGGCCATGGCTAAGTATCACACAAATTATACACTCTCATCTCCCCCTATAATATCTTTCTCTTTATCTTGCTCTATTCATTTTCATCTAATGGAGACTAACTTGAGCGTCGGAGGGGAATCGGTCGGGTTCCAACCCCCACCCGCTAGCGATCTTCTCATGTTGCAGGATTATGGAGATATCGCGAAGCTATGGAAACACTCATCCGTGGAGCCCGATCCTAGCTCATTCTGACCCATATGCACTCGTTCACGGGTTCCCTTTCTCAGCCAACGAAGGATCAATCCAACGAAAGCGTCCTCGTCGGCCCAATTACTGTTATCGTCAATTTTAGCTTTAACATAAGGAGAAAAGGTTGTGTAAAAAGCATACCTACGAAAAGTAATTAAGTACACATGTTGACATCATTTTGCAGAAATCAGCACTCACAAACAAAAGCAAATACCGTATCATAGACAAAGCATAAACCATTACATAGCATAAACAAAGCATATTTGTATATATATAGCCCTCAGTAAAAGTTGTTTTTTCATTTTCCCAACGTGGTTGTCGACCGTTGTTCCTTCATTATCTACCCAAGTTAAAATGATATACAAAAGGAGTAGCCATCAACACAAGTCCTCCAAGTCAGATCCATCATAAAAACCATAGACAACAAGCAGCAAAGGCATGACATGCATGCAACTGATATACAAGCTGATATACTCATATTACATACCATTCATTAGTGGGCTTGTTCTTTTTTAGGAATTCAAGCAATGTGGGGAATACATGAACCATCAAGCCAGCCGTCCACTTAATTGGAAATATAAAGAAAAAATTTATTCATTTTCTTGTTTTCATAATTGGGCTATTTGATAAAAAAACATAGAAAGTAAGCAGACAAGCCAATAAAAACAAAAGATTACTCCCAAAAATCAACTCATGCAGATTATTGGCGTGGAAATCCAAGCATATTGATCATGCACAGAAAATCTGGGAATGAATGCAAGAAAGGAATGAAACATAGAAAATGAGAGGAAACAAGAAAACCTGCACAGAAAATCTGGGAAACACACAAGTTGTTGAATGCATGGGAAGCATACAACTGCATAAATGTCTATGACGTCTCATACTGTAACATGGTCCACAATTGAAGTGCTCCATTTACATCAACATATAAATACATGTATCTTGCAAATAATCAATAGTGTATCAATCATTGCACAAAATGCTCAAATAAAATATCATGCAATCATCCAAAGCTTTGCATTTGAACAACTGGTGATGTAAAGATAAATGACTTCTCCAAAAAAAAATGAATGAAAAAAATTTCTCATTTCTTTTGGTTTTGTAGTGACCTGACAATAAAAAGCAAGCTTGAGGACCACATTAGCCCTCCCCAAACCTTTGTGAATACTTTTCTTGTGGATGATTCTAAGATGATTGCAAGCTTCTTGACTTCAGACTCTGTTATTAATTTACAACAGTCTAAATGCAAAGAAACATAAAATTGTTAACTCATTCATTTCACTGGATGTGTGGACAAACCCTTACAGAAGTTTCTATGACAGGCCCAATTATTTGTTTTTTAACAGCTTTCATCCTGACAATATTAGTGCTAAATAATATCCAGACAATATATTTGGACATATACACTGATAATAATAAAGAATCAAAATGCAAAAACTGGAAGGTCGAGGAGAATGGGAACACAGAAAGCACATTTAGCAGAAGCCAGACATGCATAAAAGCATTGGACACCAAAGGTGCATTTGAGATCCCAAATAAACAGATTTTAAGGGGAAAAGGCAATCTATGGCCTTCTGAAACTGAAATACATAAATAAAATGTTTCCAGGTAACTAGTGCATATCAAACAAATAAAAAAATTAGCATACAAAGGAAACAATCAATCAATTTTGGAGCAGGAGATTATGCAATATTGGGTGGAACAGTAACCAAATGAGTAGCTTCTGGTTATAAGGGCACATTGTATATGTTTGCGTATTTTGATTTAGGGAATAAGGTATGGAGCATTCTCGATCAGTGATAAGGTAACCAAATAAGAACATAATACCCTGCCTATTGCTAATAAAATAAATGAAGAACCCCTCTGCTAGCTACTTGGGCCAAATCAAATGAATTAGAAAATAAGCACATAAAAGAGACATATAAACAATACAAGAGCAGTAAACTATGAAATATCATGTGGAATAGTAACTAAATTAATAGCTTCTGATTATGGCTTATGATGACACCATTAGGGTTGATGAAAACATCAAACGCCCAAAGAGGAAACATAACTAAGCTGCATAGACTATGTAATAACTTCAACAAGCTTTCGGCAGTAGCATCCCTAGCTGAAAAACACATATGCAAGCAATTTAAGTGATAAAAGGCAGAATGTTTTAGACATTCCCCCCATCCAACAATAAAAGAAATTGCAACAGTAATGCATATGGAACAAAACATGATCAGCATGTAGAACAAGCATTGAAGCCAATAAGAATTGGGTTGCCATGGAAATTTCCGAGAACTACCTTGTGCTTAGATAAGGCTAGTTGCATGGAGAACTGCTTCACATATGGAAAATCCATTAATGCATTACATTAATATATCACTGATATATTCCAAGTATCACTGACAATAAAACCGTCAAAACAGCAGACATAAACTTGGATGCTAATACAACATGTTGGAAACTCAATTTCCATATATGCAGAATCATAGTTAAATCCAGATGTGGAGATGAATCCAGAATCCATAACCAACAACTGAAAGCATCAACCTGATGTGGCCTGGGGATTCAACCAACAGAGAATGTTTGTTCGGCAATTATACATTCATTCACCACTACTCAAATCAACCAAAAAACCAACTAAAATAGTCTCTGCTACTCAAACCCACGGCACTTATACATTCATTCACTTCGTTCACTGCTACTCAAACCCATAGCAATCATGCATTCATTCACTTGCAATACACATACCACACTACATGATACAAAAGGCTTCAGATACACTGCATTACTACTCCTTTTGCTCACCATCGGGCAGCTAACTCACTCGCGTTTGATAGAACATAATGTTCCCAAACACATAAATTAACCATCGTTTCAATTATAATACCTATGTATCATCATCTCCTTCACCATCGCCGTCATCTGGCCCCCCCTGTACTCTCAATTTTATCAATTTTCTGCTTAAGGTATCTCTTCCGTGACTCATTTGGCTTGGCCAAAAACTTCCTCCTTTCACGCTCATTATCGGCTAGCTCATTAAACACTATATCCAACACCTCTGATGGATACTCTGTGTTTGCATACAACCGCTTAGCAATGCTGTCCAGTGTGAGTGTGAGATCTTTATTGCTTCGACGACCTCCGCAACTTTGTCAACCCCGTGTTTGCATACAACTGCTTAGCTAGCAATTTTGTCCAGTGTGAGTGTGAGATCTTTATTACATCGGCGACCTCCGCTACTTTGTCAACCATTTGCTGCATGATTTTAGGATCATCCCTTATAGCCCGTCTACGCAATTTCTTTCACCCCACAGAGGGTGGGCTAGCATGGCTCGTCCCGCATAGAAAATTACCAGTCGAGGCAGACAGTGGGATGGCATGGGGGACATCACTTTGCTGGTAAGGTGTAGGACTTGCATGATCACCATCGCCTTCCTCGAATGGGCCTCCAAAAGGTTGATACACAACCTTCCTAAAATCCCCATTATTAGCCGCGTCATCTCCTATTATCAGAGAAAGATCATCAAGCCACTACAACGATTGATTAACATATGCTTTCAACCTAGGGGCTGCCTGCACAAATAATGCATTATATATTAAGGAGTTTAAACTAAAATAAGTCAATAATATTTTCAGTTTTTTGAAAATGTAGAAGTTAATCCCGTGGCCCAGGGTGCATAAACTTCAGCATCCATTACTATCATCTTCTTCCCCTCACACCAACCCGCACCACTTATCTGGAGGCACCCTAACACATCGGAAAGGCGACGAGCCAGACCTTTCATATGATTTTTTACATGTTGGCTTGTGTAGGCCGTGTCATCCATTGAATTGATGTGTGCAGCTGCAGCGTTGAAGGCAGTCCCTTTGAACGTCTTATCTACTTTATTTCCTTGCCTTGCCTGATCCACAAGGAAAGGAATTAGGGACATATCATGCTCCAACTACCAAATTTTGTTTTGTTGCCCCTTGGGTGTATGCTTCTTAGATTTTTTACTTGGGCTTGAAACCGAAGCATCCTCCTCCTCATCACGTTGATCCGACTTCCTAGAAGAGCCACTGCCGACATTCGAGTCATTACCACTTTTCGTAGAAGTCTTGTTGAAAGCACTTTGGGGATACGGGCTAATAAAGGGATGGATTCCCCTTGGAGCATATGCATAAATCCCGGGGGTGTTGGCATGTGCATGTGCATGTGCATGCTATATTGGGGGAATTGTGTAAAGTGCAGACTTGGGCCTACACCATGGTAGCTCTACGTATGATACTGGAAATCAGTCATCCTATGCGGCATCGGGCGCCCAAGCGATGTATCATTACCATGTTCATCTTCAAACTATGTGTTCCCATATGAAGGGTCATATACGGGTGGCATATGATCACTCCATTGCACTGGCTACGATGAACCTTCAATGCCTACAAAATGAATGATTTAATATCGCAATTGCAAAATTGTGGCAACACACACATATTACATGTATTGCAAATACCAGATAACCATAAGATGCGGAAACATACCATGATACATATCACATAATTAAAGTAAAAGCCCTACAGTTTTACACAATAGACAAAGTAATAAAAAATCCACATACATCAAAAATAAAAGCATCCATTATATGCCATGTTCAAGTGTGTTCCCATGATTATGTATGTTACAATAGTCAACCCACATTTCCCATGCGATTTGATCCCTGTGAAGTTTCCATTGGTCCATTTGTTGGGTTTGTTCATTTATGGAAAACTGTTGTGAAAGATCCATAAACGCGTCATCATGCTCATCGATATCATCGCCATCCGCCTCAAACACATCCACATCCTCATTTAGATGGGGGCATGTGGATCTGCGACTTGGATATAATTATGCAACACAGTGCAAGCTAGGACGGTATCGACCTGACTTGGAAATGGATAGTGTGGCTTGGCCGATAATATCTTAAACTGTTCTTTAGTATTCCAAAAGTCGACTCGATCTTTGTTCTTAATGACTAATGACGTATGCTGAATAGATCTTTGCGATTTTTAGGAACTTGATTAGTATGGTCCTTCAAATGGTATCTAACTCCCCTGTATGACGATATGAACCTTGGCATGGTAGTATATCCAGCATCGCATATGTAATATTTCCCTACAAATAGAAACGTAAATCCATTTTATAATCATAAGACTTCAGAAATATATATATATATATTATTTAGGTTAAATTATGCATATTACCATCATACCGTTTCCAGGGTTAATGACAACACATCTTTCAGGACAGAAATCATTTGCGGATCCTTCCCACACTGCCATTACGTAAGTAAATCTTTTATTTGGAGTTACAGTTGCAAGCACGTTTTGTATCACCCCTTTGCGGACTCTAAATCGGGGAACGAGATTGGCTGGTAGCATGCCATCGATATGTTTCCCATCAATGAGACCAATGCAATCCTACAAGCTCCATCAACGATGCAAATAATAAAGACACCTTAAATCAATATAGACTACTGCCAACTAATCAGAAAAACAAAATTACCTTGAAATATGGAAACCAATTAGGATTATTGACTATCTTAGGCGGAGTCCTATTTGGAGCTTGCTTCATGAACATATCCACAAATTGCCTGTGTTATTATGTTAAAGTAACGACTAACTGTAGACCCGGACCATACAAAATCAACTTGCATGACTCTGTTCTTTGACTTGTACCATACGATATGCAGAAACATGGCCAACTGCTCCTCTATGGACACATGAATAGTGTCTTTGAGAATATCCCTTTGTCTCATTAAATTTACCAGATTCATGAACGCATGGCTCCGCATTCTTAAGTAATGTAAACAACTACTTTCACTTCCATGAAGAATTCTCTGTATGTGGGAGTTTCTATGAAGATCACACATATTTGATGGCTCTCTAGGTATACGGTTTGCCCTACCCTCTTTGTATAGTAGGAAGTGTAAGACGACAAAAATGATAGTCGTCGCGGCCGATGTACATATTGTACACCCCGACTGTTCTCCTTGGTGATCCATCTAAACCATATGTGAATCAAACATAAAATCATGCATAAGTTGATACATACATATTAAATTATAAATTTCTTCGATCAAGGTAGATAACCATATAAACAAAAATATGTTTATGGCACAAATATAGCACACAATTCAATTCTATAATGAATTATATTCCCACATTCCATAACAAAGCAAACTGAAAAAAAATACTTTGAGCCCTCAGAATTTTTTTTCATTTTCCATATTGGTGGCATGTTGGTTGCTCCTTCAGTATCTACACAAACATTGAAGCAAAAAATAACAGTTTCATGCTTCTCATCATAGAAACCATAGTAATCAAGATGCCAAGTGAATATTGAAACAGATATGCAAAATCCATATTATCTCCAAATCAAACACCATCAATTTGAATAAAACCTCATAAAAATCCATATCAATGCCTCGGATGCTACAGCAAAATGAAAAACACTTTGGGGACTAAAGGAACCTTCCAGCCAACTTTTATTCTCGAATACAGAAATCAACCATGCAACAATGCTTAAGTGTCATCATTGGGCTATTAGAAAACAAATTTTTTTTTCAAGATTGATAAATGAAGCCAACATTCACCATATAACCAAAAATAAATTTCATTGCATACACCATGATACAACAACCGACAACGCCAGTCCAAGCCATGCATGAATTCTTAACCTATTGCCCTTAGAATAACCCCACATAAAATTATCATTGCTGATTTCTTGAACTGTATCAAGTATACCATAGCAATGACCCAACATATCATCCATAGTAACAATGACTCAATTGCATTAAATATGTTTCATCATGTGGCATTTTTTTAATGGATTCGAATTAAATAAGGCTTCAGCTTGCTTGAATTGGCTTGGATTGCGAAGTCATGAAGTGTATGAAATGCTTGTTCATCTAAGGGCCTGTTTTATTGCAAGAATGTGGGCGAAAAAGTGGGAAACCACCACTGTTCACACCAATGGCATCTGGAAAATTAGGGTTTACTGAACCCGACAAGATGTTGACAACCCTAAAAGTGATCAATCCACAAATTATCGGCTGGTGAAACCCATATAAAATAGAAATCCACAAATTTGTGGAATATCAAACACTTATTATAGAGAGAAATCCACAAGTTTGTGGAACACTTGCAACAAAGAAAGAAATATAGGCTTGATCTAGTGTGTAGAACCACCTTCAATCATACGAACACATGAAGTAAAATTAGAAATTATACCTCCATCGCAGATCAGAAGCCAAAAGACATAAGAGGAAATGCCCCTCACTGACAGCAAGCAGCTTAGGGCACTCCCGACAATCCGCGAAGAAATGTATCAATTTCGACAACCCAAAAAGGCTCCAGCTACCTGACAAAATCCAAGTACGGAACTTTTAGGGTTTTCACACAAAGACAACATGAACTAGCGAAGGAAGCAACAAAGGTGCTGAAATTAGAAATTATACATCCGTCGTAGATCAGAATCCAAAAGACACAAGAGGAAATGCTCCTCACCAACAATAAGAAGTCTAGGGCACTCCCGACGATCCGCGAAGAAGGGGATCAACTTCGGCAACCCAAAGAGGTTCCAGCTTCCAGACGACGGGCGACGACATTTTTTAGGGTTTTCGCACAAAGGCAACATGAACCATCGAAGGAAGCAGTGAATGGGATGAAGGAGGAAGGCAGCCCCGAGGTGAGGTGACAACACCCCGCGAGACCCAGCAGCGGCAGATATTCCAGTGTTTTCCCCGCAAAACACAGAGAAAACAAAAGCGTCGAAAGCTCAATTTTTTGGCCGCCACATCAGCCAACTTTCCATGCCCCACATTCTTGCAAACGAACATCCCAAAGGAATCCAAGCTCGGATTCCTTTGAACAGTTCCGTGAACAGTGGGCTTGTTCCACTTTCTCGCCCACATTCTAGTAAAAGAACATGCCCTTATATACACATCAACATTGAGGTGTATGGAAGGGAATTTTTGTCAAAAATGTCAAAAAACATCGTATCATAGGTCATATCTCCTTCTCTCTTAATTTTTTTTGCTATTTTTGACAATTCCCTTCCATACACCTCAACATTTATATAGTACTTATCTTATTTATTTATTTATTTTTGATACATCGGCATGCATAAAGCGCTTACTTAAGGACAACACGAATTTCTTCCTTAAAAATCAAGGTGATTGCTAAATACACCTCAATAAATACACCTCAATGATTGAGGTGTATTTAGTCTTTTTTGTCAAAAGTGGCAAAGAAAGTTACATCCACAAGTCACTTCTCACGCACTCTCTTCAATTTTTTTGACACTTTTGGCAAACAGCCTTGAGGTGTATTTAGCAGCCACAAAAATCAAATTTGCTGTAACCTTTTATGTTCTCAGGACTCATCAACTCAACAGCCAAATTCTAAATAAAATTATAATATGTTATGTTCTCAAAACCATGACTATTATTAGCCACACTCAGAACATTTGGGTGTCGATGGTGACAATCCTTATTACAAATGAGGGGTGATTGATGGGCTTTGTCCCATGTGGCAATGTCCCATCAACCACCCCCTAACCCAAAACCACCCTAAAGGAAATCCAAAAACCTTCCCACATCATCCCCAAAAACCCAATCAACACCCAAAACAAAAAAAACCCAAAAATACATCACCAATCAAAAAAACCCAAAACCCACAAGACAATACCAACACACACCCACACTTTCCATTTGCACCCGGTTTTGCACCCAGTGGAACACCCGTGTGAGGCATGTGTCCTGGTTGGGTACGGGGGTTTTGTGTTCCCATGCACTATGTGCACAGGTTATTTCTAGTGTATCTATAATGAAGCGTGCAAATTCAAATATGATGGAATTAATGCGCACACTAATATTATCACCACTCAATAAGAATTTCTAAATTGGGCCTTCCAAACTCCAACCTAATAATCTATAAATGCATGCATAGCTATAAACGGGTGATAAGAGCATGCTTGGATAAAATAAAACACATATGAAGTTGATAGAGGGGCTTATAAATCTGATGGTCAGGCAATTAAGAGATTCATGCTTCCATGTAAAATGATGTGGTGGATAATCCCACTACATTGGCTTTTACATTGGCATAAGGAATTCCTTTGCCTATTTTTAATAAGGTTGTATAATGAGGTTGATAGAGCAAGAACCTTAGCCATTTTTGGTTCGTATGAGCTCTAGACTCGCGAACAATGATACTTAGCCAATTTCAGATAAAGCACGGTAAAAAGCAGCAATGCAAAACCTATAAGTGCATATGATGGAGAGTTTTTCAAGCATGGTATCTGCTCAACTTTACATTTCCTTCATAACTTGATGCGATAACTAGCAGCCTGTCTACCAATAGATTAGCCATACTTATCTCGAGCCTTCTTGAGTCACTGTTCCTGGCCTGCGATGCACAGATGAGAACACCGCAAGTGGACGGTGCATTATAATATGTATAGAATGTCGAATTCTAGGGAGGCGGTCGTCTTATGCGTATCTTTTTATGGAAGAAGGAGAATGAGTGGTCGGGGTTGTCACGTGTGATTTGGTTAGTTGGTTGAGGGAAATGAAATTGACTAAATATTAAATGTCTAGGTCTTTCGAGATTCCCCACTAGGGCCAATGGTTATGGATTTCAGGTCAATTGATCCTCCGTTGGACGATGGATTAGGGTAAGAGTGTCACATCCGGAGATGGGAATGGGCGTTAGACTCCTGTCGTCATGCTCAGCTAACACATCCCTACACGAAGCCATGCTCTCGCTATCGGCTTCATACGGGAATGTGTGCATTACGCTTAACACTTGATCCCGACTCGCAATCCATAGGCACTCGCGTACTCTACGGAATGCGACGCCATCCTATGGTTGATTCTAGTGGTCGTGCTACTTTCGTAGTCATCGGCTAGCGGATTAGGGGTTAGTGGTCACCCCCGGCTCTCGGGTCACCTTCGTGAGCGCGAGCCCCGGAAAATGGCCACTAATCCCAAATCGGATTCGTGGGGATTCTCCCTAAGATATGGAGTCTCTTTCGCGATCCTCCAATCCTAAGACTAATCCCCCAAAACTCTTGTTCAAACTACCATAGGGAGACCCTAAATTCGTCCAACGGAGGTCTAATCTAACATCCAATCCTTAAGCTCGTAGGGATCCTCCCTAAGCCCTAGAAACACACTACTCTAGCATGACAAAAGCTCCAAACATGGGAGCCATGGAGAGAGACATATTTTCTGGCCAAATCGCATGAAACTAATTTCAATGGGAAGAGCAAGCAATATAAAAACAATGTTAAAAGAAATCAAAGACAAATAACCACTCACAAAGATTTAGATTGCAAAAGAAATCAAAAGACAGGAGCTCCTTCAATGGCTCCTAATGTTTTCTCCCAGAATTAAAAGCTTAACCTACTCTAAAAAACTATTCACTATTTATACAAAGTCACTTGTGTTCGGGGGTTTCAACAAAACCAACCCGAACCCTACTAGAAAAGAGAAAAATTGGAGTCTGTCGACCTATCGCTCGGGCGAGCACAGAGCTCGCTCGCCCGAGCGCTGCTTCTTGGGGCTCCATCTTGGTGTTGGAGGAAAGGTCACTCGGGCGAGCGAGTTGGGTCGCTCGTCCGAGCGTTATCAAGAGGAATTGATCTCGATCGTTCGAAGAAGAGGCCGCTCGGCCGAGCAGATCCTCGCTCAGCTGAGCGCTTTAATCACCGAATTTTTCGAGAGCTTGTAAGCAAAAGGAGGCTCTACTGACGGATGGCTCAGGCGAACGGCTTGGTCGCTCGGACGAGCGAGCCAAGCGCTCGCCCGAGCACTCCCTTAAAGACTTGGCTGCTCCCTTTGGTGTTACAGCTCGGTCGAGCGAGACACTCGCTCGGCAGAGTGATCTGGCAACTCTAATTCTTTTCCTTCATTCTCTTCATCCTCTTCTATCTTCTCTTCTTCTCTTCTCTTATATCTCTCTTCTTTACTTCTTTGGCCCCTTTGGGTCTTTGTGGTGAGGCGAGACGAGCTTCGGCGTCCCGATTGTGTCCAAAGTCCAGTATCGCTTCGAATCGTGACAAATTCCCTAAAAGTATATAAAATATTGCAAGAATCAAATATATCGAGAAAAGGCGCGATATAATACGGAAATATGAATTTGGGCGATCGAAACGATATGAAAATACATGGTAAAAACATAGAAAATATGGACACAACAGTCATCGACTGACTTAACCATCGGAGGTGATTAGTTAGGACCCTAGATCCGACATCCCTAACGTGCTCCTTATGTTACATGCAGCCTATATACTGCCCACACCCGACTACAAATGCTCGGATCAAAGCCTATTCAGCCCGTGGTTAGCTCGTTTAGTGCATAGTCAGATACACACGTCATTCCACGTCTACAGCTGCAACCGAATCATCTTTCGACAACATCAGTGGCGAGAAAACACCCGTAAACAATATCAAATCACTCTCCCATTCTTCTTGACAGTGGCAATCACCAAAGGAAACAAATCTTCCGATTTGAAAGAGTTTTGCTGGAAACAATGGGTTTCAAGAAATTTGTGACTAGTTTCTAAAATAACCACACGGTGTACGTCAATGCAGCTAGAACTTTTGTTTTTAAGCTCAGCTCTACAAGGAAATGTTTGAGGTAAAAAGCAACTGGACATTTTCTTAGTATTAAGAATTCTAAAAACGAGCTTTTGCACCAATTTCTTGATGTCGAAGTAGAACGTTATTGAATAAGTATTCTATGACTACTATCAGATTTTTTAGCCGATCGGTATCTAATAGATTAAAGCTTAATTGAGAGACATAAAGGTTAAACAATGCTTTTATGGTGGTGTTGCCTAAACGTAAGGGGCTAACAATGTTAAATTTTGTGATTCAAATCATTCATCTCACACTCCCAGGTCAATTGGTCTAGCTGTTCCAGATGCTCGACCGAGCTAGAGGCTTATGACGAAGAGCCTAGCAGCATTGCACTCAGGTCGAATGAGCACTCTACCGCTTGACCGAGCAATGTCTGCTCAATCGAGCGGTTTGAGTGCTCGACCGAGCTATATCAACAGGGAGTTTTGGATTCTGCAGAGCTAAGCGCATGGTCAGACACTCGACCAAGTGAAGAAGTCGCTCGACCGAGCGTCTTATTTCCATTCACCCAGGAGTTGCTACAGCGGAAAGAC
Organism: Scilla litardierei; assembly: GCA_030789695.1. Classification (NCBI taxonomy): domain Eukaryota; kingdom Viridiplantae; phylum Streptophyta; class Magnoliopsida; order Asparagales; family Asparagaceae; genus Scilla; species Scilla litardierei. Next base: position 17,556,531 of record CM061134.1, on the reverse strand, counting down.
CACTAGATCGAGCGATGAACTCGCTCGATCGAGCGGCGCAGGCCCAGGCTTTTAAGTCGACGATTTAGATGGGTTTCTAAGCCCGATTTGAAGCCCTATGTGATCTAAAGGGTTGATTTGATTATGGTTAAGGCCATTTTATGAGATCTGGAGCCAGAGGGGGCTGTAGCTGCCACCATTATAGATTACTGTTGAGAGATTAGAGCTAGGAGTTTGTGATTGGAGTTGAGTGATTCTCTCCTTTGTCTCCTTTGATTTCTTTTTCCTTGAGTGGAATCAGAGCTTGTGTTCTTTTGTGAAGAAAGTTTGTGGCGAAGATGGTTTCATTAGCAACATTGAACATTGAGAAGTTCACTGGCTGGAATAATTTTCGCATCTGGCAGACGAAGGTGAAGAATGTCCTAATGCAGACAGGGTGTTACCAAATCGTATTCGATGAGGCGAATATCGATAAGGAGGTGAATGAATCCGCTAGGGTGGAGATGGAGAGGAAGGCTTACAGTACGATTCAGTTGTCGTTGGCAGATAATGTTCTGAGCGAAGTCTTGGATAAAGCTACAGTGTCTGATATCTGGAAGAAACTTGAGGGACTGTATATGAAGAATTCATTCACGAGTCATCTCTATTTGCTTCAGCAGATGTATACTCTCAAGATGAAGTCTGGATTTGTGGTGAAGGATCACATGGATGAATTGAACCAGATAGTGCTAGAGTTGCGGGGTATGGATGTGAAGATTGAAGATGAACAATAGGCTGTTATCTTATTGTGTTCATTGCCTGAGGAGTTTAACCAGTTTGTTTGGTCGATGATTTATAACCGAACGACTCTCACCATGGAAGAGGTGGAAGGCGGTGCTTTACACCGAGCAACTATGTGGCAAGGTTCAAGGTAGAGACCATGTGAGTAACCGTGAAGAGGCACTACATGTGAGAGGTCGACATGAAGGGCACACTGATCGCTTCAAGTCGAGACATTCGCAGGATGGTTTGTGAAGATCACATGCTACAATTGCCAGCAGAAGGGCCATTCTGCAAACCGGTGTCCTAACAAGAACATGAAGAAAGGCAAGGATGTCGATAAAGAGTCCGGTTCAGCATCGTTGGGGATAGATGATATGCACATCCATGATGAAGGCAGAGATCTGGAGATATTTACAACATGGATTGCAGGTGAAGCAAATATTGCGTGGCTTATGGATAGTGGATGCTCATACCATATGACTTCGCATAGGAGTTGGTTCACGACATACCGTCCCAAGGAAGATGGATGCTTAATCCTCATGGGGAATAATGTAGTGTGCAAGATTGCAGGTATTGGAACCTTTTGGGTCAAGATGCATGATGGCATAGTGTGTACACTAGCTGATGTGAGGCATGTCCTAGATCTGCGGAAGAGACTAATCTCCATAGGCATTTTGGACAATGTCGGATGCAAGTCGATCTTTGAGAAAGACCAATTGAGAGTATTGAAAGGAGCCATGGTTGTGATGAAGGGAAGGAAAGTGGAAAACTTATATGCCCTTCAAGGCACCACAATGGAAGGAGATGCAGACGTTGGCACTACTAGCTCAAGTTATGAAGATAGTCAAGTTGTGGCATTATCGTTTGGGCAATCCATGTGACAGGACCCTCGATGTACTTCGGAGGAGAAAGTTGATTGATGCTACGAATGAGAGCGTAGAATTCTACGAGTCATGTGTGTACGGAAAGAAGACAAAGGTGCAGTTCAACATGGGAAATCACACAAGCAGGTGACCACTTGATTATGTTCACACTGATGTGTGGGGATCGTGCCCGGAGCTGTAAGAGGAGGAGCTAGATACTTTGTTCTTTTCATAGATGACTACTCTCGCAAAGTCTGGATGTATTTGATGAAGTCGAAGGACCAGACATTTGAGTTCTTCAGAGAGTGGAAGACCATGATAGAAAAGCAAACCGGAAGGCATGTGAAGATGTCAAGGTCTGACAATGGAGGTGAGTACACCTCAAGAGAATTTAGGAATTTCTGCAAATTCCATGGGATTCGCCATCATTTTAGCACACCAGGAGATCCACAGTCGAAAGGTGTCGTGGAGCGAATGAATATGACATTGTTGGAGCGAGTGGATGCTTGAGGCACTCAGCCAGTTTGGGGAATGAATTTTGGGGAGAGATTCTCACCACTGCTGTGCACATCGTGAACAGAGTTCTGTCAGTGGCTATTAGTTACAAGATTCCTGAAGATATATGGAGTGGTGAAGCTGGAGATTATTTTTACTAGCGCATTGTGGGTTGCCCAGTGTATGTGCACGAGAGGGGCGACAAGTTGGATCCAAGATCAAAGAAGTATATCTGTCTTGGATATGGCCATGTCATCAAGGGATATCGCTTATCGGATCCAGATGGTCGAAAAGCGATTGTGAGCCACCATGTCACGTTTGATGAGGATGCAATGCTCAGGGCGGAGCATTCCCATTCAAAAGGGGACACGTCGACAGATAAGACATTGATAAACATTTTCAACCTTCCAGTCCAGCACACTCAGCGACCTGGCAAAGAGTTAATGGTCGACGTCTCAGTTGAAGGACGTGATGAGGTCCTTATTGAGGACCATGAGCAGACACCCGGTCCATCTCAGGTACGCATTGACACTTATGCAGGTGATGAAGGAACACGAAAATCTAAGAGGGTGAAGAAGGTGCCCGAGAGATTTGGAGCATGGGACTATGCAGGATATTCTTTTGATGACATGGCGTCATATGCACTCAACCTGGAGCATGAGGAGCCAGCAACATATGGTGGATCCATAGACTCAGGAGATGCCGCTCAGTGGCAAGGAGAGGAGATGGAGTCCCTTCACCATAATGACACTCGGGAGTTGGTGCCATTACCCAGTGAGAAGCGTGCCATTGGATCTTATTGGATTTACAAGGTAAAAGAAAGCTCAACCCAAGATGGCAATGATGTGAGGTACAAGGCAAGACTTGTGGCCAAGGGATTTGCACAAAAGAAAGGAGAGGACTACACCGAGATATTCTCACCTGCTATGCGACGAACATCCATTCGGGTGTTGTTGGCACTAGTGGCTAGCATGGACATAGAGTTAGAGCAACTCAATGTGAAGACCGCCTTTCTGCATGGCGATCTTGATGAAAAAATATACATGCAACAGCCAGATGGGTTCAGAATTGAGAGGAAAGAAAATTTAATCTGCAAGTTGAAGAAATCGTTGTACGGGTTAAAGTAGTCATCCAGGCAGTGGTACAAACGATTTGACTGCTTCATGATAGGAGTAGGCTTTGAGTGGAGCATCAAGGATCAGTGTGTATATGTGCGCACACTAGAGAATGGCATGAAGATCTATTTGTTGCTCTACGTGGACGACATGCTTATTGCTTCCAATAGTATGTCTGAGGTGAAGAAGTTGAAAGTGAAGTTGGGGCAAGAGTTCGACATGAAGGACTTAGGGCCCTCAAAGAAGATTCTTGGAATGGAGATTTTCCAAGATAGGAAGCGACATGAGCTAAGATTGTCACATCATGGGTACATTCAGAAGGTGCTGACCCGTTTTGGGATGGAGAGTGCGAAGCCCGTGACACCACCACCAGGAGCTCATTTTCAGCTGTCTGCAACACAGTCACCTAGAACTGAGGTTGAGAAGAAGTACATGTCTCAGGTGCCATATGCGAGTGCAGTAGGGAGTTTGATGTACGCAATGGTTTACATGTGTCCAGATATTGTAAAGGCCGTAAGAGTGGTTAGCAGGTATATGACCAATCCAGGCAAGGAACATTGGCATGCTGTCAAGTGGATTCTGAGTTACCTGTGAGGTAAAACAAGTGTCAGGATTATTTACGGAACAGGAGACAGAAAGGTGCTGACATGATATTGCGACAGTGACTATGCAGGAGACAAGGACAGGCGGCGATCTACCATGGGTATGTGTTCACTTTGGGCACTGTCGCGGTATCGTAGAGGTCGGTCCTACAATATGTGGTTGCGTTATCGACCACAGAGGCCAGTTGATTGTAGCAATGGAAGCTGTAAAGGAGGCCAAATATCTGAGGAGTCTGCTTAGAGATTTGGGGGTGCCGCAGAGTTCCTCACAAGTGTACTGTGACAGCCAGAGTGCCATTCATCTGGCAAAACACCATGCATACAGTTCTAGGACGAAGCACATCGAGGTGCGAGATTCCTTCCTAGAGTTGGAGAAGAAGGAAGTGTAGCTTCAGAAGATCCCGACTAAGAAGAACCCCGCAGACATGTTTATGAAGCCAGTTCCCGCCGTCAAGCTCCAGGTGTGCCTGGAGCTGATATCTTTATTGGTTTAGGTGGTGCCAGAAGGCACGAATTTCGAGACGATGATGAAACCCATAGAGAGGGTCATGGCGAGCAGTGTGGATGGGCATAAGTATATGTGAGGAGATTTGAATCATGGTAGAGTGTTAAATTTTGTAATTCAAATCATTCATCTCACACTCCCAGGTCGCTCGGTCGAGCTGTTCCAGACGCTCGATTGAGCTAGAGGCTTATGACAAAGAGCCTAGCAGCATTGCACTCAGCTCGACCAAGCACTCTAGACTTTGAGCGCTCGATCAAGCTATATCAACAGGGAGTCTTGGGTTCTGTAGAGCTAAGCGCTCAGTCAGACACTCGACCGAGCGAAGCACTTTCTTGACCGAGCGCCCCGTTTCCATTCACCCAGGATTTGCTACATGGGAAAGACCGCTCGGTCGAGCAATGAACTCGCTCGACCGAGTGGCGTGGGCCCAGGCTTTTAATTCGATGGTTCAGATGGGTTTCTAAGCCCGATTTGAAGCCCTATTTAATCTAAATGGTTGATTTGATTAGGGTTAAGGACATTTTTCGAGATCTAGATCCATAGGGAGCTGTAGCCACCGCCATTGTAGATTATTGTCGAGAGATTAGGGCTAGGAGTTTGTGATTGGAGTTGAGTGATTCTCTCCATTGTCTCCTTTGATTTCTTCTTCCTTGACTGAGTTTGTGAGAGCTTGTGTTTTTAGCCAAGTTATTACTCACGTGAGTGGAAGATAGATTGTAACTCTTTGTAGATCCCTCTGATAGTGGAATCATCTCAGAATTGCTGGACGTAGCTTGTGCGCAACTGAACCAGGGTAACTCTTGTGTGTGTGCGTTTGATTTGATTATTGTTGCTATTTTGTTTGCTGCTTCACTTCGCAAGGTCGTAGAGATTTTGTTGGGTTATTTGAGAATCCATTTTTGATAGTCCTAGATTCCTGATCAGATTTTAGGATTGGTTAATCTGCACGGATCTCAAGTTTGGTTTGCCATTATTCCCAACAAACAGTGCCTCTTAATTTAGACAAATCAGCCTTCTCAATGTTAACTACAAAATTACAACTATTGTCTTCACAAACAGACTACATCCAAAATTAGTTCTATTAATGCATCAGAAACATCACCAGCTCCTTAATTTTTTTTTTCAGTATGCTCAGTAGCAGGTTTGTTTTAATTATCAAAACTCAATTGGTTCTGATATAGTGAAGTACGATTGTGCATCGGCTTCTTCAGAATCTCCCAATAAGGTAGGCATTCTTCATGATCATAGTTTTCAAATAAGACCTAGTAGTAGTCGTTTCGTTTTAGATGGAGTTGCGGACGCATAAGAGGTTAGGACATCATGTTGGACAAAGGGAGTAGAGAACATGTGCGAGCATAGTGTAATGGATACAATGGATAAAACTATGCTCGCACGGTGAAAGCTCATAAGTACTTATCAATAGTTATCCAGGTAGAATTGGTTTATCAAAGAGACGCGTGAGATAGGAATACGGAGATGTGATAATAAGGGAATATTTACAGATCTTGCTATCAGTTCCTGGACATTAGAGGTATTACAGTGAAGTATGAGTACATATGACAAATTCATGTGCCTTTGAAGATCAAAATAACTTCTTGGTTGGCTACTGAACACAAACTTAACACGGCCGATAGCCTACTGCATAAATGGTCCATATGTGCAAATCAGCATGTACTTGTAGATTTGTACAATCAATTTGGAGATCTAGATGTCACATGTGATGCTAGTTAGCTGCTAGATTTATTTACTGATTAGAGAATGCTTAAATCACATAACAGAGCCAAAATTGAGTGGGACAAGACAGTTCAAGTAGTCATTTGGGTGCTGTGGCAGGAGCGTAATAATAGAATATTCAAATATGGTGAATGTCACTCTATGACTGTCTATATTGGACAATATTATTTTCTTTGTTTTTTTTGGTTAGGTAGCTTACCCTAAAAAGCTTAGAGAAAGTTTTCTCAAGGATATAAGGATATTGCTTTTTTGTTATATGGGTTCATGTATGACTTCCAATATACTTAATTAAGAGTCTATTATTAAGAGATTATCATAAAGTTGTTAATTAATTAAGAGATTTTAGCTGATAAGCAGATGGTACATCAAAATACTAAGCTATATGTCGAGAGAGTACCTGTTATGATATAGAAAGGAACCATTCACAAATTCATCTTTCATGGTTATTATTAATTTCACAAGAAACAGACTCAGAAATCAGAAGTAAAAAAAATGAACCGGAGCAAGACTAGTACGTCAATGTAAAAGAGCTATGAATCAAAATAAACAAATTGAAATTGAAAGAGAGGTGCAAGAGAATTGTCCACTACTAAGCAGAGAAAATAAATAAAATAAAATTGCTTCGATCGACAGAAATTGTTGTGCGCCGTGCGGAAGCAGTCAGATCGCCGAAGTATCTAGAGCGAAGAACAAATAGAGAGCTAACAAGATTTAGGTCGCCTAAACGACCAAGGGAACACTTCTCTTAATTTCAAATAAAACACTCAACCACTACAAAGAAATCCTCACAAATGGCTCACTCAATGATCGCTCACAATGATCCTATGGAACTTCCAATAGGATCTCATACAAACTCTCGCAATGCTTCGATAGAAGCTCAATTGGATCAACACTTCTTCGATGCTAATAACCATGTATTCGGTATCCTTTTATAGGACTCAAAGGGGAGGGGGTTGGTGCACCAACCCCCCATTGGGTTGGTGCACCAACCCCTTGGTTGGTGCAACAACCATGGGCAGCCCATATTTAAATCAAGCCAACAACCACAAATATCCACCTTGGCGAGATATTAGGTCTATGTCACACAATCGACCGTCAATGCTCATCCTCGGTGAGAATCATCTCGTGTTCCCATCATCTTACCTCGAAAGGCTCATATGGCTTCGCAGAGCCTCATTGCCCCAGAAGGGGCCACCAAAAGTCATCTCATATCGTCAACTTACAAGTCCGAGCCTTACTCGAACTTGACTCCAATATCGATCTTCATAAGCTCATCTGTCGAACAATCACTAATGCCAAGTAGCTCCACCCGATCCTTGGCTTCATCATTCGTCGTTGATTCCATCTCATCACACCAATCTTTCCTTCGTCCACATAGGTCGCCATTGTGCTCCACCTCACCGAATAAGGTTAGAGACTCATCACACCTGACAAAGAAAGCAAACGAGACCCTTTTTACAGGTTGGCATCTCTCATAACTTGGTCTCCAAACTTTGATAGAATCCTTCTGCTGGACAAGTTATGGGGATAAGGTATCTCCACCATACGGACTTGAACCATCACCTCTGTTAGCACCACCTCTCCAAAGATCATCCAATGACGTCGTCTTTGGTGCATGCGAGCTTGAGTCGGTAGCTCGCTCATCTGGAACTCTCGTCGTCTTCATCATCACCGTACCATCCAGGTAATAGAGGTTGCCTTCACGCTTCCCCTTCATCAGGATCATTGCTCCTCGTGTCACCTTCAAAGCGCCGTCCTCCATAGTCACTTTGCAACCCTTGGCTTCAAGTGAACCAAGCGATATCAAATTGTACTTCACATCTGGCACATAATGAACATCGCCTATGTCCCGTGTGACACCATCACTCATCTTTATGCGGACCGTGCCAACGCCCGCCGTCGTGCATGCTCCATCGTCTCCAAGAAGGACTTTGTGTTTACTACCTTCATGGAAAGTAGTAAAGTACTCTCTGTGGGGTGTCATATGGACCGAGCAACCCGAGTCAAGCACCCATCCGTCCTTCATCACCCCTTCCGTCGCACCAACTAGGACCCACTCATCCACCTCCTCTCTTTTGACGATGTTGGCGGTAGCATCTTTCTTCTTATTGGCCTTTTGGCACTCCCTCGCCCAATGTCCTCTTTCTTTGCAAAAAAGCACATTGATCCCTCTCGATGTCTGTGCGCGGAGCTCTACTATTGTCCATCATCTCGGATCTATGGTTCCCTTTGCGGCCTCCACCACTTTCATTGTTCCGACCTCTAACCACGGTAAGCGCTTCGGATCTTTGGCCCATCATCTTCTCATCATCCTTCTTTCTAAATTCATTACTTGTGAGAGCGTTAGAAACTTCATTGAAGGTGATAGATTCTTTACCATAGGTTAATATCGAAACGATGTGCTCATAGTCTTTATGTAGTGAGTTGAGGAGAATCATCGCCTTGTCCTCATCTTCCACCTTGACGTCGATGTTCCTCAAATCTGTGAGGAGTTTGTTGTAGTAGTTTAGGTGTTCTTCAACTGAAACTCCTTCCTCCATCTTGAGGCCAAAAAACTTCTTCTTTAGGTGTAGACGATTCTGAATGTTCTTCTTCATGTACTTCTCACCAAGCGCATCCCATAACGCTTTTGCATTCGTCTCCTCCATGAAAGGGTACTTCTTCTCCTTTTTCAAGTAGAGTCGGATCGTGCCGCAAGCGGTCCGGTTCATCATCTTCCACTCCGCATCCGACGTCGTAGTCGGCCTCTCATCTAGTACTTGATCTTGACCAAGTTGGTTCAAGATGTCAAGTACTTCACATCTCCACATGCCGAAGTTGATACGCCCATCAAACTTCTCAATTTCGAACTTCGTACTGGATACGATAGTTCGCGTTGTTGAAGATTGCGTCATTGAAGTAGAAGCATCGTCGCCATCTTTGCCCATCTTCTTCGTCTAGATCTTCGTCACCAAAGCTCTGATACCAATTGTTGTGCGCCGTGCGGAAGCAGTCAGATCGCCGAAGTATCTAGAGTGAAGAACAAATAGAGAGCTAACAAGATTTAGGTCGCCTAAACGACCAAGGGAACACTTCTCTTAATTTCAAATAAAACACTCAACCACTACAAAGAAATCCTCACAAATGGCTCACTCAATGATCGCTCACAATGATCCTATGGAACTTCCAATAGGATCTCATACAAACTCTCGCAATGCTTCGATAGAAGCTCAATTGGATCAACACTTCTTCGATGCTAATAACCATGCATTCGGTATCCTTTTATAGGACTCAAAGGGGAGGGGGTTGGTGCACCAACCCCCCATTGGGTTGGTGCACCAACCCCCTTGGTTGGTGCAACAACCATGGGCAGCCCATGTTTAAATCAAGCCAACAACCACAGAAATGTCCTATATTAAAAGTGAAGGTAGGTGGCTAGCAATCTGATTATGTAATCTGATCTTTTCAAGTTGAGCAACTCCAAGGCCTCTTTGGGGGCTGCTGTGGCTTCTCATTACCACTCTTCGTCCCTTTTCTTGAAGATCCTGATCTCACCTTTTCCAAGCCAAGATCACTAAAATGGCTACTTTCCATGTAAATTGCTCCTCCTCTTAGATTGTTAATTACCAACCTTAAACCAATCTGGAGAGTAAGAAAATTTATGAGAGAGCTAAAAATGAAAGAGAGAGGGAGAGAGAGAGATGAAGAAAGAAGAAGAAGCTATGATATGATCAACAAGTGAAAATGGCAGATGTCCTATGGCCCATCTATTATATACGTGTACTAGAAAATACCCGTGCACATAGTGCACGTGGGCTGGAAAAAATTGGGGGGCAGTAAGGGGCCAAAAAAGAAAAAAAGAGTTTTTTTTGGGGGGGGGGGGTGTGGGGATTGTGTGGGGGTGAAATGCAATTTAATGGGTTTGTGGGGGTGTTGTTTTGGGTTTTATTAAAGGGAGGGGCACACATGTAAATACGGGAAAGTTGGGAGTGTTTTTTGGGTTTATTAAAGGGAGTGGCACACATGTAAATAAGGGAAAGATGTGGCTTAATTTGTTTTGTTGGGAAAACCCATGTGGCATGCCACATGGGACAAATGTGGGGCCCACACTTTGTCCCATGAGGACAATGGCAAGATGGTTATTCCCTAATTTAATATATAGATAAGTTTTTAAATCAATTCTAAGAGCAAGCACCATGTAAATGACATGGCCAAATATGACTCATACTAAACAAATTAAAAATATAACGAGTATAACTGAGTTCGGGCTATTGTGCGCCTGTAGAGCTGCGATTTTGGGATGTTAGGGTTGGAAGTTTTGGGGCGGCCATCGGCGGATGGTCGGGGTCGTTCTGGGGAAGAGGATGATATTTTGCAACGTAGCACTAAGAAGATTAGAGCGGAAGAGGAGAGGAGGGAGAAGGGATCGTCGTCAGGGGTGTTGTTTGGATCGCCGACGGAGAAATCCTTTAAGGATGCTTGTTTTGGTTCAAAGGTCGCAGATGGAGAGGGAGGCTTCGGAGTTTTTGATTCACCGGATCATGAAGAAGACGTGTTGATTTCTCGTATGGGTGATACTGCGTTAATTTGTCATCGGCTTTTAAGGAGAATCTTCGCCGGAGGTGCCAGAAGGCGGTGATTGTTAAATTGTTGGGACGAAATATCTCGATTGCGATTCTGGAATCAAAACTCTCAGTGTTATGGAAACCCAAGGGTGAGTTGGATTTCGTAGAGCTTGGTGAGGGATTCGTTATGGTGAAATTCATTTGCGATGATGATCTGAGATTTGTGTTGGAGGAGGGTCCCTGGATGATCTTTGGGCACTATTTAACGGTGCGAAGGTGGGTTCCTGATTTTTCACCAACTTCTGCTGAGATTGGGTCGACTGCTGTTTGGGTCCGATTTCCTTTTTTGCCGGTGGAATATTACGATGAGAAAGTGCTAACAGCGCTGGGCAATTGTGTGGGAAAGGCTATCAAATTTGATTCACATACCAGAATGGTGATGAAAGCTAGGTTTGCAAGAGTTTGTGTGGAAATTGGTTTGAGTAAGCCGCTGATTTCGAAAGTTCATTTCGAAGGAAGATGGCAGGCTGTTCAGTTTGAAGGGTTGGGGATGATTTGTTTCAAATGTGGGAGAGTTGGACATATGGGGAGTTGCCCTTTCCAAGCTGCTGATTCGGTCTCTGTGGATAAGGAGAAGATGAAGACGGATGGTAATGCTGATGCTCAGATGGAGGAGGGGAATAGTCCGGACACTGTGGAGCCTGTGTTTGGGCCATGGATGGTGGCAAATGATCGGAGGGGACATCGGTTTCAGGCTAAAGTGAAAGCTAATTCTAAGGAGATAGGTGAGGTTGCTTCGGGGATGGGTTCCAGATTCTCGGCTTTGGGCAATCTGATGGAGGTAAGTAAGGTGGGGATGATCAGTGGCGAGGGGTCTAGTGGCGGAGAAAAGGGGGAGCTGGTGTGTTATCAAGGGCTGTCGTTAATCGTAATAATCATAATTCGGGGCAATATTCTCGTAGTATTTTGATGTTGGGGGATAGGAGGAACATGAAGTATAAACATGCCCATGTGCTAAGGTCTGATGGGGAGGTGAGTAACGGGTCTAATGGCGGTGGGCAGCAGAGGAGTGCTTCTAAGGATAAATCTATTGGTTCGAAACCATTGGTTAAGTCTTTGAAGCGAAGGCCTTTGAATGATATTTTGAATGCTTCGGACGGAGTTGTGAAGTCCAGTTTGTTGAAGGAGGTGAGTCTTGGTAGTTTGGTTGACATTGTGTGGCATCCTCATGATGATTCAGCACTGAACTCTTTAGCTATTTGTTCTAGTGGTTCTTTTGTGGAACAAGGTGGGGAGCGGAGTATTTCTTCGGTGGTTGGGGAGGTCCCAGTGGAGGTCGTGGACTAATGTTTGTCTGGTTGGTGCTTTTCTTTGAAGTGGTTTGTTTGTTGATCATGGAGTTGCTGTTTTGGAATTGTAGAGGTACTGCGAAGAAATCTTTCATTAGAGAAGTGAAAGAGTTGTTGGGGATGTATGAACCGGTCATTTTGGCTATTGCAGAACCAAGGATAGCTGGTGAGGATGCACTGAGAATCATTAGGAAGTTGAAGTTCAGTTGCCATTTCATTGTTGATCCTATTGGGTTCTCGGGTGGTATTTGGGTTTGTTGGGATGACCAGGCGATTGAGTTGGAAGTTTATTTCTCCCCCCCCATGTGGTGCTGGGAGTGGTGAAGAGGATGGGAGCTCCAGATTTTAGGTTGTCTGTGGTGTATGCCAACCCTTGTCGGGCCATCAGATGGAGGTTGTATGAGCAGATTGAAGAGCATTGTGCTAGCTTGGGGTCTCCTTGGGTGATGCTAGGTGACTTTAATGACTATAGGAGTTCTACAGAGAAGTGGGGTGGGAACCCTCCTTCTTCTGTTAGGTGTAACAGATTCCTTTCCTTTCTCTCTGCTTGTGGTATGATTGACATTGGGTATCATGGATCTCCTTATACTTGGTGCAATCAACGTAAGGGTTTGGCGAGAGTCTGTGAGAGATTGGACAGGGCTGTGGCTAATGAAGAATGGTGTGTGTTATTCCCTGAAGCTCATCTGTGCCATTTGCCTAGGATTTTTTCTGATCATTGTCCCATTTTGCTTCGGTGTGAAGGGAGGGGTGTTATGACTTCTTCTCCTAAGCTTTTCAGATTCCAGGCCATGTGGATCAAGGCGGAGGAGTTTAAGGAGGTGGTGGTTAGGGATTGGCAGCAGGTTGAGGGTGATTATGTGTGTAAGGAAAGGAATTTTGTGGAAAAAGTTTTCATTTGGAATAGAGAGTCATTCGGTGATTTGTTCAGAAAGAAGAGGTGGCTGAGAGGAAGGATTGATGGGATTCAAAAGGAGCTATGTTGTCACGATTCTCATCAGCTCAGGAGACTTGAGGAGGATCTCATTCGGAGGTATGACTGTATTCTTGAACAGGAGGAGACTTTTTGGTTTCAGAAGTCTAGGTGTCTTTGGCTGACCCAGGGGGATCACAATACAAAATATTTTCATCTGTCCACTTTATGCAAGAGACGGAGATTGAAGATTAAGCTTCTGAAGGATGTGGAAGGTAATTGGGTTTCAGATGCTGCTGGTTTGCAGAGTATGTGCCATGACTTCTTCAGGAATTTATTTTTGGAAGATTCAGTTACTAGGCCTAGGCTCCCTCTCTTGCCTTGTCCTAGCATTGGGCTGGAAGATAAGATTAGTATGGATGCAGAGGTAAATGAAGAGGAAGTTAAAACAGCTTTGTTTCATATGCAGCCATGGAAAGCGCCTGGAGTAGATGGTCTTCACGCGGGTTTTTTCCAAGAGTACTGGCCCCTGGTGAAGTCATCTCTGGTTTCTTTAGTTAGTGAAGCTTTGGAGAGGGGAGAGTTTGATGGTGGTATTAATAGAATTCTTATTGTTCTCATTCCCAAAGTCCATCACCCAGAGCAGATTCAGGAATTTAGACCGATCAATCTGATTCCGGTGGCTTATAAAGTCATCAGTAAAGTGCTGGTAAGGAGACTTAACAGTTTGTTGCAGGAGCTGGTTAGTCCTTGTCAAGTCAGCTTCATTCATGGAAGACAAGCAGCAGATAATATTCTGGTTGCTCAAGAGATTATGTAACGGCCAGTACCCACTATTCGTTATACGGCTGTGCGTATAGCAATTTCGGGTACCGGATGGGTTTTGTTGCTTAGTGCGGGAGTCGTGTCGTTGAGTCGTTAGGGCCGTAGCACTTTGTTGCGTCCTTAGCAAGCCAAAAACCCCCGACGTGTGCCCAACTTGAGATTACTGTCGCCTTTGGACCCCGTATTCACGTTCCTCTCGTAGGCGCGATCGCCCCGGTATTTTCTTTCTGATTTTTTGGACGTCGGGACAAATATTTATAATGACCTATATTTATTAATGTCTTACTATATATATGTTTATAATAAATAATGTTTATGCAACTCCTTTGATTTTCAACTTAACAAACGTTATGAAAAAAAAAGTGGGAAGTCTTTTTATAAGAGTAATATTTTCTTAACAAAGCTAACTGGACAATTCTAACTCATTTTGCAAATCCTATCTAATTATAATCATTATTAACCTCTACTAAATTCTTCAACTAAAACAGTTCCTTTATTTATAAAAAAGAAGAAAGCTAATCATTTTCCTTAACTAAACTTCTAATGCAAAATACTGATGGGTTTCAATCACAACGTGTTGATTTTTAATAAAGGAAACGAATCCACTAAAATCAGTAGGAACGAATCACGTAAAAATCTAAATCTCTTTATATCTTAACAACTTAACTCCCCAGTACCCCCATCAGAAGCTACCCCACGTCTCCCCACACGTCACCCCCATGTACGCGAAACCCAGGCTCAAGAAATTTCAACTGCCTCTCTGCCTTTCATCTTCTTATAGGCGGTAGTCTCTAACTCCGAACACCCAGACCCATTCGAAGCTCCGCCACCGCTCAATCCCTTCTCTCTCAGCCCAAAGTCCCGAAACCGAACGTCCCCTCACCGTTGCGCCTCCGCCCAGCTTCATTCTCCGACCTGTCCCCTCCAACCATCCGTCCAAATACCCAGCCCCAGCGATCTCGTGAAGAATCCCCTTACCTCCGGGTCACCCACGCCGCAACATCTACGCGCGAACCATCACCCTCAGGTCCCGCCTCACGGCCCTCCGGTCTCTCGCCAAGCCACACCCCCAGTCGCCGACCCCACCTGCCATTGCGCCCGCAGACCCCCACTCCAGGCGGCCACCTCCACAACGCCGAGCTCGCCTTCGTCGAACACAATCGTCGCAGCCTTTCCCTGTCCTCGCGCGGCCTGCTCCCATCTCTTCCAGGCACCGCAACCCCGCACTGCCATCTCCTCCACCCCGAACCGACACCCGATCGGCTCTCGCCGCTGCAACCTCCGTTCGAAGCCGCCACTGCAGTCGCAAGGGGAAAAACAAATAGGAGAGCACAAACTTGAATAGGTAAGTTGCCTTCTGGAGAATTAAAAATAGTATTTCTTAAATACATTAAATTGGAAACCTGTGCCTAGTGCCTAGTGCCTTATGTGCATTTATAAAACAACAGTGAGCCTGTGAGATTGTTACATGTTAGATTTTAAATTTGAATTGTATAGGGTTGCAGCCGTACCGTGCCTATGGAAACTCTTAAGAGTTTTTTTGAGTCGAATGCAATTGATAAGTCTGCCCATGAACAGTACCCTATGCTAGTATGAACAGTACCCTACAAGTTTATATATTTGTTAAACCGATAGGTTAATGAGATGTCAGTTGGGTATATGAAGTGCATACATTAATTTCTTATTTACTGTTAGTTGCTCCTCTTCAGAAGTGAGAACAGAACTCTTACTTATGAATGATGTTTTATATGAGCAGTACCCTACCTTCATTAATGAAACATATAGGATAACAACTAGTAATAATTTATAACCTTAGTTGCTATAATAATGTTGTTATATGATAGCTGGCTTAATATTATGAAATGGACAACACCCTAGGTTAGAGAACCTAATAGAATGAATATTTATTTAAATGTGTAGGAGCGAACCTAATTCAGACATGTGTTTAATCAAACAGAGAACCAGTTGTTCCATAGCCTAACGCCCGATGAGACGAACCCACGACAACCGACATCATCGGAAGCAGGCAAGTGAAACTTGCCAACCTTTCTTTAGGCCATGTCTTTAGGCCAATTCCTCGTACTAGCGTGAAAGAGACTAGATCGTGAAATGATAGCGATCTAGGCGCAACTTTGTGATCTAGCTTGACAACGAAGCTAGATCCGACACCTTGCCATATCATTTATGCATTGATATCTGTCATGTTTAAATTCCTTAACTGCACGCATTTGAATTGTTAACTGCCATGCATTGCATCTTACATGTCATCCTAGTTAAACTTGCATCGTAGCACACGCTACACTACTTGTGCAATCCATGTTTCCGTGTTACCGGCTAGGCACCCGTTATGCGGGCATAACCCTACGCCATCCGTGTTAAAAACACTTCCTGGCTCGTGATCCAGAAGCGAGCATTCCGTGTTCGGGGGTAATGCCCTGGCTCGACACACGTGGAGGGGTAGGGATAAACGGTCACTTGAGCGTAAGAGTTGGCCCGTACAGCCACTCTAGCCAAAGGACGGAATCTCTGTGCACGACGTGATTACAATTCCAGTACTTGTCCTTTACTTGTTTACTTGCCATGCCATGTTATTTGCCATGCTATACCATGCCATACTTTACTTTAGAACTGCTAGGTTGCTTTACTTTCAAAGTTGTCATACTTTACTTTAGAACTGTTAGGTTGCTTCCTTTTATAGTTTCCTTGCACAAGTCTTTTAGACTTGCTGACATGTGCCCCTACTCTTTGGGTGACGCATGTTAGTTGCTGAGCCAGAGACTGCAGTCGAGAGTGACGTGTTTGTGGAGTACGTGCCCAATCCGTTGTTGACGTTGAGTACGATGCTTCCGGTGACTATTCTTAGTGTCCCCCTGCTGAGCTTCCGTTTGTTTAGTTTTGTTAAGTTGTCGGTGCGCGGCACCTGTACTATGTTTTTATGTACCTTGTACTTTTGTTTGGCCATGCTGGGGCCCTTGGTCCTTTTCTCTGTAAGCCTGGTGGCTTTTTCTGTGATGTTGTAATTTAATTTAATGGATATTCTGAGATTTCTTTTTGGTCTCATTTCCTTGTTTATTATCTTTGTTTCGTATCGCAATTGCAAGGACCTGCCAATTAATGTTTATTGACGCTTATCGGACTTGCGGCTTTGCAGCTTCAAGTCTGAGCGGACCTTCTCACGCTTCGCCTCCACATTGTTTGGGAAGCGGGGCGTGACAGGTTTTGTTGGTGGCCCATGCAGGTCCATCTTGCAACTGCGAAATATCGGAACAAGGATAATAACTATAGAATGTCCATTAAATAAATTGCAACATCCGAATCATAAGCCTTGAGTCTAATTATTATCATTCCCTATGTCCTAGGTGGCTGGTAGACGTGTTGCCCGAACATCTGCCTCAGCTTAGGAGGGAATCCATTAGATCAGGACTATAGTAAGATTTAGTTAGACGTCTGTGCTTGCTAGTTAGAGGTCCCTGATTGTTAGCTATACCCATTGCTAGAAACTAGTATAATCGTCTTAGGAGTTACCTTAGTAGTTCCTGTCTAGCCCTGACCATGATAGACTTCTAGAATTCCTCCAGTAGTTCGCTTGGGTTCAACGAATTTGGGCCAAGCTGAACGCAATTCATTAACGTCTAGCTCCTTAGAAAGTCTTAGCGCTTAGTTTCCTAATATTTAGTTGGTCGACCGTAGGAGTTTCCCGTAGATTTTCCTGAGTCTTATCCTAGGCGTGTTTACGTTTCGATCATGCGACCATATTCCTTGCCCTCGATTCACGAGATCACCTCATGACGATCGTCGATAATTTTCGAATCTCTTCGTTACAAATCTTTAATCTTCTGAAAGTATTTTTGATATTCCTCATTCGCCAAGTTCAAACCCGTTCGAAAACTTTAATATATTTACTTAGGCTTCGTACTCTTCCGTCGACCTAAATTCATTTTTATTGAATTTCGAAACTTTTGTCGGGATTTTGATTACTATTTTATGATAATTCTCCAGCCTATACTTTTCGCACCTATATAAATACCTTGTCCTTTCATATACTAATTTTATTATGAACCATACTTCTATTTCCCTAAATCGATTTAAAATTTCCTTTTCTTTTCTTACTTATGTCATTGAAAATTATTTGGGTAACTCATGGCGCTTACCTTTATTATATTTTTCTAAGTTACCTGAGACCTCAGCATTCAGCGTGACGATTTTATACTCATCATTTTCCTACTTCAAATTTTTGTAAAATACCATCTTCATTTAAATCTATCTTCAATTGTAAAATAATCCATTCACCTCCATATTCTTTATTCGACGTTTAATTCTTACGTCGTGATTTAACCTTCATGTTACCCTTCTACGTAGTATAAGGATATTATTATATTTTATTTTACGGCTTACATTTTATTATATCCTTATTTCGCGTTTTATGTCCTTCTTCCCTACTTGATTATTCCGAACTATATTTTGTTCCACCCAACCGAGCCATTCCGTTATATGTCGCCTCATCTGAACCCGTTCTTCCCACTCTATTTCATTTCAATCTCGATTTAGGTTTCCTCACTATTGTTTAGTTATCACATTAGTACTAGATATTGCTTACGTTAACCTTGGTGTAGTATGGTGGGCCAATAGGTATAGATTGTGATGTCGTGGTAGTGCATGTAATTACTGAGTATATATGAAGTTGTATATGTGTTAGTATTTATATGTATGTGTATGGATAGCTAAACCACTCTGGGGATGTCTATGTATATAAGGATTAGTGTTAGAATGTCTACTGGGGGCGTATGTAGTTGGAGATAATGATCAATGGGTGAAAGAATATGTGGGTAAAGTTAGGTGTATATTAGGTATAATGATACTAGGGTATCTATAGTTAAACGTGCATGCCTATTATAGGACCTATATGTTAGTATGTGTGAGAGTGTGCTCGTACGTAGATATGTATTGTGCTTAGACGTACGTAGTTATGTGTTTGCTGCATGAGTATATATGTGATATACGTATGGTAGTAGGATTATAATTTTGTTTGGTATTACTTGCTTTTACGGGATGTTGTGTGCGTATATACCATGAGGTATACACGACTATTGGATATCTTAACTATGTGTGGATAAGTAGATGTGTTGGTATACAAATTATAGTTAGACGGATATGGTGTGAATATATATGTTACATGTGTGTGAATATACGATGAATGCATGTATTAGGGAGGGTTATAATTATACGTGTGCTGATGTCTGTAATATTATTGAGGTAAATAAAGTGATTGAACTACGTGGGTGTTACCTGACTAAAAATTAAGTGTGATTGACATTGTAGTATGTATATAGTTATATTGGTAGATGTGTATACTTTAGAGTGGTATTGGTATATGTATAGGTACCGTATTACGTATATAGAGTATTCTGATATGTGTTTTGAGTCTCACTCAAGCTTGAGTGGGTATACTTTAAGTATATTGTTACATGTGTCTGTGGTTGTGTGTAGTACCATGAATATAGCGATGGATGATGTATGTATATTGATAGGATTGTTTGTACCTGGCTGTGTTACGCACATGATTGCGGGTCGCTATACCAGTATATAGTTATAGGTGTTGGTATTGTGGTCTAGTTAATTACTAAGGACTTGCCTGTGTGAACGTATGTGTGCTAGCTAAACTAGGTGTGTAGATGTGCCGAGTATATAGTGGTATGATTGGTATATATGAATGAAATGTTAGCGTATGTGGGTGTGCACCATGCACGGGTAAGCATGTGCTTAGTTATAGGTGTTGGCGACTATGGTATATGTGGTGTATCGTGATTATAGTTATAGGACCGTATGTGACGTGAATTTGTGGTGAAATATTCGCATGCATTTGAATGACTATATAATTGTGAAATTATAGTAGTGGTAAGTGTATCTTAGATATAATAACACGATTTAGTAATGAGTGGTATGGTTACTTGTGTCGATAAGTTGGCATTGGATGTACACTAGGAGATATATGGGGGTGGTGTATCATTATTACTTGTTCGTAAGTAGTTATCTATACGTGGAGTACTCCGGTTGTATTTGTTGGTATGAGACTATTTATTTATTTATTTATTATTCTTATTGTAAGCATGTGTAACATGGTTATGTGATAGAGTGTAATAGCTATATAAGGATGTACGCGACTATACGAATGTTTGAAGTAGGTGGATAAATTGGATTGTATATGATAGGTATAGGTGTATAATGTGTGTGAATATATATATATATATATACATGATAGTAGAGTTATTGTTTGACTACCTAGTGTATATATAAGCGTTTGTGATGACTATATCTGGTTGAGTTATAGTGTGATGTGATTGGGATAGCTACTAGACTGGCTAGAGTTATATTTAGAGTTAGAAAGTCCGAGGACGGACTTTATTCTAAGGTGGGTAGGATGTAACGGCCAGTACCCACTATTCGTTATACGGCTGTGCGTATAGCAATTTCGGGTACCGGATGGGTTTTGTTGCTTAGTGCGGGAGTCGTGTCGTTGAGTCGTTAGGGCCGTAGCACTTTGTTGCGTCCTTAGCAAGCCAAAAACCCCCGACGTGTGCCCAACTTGAGATTACTGTCGCCTTTGGACCCCGTATTCACGTTCCTCTCGTAGGCGCGATCGCCCCGGTATTTTCTTTCTGATTTTTTGGACGTCGGGACAAATATTTATAATGACCTATATTTATTAATGTCTTACTATATATATGTTTATAATAAATAATGTTTATGCAACTCCTTTGATTTTCAACTTAACAAACGTTATGAAAAAAAAAGTGGGAAGTCTTTTTATAAGAGTAATATTTTCTTAACAAAGCTAACTGGACAATTCTAACTCATTTTGCAAATCCTATCTAATTATAATCATTATTAACCTCTACTAAATTCTTCAACTAAAACAGTTCCTTTATTTATAAAAAAGAAGAAAGCTAATCATTTTCCTTAACTAAACTTCTAATGCAAAATACTGATGGGTTTCAATCACAACGTGTTGATTTTTAATAAAGGAAACGAATCCACTAAAATCAGTAGGAACGAATCACGTAAAAATCTAAATCTCTTTATATCTTAACAACTTAACTCCCCAGTACCCCCATCAGAAGCTACCCCACGTCTCCCCACACGTCACCCCCATGTACGCGAAACCCAGGCTCAAGAAATTTCAACTGCCTCTCTGCCTTTCATCTTCTTATAGGCGGTAGTCTCTAACTCCGAACACCCAGACCCATTCGAAGCTCCGCCACCGCTCAATCCCTTCTCTCTCAGCCCAAAGTCCCGAAACCGAACGTCCCCTCACCGTTGCGCCTCCGCCCAGCTTCATTCTCCGACCTGTCCCCTCCAACCATCCATCCAAATACCCAGCCCCAGCGATCTCGTGAAGAATCCCCTTACCTCCGGGTCACCCACGCCGCAACATCTACGCGTGAACCATCACCCTCAGGTCCCGCCTCACGGCCCTCCGGTCTCTCGCCAAGCCACACCCCCAGTCGCCGACCCCACCTGCCATTGCGCCCGCAGACCCCCACTCCAGGCGGCCACCTCCACAACGCCGAGCTCGCCTTCGTCGAACACAATCGTCGCAGCCTTTCCCTGTCCTCGCGCGGCCTGCTCCCATCTCTTCCAGGCGCCGCAACCCAGCACTGCCATCTCCTCCACCCCGAACCGACACCCGATCGGCTCTCGCCGCTGCAACCTCCGTTCGAAGCCGCCACTGCAGTCGCAAGGGGAAAAACAAATAGGAGAGCACAAACTTGAATAGGTAAGTTGCCTTCTGGAGAATTAAAAATAGTATTTCTTAAATACATTAAATTGGAAACCTGTGCCTAGTGCCTAGTGCCTTATGTGCATTTATAAAACAACAGTGAGCCTGTGAGATTGTTACATGTTAGATTTTAAATTTGAATTGTATAGGGTTGCAGCCGTACCGTGCCTATGGAAACTCTTAAGAGTTTTTTTGAGTCGAATGCAATTGATAAGTCTGCCCATGAACAGTACCCTATGCTAGTATGAACAGTACCCTACAAGTTTATATATTTGTTAAACCGATAGGTTAATGAGATGTCAGTTGGGTATATGAAGTGCATACATTAATTTCTTATTTACTGTTAGTTGCTCCTCTTCAGAAGTGAGAACAGAACTCTTACTTATGAATGATGTTTTATATGAGCAGTACCCTACCTTCATTAATGAAACATATAGGATAACAACTAGTAATAATTTATAACCTTAGTTGCTATAATAATGTTGTTATATGATAGCTGGCTTAATATTATGAAATGGACAACACCCTAGGTTAGAGAACCTAATAGAATGAATATTTATTTAAATGTGTAGGAGCGAACCTAATTCAGACATGTGTTTAATCAAACAGAGAACCAGTTGTTCCATAGCCTAACGCCCGATGAGACGAACCCACGACAACCGACATCATCGGAAGCAGGCAAGTGAAACTTGCCAACCTTTCTTTAGGCCATGTCTTTAGGCCAATTCCTCGTACTAGCGTGAAAGAGACTAGATCGTGAAATGATAGCGATCTAGGCGCAACTTTGTGATCTAGCTTGACAACGAAGCTAGATCCGACACCTTGCCATATCATTTATGCATTGATATCTGTCATGTTTAAATTCCTTAACTGCACGCATTTGAATTGTTAACTGCCATGCATTGCATCTTACATGTCATCCTAGTTAAACTTGCATCGTAGCACACGCTACACTACTTGTGCAATCCATGTTTCCGTGTTACCGGCTAGGCACCCGTTATGCGGGCATAACCCTACGCCATCCGTGTTAAAAACACTTCCTGGCTCGTGATCCAGAAGCGAGCATTCCGTGTTCGGGGGTAATGCCCTGGCTCGACACACGTGGAGGGGTAGGGATAAACGGTCACTTGAGCGTAAGAGTTGGCCCGTACAGCCACTCTAGCCAAAGGACGGAATCTCTGTGCACGACGTGATTACAATTCCAGTACTTGTCCTTTACTTGTTTACTTGCCATGCCATGTTATTTGCCATGCTATACCATGCCATACTTTACTTTAGAACTGCTAGGTTGCTTTACTTTCAAAGTTGTCATACTTTACTTTAGAACTGTTAGGTTGCTTCCTTTTATAGTTTCCTTGCACAAGTCTTTTAGACTTGCTGACATGTGCCCCTACTCTTTGGGTGACGCATGTTAGTTGCTGAGCCAGAGACTGCAGTCGAGAGTGACGTGTTTGTGGAGTACGTGCCCGATCCGTTGTTGACGTTGAGTACGATGCTTCCGGTGACTATTCTTAGTGTCCCCCTGCTGAGCTTCCGTTTGTTTAGTTTTGTTAAGTTGTCGGTGCGCGGCACCTGTACTATGTTTTTATGTACCTTGTACTTTTGTTTGGCCATGCTGGGGCCCTTGGTCCTTTTCTCTGTAAGCCTGGTGGCTTTTTCTGTGATGTTGTAATTTAATTTAATGGATATTCTGAGATTTCTTTTTGGTCTCATTTCCTTGTTTATTATCTTTGTTTCGTATCGCAATTGCAAGGACCTGCCAATTAATGTTTATTGACGCTTATCGGACTTGCGGCTTTGCAGCTTCAAGTCTGAGCGGACCTTCTCACGCTTCGCCTCCACATTTTTTGGGAAGCGGGGCGTGACAGATTATCCACTCCATTAAGAAGTCCAAAAGAAGGGATGGCTTGTTGGCTGTGAAGATAGATCTGAAGAAGGCCTATGACAGGGTGAGTTGGATCTTTTTGGAAGAAACTCTTCGTTTAGTTGGGTTCTCTGAGAAGTGGGTTAAGCTGATTATGTACAGTGTGACCTCTCCAGTCTCCTCAGTGTTGTGAAATGGTCAACCTATTGAATGGTTTAAACCTCAGAGAGGATTGAGACAAGGTGATCCCTTAAGTCCGTATCTGTTTGTTTTGTGTATGGAGAGGCTGGGGCAGTTGATTCAGGACTCTGTCACCAAGATGAAGTTGAAGCCTATTTCTTTCCACGGTGGAGGCCCTGTAGTTTCTCATCTCATGTTTCCGGATGATCTGTTCTTATTTGGGAAGGCCTCGGTTGGTCAAGCTGTGGAGATGAAGAGTATTTTGGACTTTTTTTGTATGGCTTCAGGGGCTAGGATCAGTTTGGGGAAGTCCAAATGTTTTATATCACCAATTGACAAGAGGGCACATGTGGCTGCTGTGGGCAATGCTTTGGGTATCACTCCTACAGCTGATTTGGGTAAGTATCTTGGGGTGCCCCTGATCCATGGAAGGGTGACTAAATTCACTTTCAGGAGCATTGTGGAGAAAGTGAGTTCCAAGCTTGCTGGATGGAAGGCGAAGATGTTAAGCATGGCAGGTGGGTTGACATTGATTCAGTCAGTGATGTCTGCCATCCCCACCTACTCTATGATGACTTCTAGGATTTCGGAGTTTACGGCTAAAGAAATTGACAAAGCTAATAAAGCTTTCTTGTGGGGGGGGAGCAGTCCGGGGTTAAGAAGATGCATTTGGTCAGAGGTGTGTAAGCCTAAGGAGATGGGTGGTTTAGGGATTAGAACTATGAAGGACCATTACAATGTGTTGCTGCAAAGTCTTGCTTGGAGATTTCTGAAGAAGCCTAATAGTGCCTGGGTGAAAGCAATTACGGCTAAGTATAGCATTCGAGAGAATGTAGTGGCTATGGCTGAAAGAATGGAGAAATTTCCGCCAGAATGATCGTTCACTTTCAAGTCTCTAATGTTTGGTATGAAGAATCTGGCAAGAGGACTATCTTGGAGGATTGGTTCAGGTAATTCTACTGGGTTTTGGCTAGATTCTTGGGTTGGAGATCCACTTATTTCTCTCTGTATCTAGCCCTTAAGTGAAGTGAATATTGAGGCTAGAGTTAGTGATTTTATTTTGCCAGCAGGAAAATGGGATATTGATAAGCTTCTGATGTGTCTCCCAGATAGTGTGGCTCTAAGAATTTTGGCATGTCCTCTGCCCAGATATTGTGTACAGGAGGATGAACAGATATGGAAGTGGTCCAGTAATGGATGTTTTAATTCCAACTCTGCTTTTGAGGCTCTGATTGAGGATGCAGGGAGTGTTGAGCACGGGGAGATGGCCTGGGTATGGAAAATTCCCATTCCGGCAAGATGGAAAGTTTTTTTGGTTGGTGCTTGGGGGTAGGATTAAGACCAATCAGTGGAGGTTTAACAGAGGTATTGCAGCGACGGCAGTGTGTGAAATCTGTAGAGATGCAGAGGAGAGCATCCTTCATGCTTTGAGGGATTGTAGTAGAGCCAGGAAAGTTTGGTCTTCCTTGATCTCACCTGAGGAGCAGGATGTTTTTTTCGGTATGAATTCTGATCAGTGGCTGGAGTTTGGGCTAAATGCGGAGAGAAATTGTGAAAGCAGGCTTGTGTTTGCCACGGCTGTCTGGAGTATTTGGATACAACGCTGTAGGGATATTTTTCAAGGGAATAGAGAGCAGGTGGATGAATTGGGTTTATGTAGGGGTATTTGGTGGAGAGCGTCTGAAATTATGAGTTTGGCCAATAGCTACAAGAATGGTGTAGGCCCGTCGCCGTTGGTGTGTTGGCGTCTGCCATTGGAGGGCTGGGTGAAGTTGGACGTGGATGGAGCTTCGAAGGGGAATCCTGGAGCGGCGGGGGCTGGAGGCATATTAAGGAATCATGTGGGTGAATGGCTGAGTGGTTTCTCAGCATTCTTGTGGGTCTCCTCTAGCCTTGCTGCGGAGTTGTTTGCTTTGAGGTTTGGGTTGGAGTTGGCATGGAATGGGGGTTTCAGGCGGATCGACCGTGAGTCGGATTCTTTGTGTGCAATTGGTTTGATCAAAGGTAAGTTGTCGTCTCTGCATCCCCTGTCTATTATTATCAAGGATATTAGAGCGATTCTGGACAAAGACTGGCGGGTGAAAGTGGGGCACTCTTTGAGAGAGGGGAATCAGTGTGCGGATTTTCTTGCGAAGAGAGGAGTGCAGATGGAGGTTGATTTTCTGGTGCACGTTGAGGCTCCAAGAGGGATGCATCAGCTTCTCTTGGCTGATGCGGCTGGTGGGGGGTTTGCTAGGGGGTTAAAGTTAGCTGAGGCGTAGGCCTCTTTTTCCATTCCGATGTATCAAAAAAATAATAATAATAACCAGTCCCGAGGTTGATTTGCCAGGGATAGTATCAGTGGATATTTGCCTGGAAATATTAATGAATACAGAAACTTGGCAAGTAATGCACATGTTAGCTTGATATATGCTTGCTGTGTTTCTTGTTGTGTTTCTGGTAACAAAATCTATAGGCCGTTACTTAGTACATGGTTTAAAGTTCCTGCAGATGAGAGCCTTTTCAGAATCCTTCATGATTCCATGCACATTTGATCATAGCCATTGTGTGGATTTCCAATATGGAAGACTGATAGTTTAATTTTGGAGTGATGAAGGCTCAATTCAGAAATATAGGATATCAAATAGCTACCTGATTTTGACTGAGGATCCCGACCTCGGACTTCTCTTCTTTCTTGTTCTCCTTACTCTCAATAAGCTTGAATATCAGAAACACACGTATGCCTGCCTGTTCTCAGATCGAACCCCGAGATAACATGGTCACGCAAGAATTATGAGATATTGGAGAACAAACAATTTGTGACATGACCGGAATATAGAGCAGTGGGAATCAACAGAAGTTTGAGAACACTATTTGATGTCATGGGACCAGCATCTTTCTGATGAAGCTCAAACCTGATCCATTGGCTCAAGTCACTTGCCCGTTGAGTCGATAATGGCTGTTGCTATAAGGAAATGAGACCAAGTCAACCATATCCCTTGAAGATCTCCAAGCAATCAATGACATTCCTATCTGAAGGCGTTCCAATACAATGCACCGCATCTCGTAGAGATATGCAAGGTCAACCATATCCCTCGGAGATCTCCAACCAATCAATGTCATTCATATCAGAAGGCGTCCCGATACAATGCACCGCATCTCGTAGAGATATGCAAGGTCAACCATATCCCTCGAAGATCTCCAACCAATTAATGTCATTCATATTAGAAGGCGTCCCGATACAATGCACCGCATCTCGTAGAGATATGCATTCAGCACCTACCAATAAAGCTAGATTCATATCCTCTTGTAAAGTACTAATATACCCTTGATACATTGTATTTAAACACATGAAGAGGAATGTAAAACTTCGTTGGTTTCTCTTCCATATTTCTCCAGTCGTTTATCCATTTTCTCTAAATTTCTTCATGGTATCGGAGCCTCTCGCCTAACGGCAATTAGATCTTGTATGTATACACAACATCCTCTCCATGGAGCCGATTTCACCTAACCTCAAATTTCTCATCTCAAAATTCCCCGCCCTAATCACCACCCAATTAGACTCCACAAACTACATACTTTGGCGTTCTCAGGTCGTCGGCGTTCTCAACGCGCACGGCTTCCTCGGGTACGTCGATGGATCTACATCATCTCCATCTCCCATAATTTCCGATCCAAAATCCACCACCACCACTCCTCTGTCGCCAATTCCCAATCCCGACTTTCACAAATGGTTGATCACCGATCAACACCTCTGCATGAGCATTCAGGCGACTCTATCTCCTTCTGCTCTTGGCGTCGCCCTTGGTGTCACCTCTTCACATCTACTGTGGACAAAGTTGGAAACCCGATATGCCTTTCTTTCTGAAGGGCATATCGAGCTACTTCAAGACAAACTCACCAACCTCATCAAGGCCGAGGAGCCTATGGCCGCTTACTTAGATCGGGCAAAAGCGATATACGACCAGCTACAAATCGCTGGTCCTGATACTGTCACCACACGACAAATGGTCCGCCAGATCCTCCATGGTCTTCCTCCTACTTACGACTCCTTCTGTGTAATGGCCTGAAATCATGGAAAGCCTTACACAGTTGAGGAGATATGGAGCAGTCTCCTTGCCGAGGAGGCCAGCATGCAGCTACGACGTCTCTCGACCTCTAGCACTCCAACTACCACCATGTCCTCTGTTCCTTCTCCCTCAACCGACTCCGCTGCACTCATCTCTAACTACGGACGACGGGACAACCGTGGCTGCACCACATATGTGCGATTCAACGGAGGCCGCGGCTCTTTCCCTTTCTCTCGTGGTGGCCGCACCAGCAACAGACAGCCCCGAGGTAGTCCACAACGACCCGAACCTCCTACACCGACTACTCAGGTCGGACGACAGAGACGACGTGTGCCTATCGACCACTCGACTGGCCGACCTATCCCTTGCCAAGTGTGCTGGAAGCCGAATCATCACACCCTCGATTGCTTTTGGATCGGTGAGCATGTTCATAAACCTGAGGCTCATGCAGTCCATCAAGGTCGCTCTACGGATGGTGAATGGATCCTCGACACAGGTGCCACGGATCACATCGCGTCTACCACTTCACAACTTGAGAAAATGACACCATATTCGGGTAACAAACACATTACTGTTGGCACAGGTGATACCGCCACAGTGGTCAACATTGGCTATTCTTCTACCCCTTCTCTAAACTCAACTATACGTCTTCCTGACATTTTACATGCTCCACAATTCTCTAAAAATCTGCTCTCAGTCTATAAATTCACTCGAGATAATAACTGCGTTATCCAATTCTCATCCTCTGGTTTTGTTGTACAGGATGCCACCACAGGAAAAACTCTTCTTAAAGGCCCGAGTAGGAATGGACTCTACCCGATCCACCACAATCCCATCTCTCTTTCTGCATCAAGCACCTCGGGCACTCTTTGGCACACCCGTCTTGGTCATCCTGCTCCTACTGTTGTCTCCAAAATCGCTTCCAAGTTATCCCTCAAGCCGTCTCCTCAGCCACCATGTCCTCAATGCTCAATGAGTAAGAGTCATAAATTACCTTTTCCTTTGTCAAAATCGAGAGCAGATTCTTGATTCGGAGTGAATATTGCGTATTTAACCCCCTAATTAGTCCTATTTTGTGCCCATATGATGCTTAATTGTTCTCTAATACATTCGTATTTTGTACATCATCATTTATTAGAGAAAATACCTTATTTGAGCACAAAACAGTAATTAATGGAGTATTTCTGCACTTTTTATATTTTTCCTAGCATCGTCTCGATCTCACGATTCCAACGACTATTTATTTGTATTTTTCTGAGATCTGTGCTAATTACTGTGATTTATTGAATGCAGGATACCATTTAAATAGAGAAATACGTTTAAAATACGTATATACGGCCGGCGCACGAATCTTGGCGCAACACGCGGACAAATCTACACCGTTGATCGTCGATCCAACTGACAAGAACGAACTGTTGCTGATACAAAAGCGGATGACTTTGGGGCCGTTCGATCGCGATCGAACGGATGCGATCAGCCCCGAAGCAGTGGAGCGGAGGCGAGATTTTCTGGCCACGTGGCCAGCATCCATGAGATGCCGCTGAAAGGGACGGTGGCGATTGATCCCGCTTCGAAAATGATTTCGTTTCGAAGCGTCGACGTGGCCTATCGAGCAGCGCACGATTCCAATCCGACGGCTACTAAACACCCCGCATCCGAACGATACCGCGGCGACGTGGAAGCTTACGGATCGTCGATCTCTCATCCGACGGTCGAGAGTCAAAGCCAACGCGAATTCCGAATTGAGTTCGGATTCGAACGAACGGATGCGGGCGCACGGTTATTGACGCACACGTGGCGCTCCGTGAGCCGATCCCGCATGAAATCAACGGCCATGATGTAGAGCGGTTATTGGGTTTGGTTTTAAGGCAAATGGGTACGGGTTTGAACCCGTTAAGCCCCCAAAACCCGCAATGCTATTATATAAGCGTATTTCTAGGGTTTTGGGGGGGATTCTGGCGTATTTTGGGACTTTTGGAGCGGCTACTGTGCGTATTTCTCCAGGGAAAAATTCTGAAAAATTCCAGAGGCTATTCTTCCTATTCTAAAGGAGTTTTGGGCTTTAAAGTGGAGATTTGGTGATAACTTCTTGAACTTATACCCCGTATTTGGTGTATTTTATCGTATTTTGGCTATTATAACGATGTATTTGGCTATGAAATCTGATTTTCTTTGCACCATGCATGGCTAATCTCCTTGTGCTATGGTTGTGATGTAATTAGGAGTATTTATTTGATGAATTTCATGTCTTTAGCCCTATTTTCATGTCAAAATCACTCGTAACATTGATTTCTACAACGTATTTGTTGGGTATTTGCTTATTGTCGATATTATTTACATCCCGTATGGCTAGGCCCTGACAAGGCTAGCCAATTCATGTTCACTAATCTGAACTTATTGTTGCATTTATCGTTTAATGAAATCAATGTTGCTAGTGATGCGTATACGGCCACTTTGACTAGTTTTCATCGTTTCATCTTCCGACGTCTTCGTGCCCTGACCGGATGAAGCGTTGAGTTATATAAAAGACGTGATATTTCAGCGATTATTATCTCCTAATGAAGTCACAACCGTAGCACATCTACTTCATATGTGTTGGTGTTGACGTAGTTAGGGTGTCGTAATTATTGATGCCTATATCTTTTCGCCCTATTTGCACTTGATTAATTCTTTGGCACGTTTTCATACGCTTGATCGCCATACTTTCCGACGTTCTCGTGCCTTGACCGGACGAAACGTTGAGTTATAGAAAAGGTATTGATATTCATTGATTGCACACACCCTAACGAAATCAAACCCAACACATACTCCCCATACTTGTATCCCCACCAAAGTCACCGTAAATATCGTAGGATTTTCATTTCTTATTCCATACTCTTGATCCTATATCTTCGTGTTTGATAGGTGGTTGGCTAACATCGTATTATTACTCTTTTCAGATTGACATTCGTAGTTTTGCAGGTCAGTTGTCCCGCGGATTCGATACCTGGACTCACCAGGATATTACTTGCACGATCTCCTGCGCTTGGGAGTAGTTCTCACAACATTTGAGACGAGGCAATTCTCCCTTAGCTTTAGTTCATTCTGATGTATGGGGCCCTGCCCCAGTTCAATCTAATAAAGGCTATAGGTATTACGTCAGTTTTATTGATGACTACTCTCGCTATATTTGGCTCTACCCTCTATATCATAAATTCGACGTGTTTGCTGCCTTCCAAACCTTTCAAACAATGGTTGAAAGGTAGTTTAACACGAAAAATAAAATTTTTTGATCTGATGGTGGGGGGAATTTTGTAACAATCAATTTATCTCTCTATTTCACCAACTTGGGATCATACATCAGACCTCGGCACCCTATACACCCGAGCAAAATGGTGTGGCTAAAAGAAAACACCGACATGTAATTGAAACTACACTTGCTTTGCTACTAACAGCTTCTATGCCTCAGCAATATTGGCCAGATGCAGCGAAGATGGCTATATATTTGATCAACAGACTACCATCTGCAACGCAACGAAACAAATCTCCTCACGAGATTCTCTATCATCAGGTTCCAGACTACAAGTGGATGCGCACCTTTGGTTGCCTGTGCTATCCCTGCCTCCGCCCTTATGTACAACACAAGCTTGAACCAAGGTCGTAACCATGCGTCTTTCTTGGTTATGCTGACCACATGAAGGCGTATAAATGCATGGAGCTGTCTACCCAAAAGGCTGTACCTGACTCCACATGTCAGGTTTGAGGAGAACATCTTCCCTTTCTCTACTCAGACTCGTCCAACGCCACAGCCTACACTGATCAACTCTATCCCACCGACCATTATTCCTACCCATCCACCTGCACCCCTCCAACCAACACCCACCGATCCCCTGATCTACCAACCTACCGACCATCCGACCCATCAACATGACCTACCGACCTCTCCAAGCCGCTCCACAGCTCGCTCAACCCAAAGTATGACCGATCCAGCTGATTCACCAACACAAACCTTGCCTGACCCATCATTGCCTACAAGCATTCTACAACATATTGACGTGCCCCCGGTTTGTAAGCCGTAAATGGCCGGGGGACCCGGTGGAGGTTTAGATATTTGTAACCGCAAGCGCACGGTGTTGTAGTGTGGCTTGGGGGTCGAACACAGGAAGGCGAGGATGTGCTTGTGTCAAAGAGGATCAAAATCACCCCGTGGGCGAGCTAGCCCAGATCGGATGATGGGTTGTCACGATAAATGAATGCAAGGTATAGACAATATGAAGAAAAACTCGGGACTCTGGTTTCGACCCCAACGAGTGACTCTCGCCGATACGGCCTACGGGTAGGATGACGATCGGAATTAGGGTCTAATGGTGAGACGTTGCCTCTAAAAGTGGTACCGGCATCCCATGGGCTCGATATTCCGGTCGGTGCCCAGGATGATACGCCGGACTTCCCGGGTTCGATCAGTGGGCACTCCCGTGTCCATTAACACTGATCGACTCCGGGAGCACTAAGCTCGCAACGATAACTCCCAACGTCTCATCCTGCCGCTCCCGCGCGCTAGGATTCGACGTCTATGCTAAGGGCGTGAGCTATGGCTAGGGAGTCAACCGCCAAGTTTATTCCCCCTGGCCCAACGATCAAAGGCGGTCTTTTTCCCGCCGATGACAATAAAACACCCAGCGTAACCGTTAGATTCATAATCCCTATCGATTTCCTAATCCTATGGACGCATCGGGAAGAGCCCCCGAAGGGGTTTCCGCCAAAATCCCGGATTTGGGAATTACTCACAAATATTCATTAAAAAGCGATCTAAATGAAAATGGACCGTCAAAATCATAATCAGACAATAGAAATGCAATGGTAGTAAAGCAATTAAGATAATACTAAAGTTTTAAAAAGATCCGAAAACTTACAAAAACTGGAAAATTACAGCCGTCACAAAATGAAGAAAACAGTAAAAAATAACCAACTCCCGAATCTGGGAAACCTAGGGTTCTATTTATAGAAAACGACATCACCTGATCGGTTGACAAGTCAACCGGTCGGGTGAGCCGCTTCACAATATTACAGCGCAAAGCGGGGTTTCACCCGGTCAGGGTGAACCGGTCGGTTGGATCTTGGATGAGGTCGGTTGGATCTTGGTGCCGACCGGTTGGATCTTGGTGCGGACCGGTTGAGGAGACCGGGTGGAACTTCGTGTCTCGGCTGTTGAAATTCAGCTACAGGTGAACCGATCGGGTGAAGGTCACCCGATCAGTTGGCAATTCAGCTCCGAATTCCAGAGACTTTGAGCTTTTGACCCGGTCACTGAACCGGCCGGGTGACTTCTCGTGAGCTCCAAGCTGCGTCCGAGTGGTGCACGTGTGCATCACCCGATCGGTTGGAGATGACCAACCGACCGGGTGAGGGGCTGAAAGATGAAATCTTCGTCGTTTGGCCCCCTGGATCATGCGTGACTCCTCCCATTGCTCCGGGGACACAAGATATCATCGTTTTACTCCCCAAATGCCAGCAAACTCCTGCAAAACACGGAAAACACGGAAAAGTGAAAGAAAACAAGAAAACACTAGAAAACACGAGAAAACGAATAAAAGACGGCGGTAAAATAAGGAAAAACACGAAAGAAAACGTGCGTAAATATATGAAATATAAACGCACGTCAAAATCCCCCAAGCTGAACTCTTCCTCGTCCTCGAGGAAGACGAGTGAGAGTAGGAGCTCGGAGGGGAAAAATAGAGAGAAAGAGAGAAAAAGAAAACTCTATATCCTAGATCGCCCGTCAGGGCCAACAAAATCAAAAACGACACACCAAGCAAGCAAACGCCAAATCACATCACTAAACCTAGGAATACGAGTCCAAACAAGTGCCGTGGGCCCACGTGGTGAAGCGCGAGTGAGAGTGGTCGTGCACTAGCAGTCGGTGTCACTATCTACGATGTGCAATAAAGCTCGATATACACAAATCAGAAAACGACCCAAATATCGATTCGAATTGAATAAAGCGGTGAATTTATAGTTCAAGCATGCATGAGAATAGAGAGAATCAAAACATATCATGCGTCGGGGACTCCACAACTAGGGTTTGGGAAATCACGCCACTATAGCCTAGATACTAGCTAAAAAGATCCTAAGCCAAGTGTTTTCGAAACCGATGAGGATTGAGATGATGAGGAGAAGAACACTCGGTGCAAATTCTCGCCTTCCCTTTATTCTCGGTAGATAGGAAAAATATTCACACTGGAAATTTTTGGGTTTTGGGTATTTGTATTTTTTTTGGATTTTTGGATATATATATATTTTTCTTTTTTTTCATTTCTCTTCTTTTTGGGTTTTTCTTTTCTTTTCTCCTTTTTTTGGATTTTTGGGGTTTTTTGGCTATACACATGTGTACTCTCCCAAGTGGGAGAACGGTACACGGCGAGGGGATTTGCACCAAGTAAAACAAAAAAGAAGTCGGAATCTAAACACTTGGGAAAAGGAAACTATTCTCGCTAATTAGAGCATGGGCTAAATGGGTTATCCTAGTCCTTACTTGTGGAATCCCGACACATGCGAAATGAAGCGTACGATATATATATATAGCATGCAGAAGAAGCAGACAGTAGAAACAAATACTGCATATTCAGATCGAAATATGATAATCTAGGGGTCATTCCTGGACAGGTATATAAAGTAAATCACAAAGTAGAAGCACACCACAAAGCTAAAGCACGACGCACGACTCACAAAAAAGCTAAGTGGACCCACGATGCGTGAAATGCAGGGGACTCGATATCCTAGGGCTAGTGAGTGTGATTATCGATGCCATGCTAGGTGTGTGTGATTTTGTGGCAATTCATCATAGGGTTCATCTCTAGGAGAAAGAGATAAAAAGAAGAAAAGAAAAATTAAAACACGATGGAAACGGCACAAAAACGAAAAAGAAAGACTCAAATGACGCACAAAGTGCGACTCCCCCAAGCTGAAACTTGCATTGCCCTCAATGCAATAAGAGTGAGTACGGGAGGGCAATGAAAATGGGGGGAATACGCACCGACACAAAAAGAAATGAAAAACATGGAAAACATAGATACGAAACTGAAAATAAAGAAAAATCAAAATCAAACCACACGACACGAAAATAGAAAAAGAAGAAGGAAAATGAACAAACTAGACGACATGACACGACACGATCAAATCACACGACACGACACGAGAAAAAGTAAAACAAGCATGCACACACAAAGAAAATAAAACATGACAACACAGCAAAACAGACTTCCCCCAAGCTAGTCATGACAATGCTAGCAATGAAATATAAACGTAAAAGTGCAGAAATGTGCAAGGGGGATGTCAAAAAAAAGTTAAAGAAAAGAAATAAAAAGGAAGTGATGCGACACGTGAATGGGTCCTCCCCCTAGCAGTGACAAAGCAGGGCCCCGCAAAGACAGATGGGCACAAACATAGGGGGGAACAAAAGCGGGATGGGAAAAAGTCAAGCAGGGGCACCACCCTCTGGGGGTGGTGATGGGGGCCCGTGCTGGGGACCCGGAGTCGTTGGGGGTGGAATGTGGAGCTCAGAGACATCAGGTGGGTCTTCACGGATGTGGTGAATGAAACTTTGAAGGAAGGGGAGGTCTCGGTCGACGGACTCCTGAGTTACCCGACCGCTCTGTCCAGCTAGGAGGATCATGGCTGTGAATCGGTCGGCCTCGTCGTCGTCTTGGAATTGCATCCCGTATTCGGGATCGTCAACGTAAGGTGGGGGAGCGGTGCGTGGGGTGGTAGATGGATTGGTGGTGGTGGGTTGAGCGGGTGGTTATGTGCGACGAGTGCAACGGGTGGGCCTAGGGTTGGAAGAACTGGCGTCGGTGGGCTTAGCACGGCGGGGAGGCATTGTGCGGGAGTCGTGTGTGTGCGCGAGTATGCAAAATACAATGAATAAACACAAACACGACCAACGAGCAAATGGAGTATTTGGGGCAAAATTAAAATTGAGCTAAGGAGCGAGTTTACCCAAATGAGATGAAGATCATTGCTCGTAGACGCCCTGATGCTACTCGATAGGAGCACGTTGTGAAGCCGCGGTAATCTCTTCAGCAAGTTTCGAATTTTGGGGAGAATGGGTGAAAGTTAGGGTTTTGTGTGCGGGTGGAATCGAAGAAGATGGAGAGAAATCGATGGAGAGATGGATAGGGAGATTGTGGGGGGGGGGGGGGGGGGGGGGGGGGGGGGGGGGGGGCGATTGGGGTTGATTTAGGGGAAGAACGAGGTCAGGCGCAAGAGGAGGAGGTGAAACGTCGGTCTGGGATTCGAAAATGGCGAGGGCGGAACGAACGGGCGGCGACGGCTATTTATAGGGTTTTAAGTCAAACCGGTCGGGTGAGTTGTCACCTAATCGGTTGACTTTAGGTCGAAATTTGATGCTGAAGAAACGCTACAGGCGACCCGATCGGTTGATAACTCAACCGATCGGTTCGCTACTCCACACATTTTCCCGAGAACTCAGAGTTTCTCACCCGGTCTCTCAACCGGTCTCGCTTTTTTGTCACCCGGTCGGTTGATGAATACTGAAATTTTCCCGAGAGTTTCCCCAGGTCACCCGGTCTGCTCACCCGGTCTCATCATTCTCCACCCGGTCGGTTCATTTGGTGACAGACACGGTCGATAGCTGATACATCCCAACCGATCGGGTGAGTTATCACTAGATCGGTTGGGGCCTTGTTTCCTGCAAAAACCCAAAAATCGCCTAAGTTCCACGTCGGAAGTTCTTGTGGCTGGATTTATTTATAAAAATAGATAAAATAACGATAAGAACAATCCTAAAAATTGAAACAAAAGTTTAGAGCATGGGCTGCCTCCCATGAAGCGCTTTTGTTTAACGTCGTTAGCTCGACGCCTCAGGCGGTGGTCAATTAGGATCTGGAGGGTTAGAGGCAGAGTTGTCGGTCGTTAGGAGACCCACCGGAGGGAATTTTGGTTCTCCAACCGCATAGTGTTTCAGACGCTGCCCGTTGACTTTAAACGACTCATCCCTTCCCATTATCTCAATAGCTCCATGCGGGAAAACCTTGGTGACACGGAACGGTCCCGACCACCTTGACTTGAGCTTTCCAGAAAAGAGCTTCAGCTTTGAGTTGAATAGGAGAACCAAGTCCCCTTCTTTGAATTCCCTATTCAAGATTCGCTTATCGTGCCACCGCTTCAGCTTCTCCTTATAAATCTTGGCGTTCTCATAGGCATTGAGCCGGATTTCGTCGAGCTCGTTGAGTTGTAACTGCCGGTGCCCCCTACCTCCTTGGCGTCGAAGTTCAGATTCTTAATTACCCAAAATGCCTTATGCTCCAATTCCACAGGCAGATGGCAAGCCTTCCCATAGACAAGCCGGTAGGGGGTTGTGCCGATCGGAGTTTTAAATGCCGTCCTGTAGGCCCAAAGCGCGTCAGGAAGCTTTGATGACCAATCCTTTCTAGAGTTGGCCACCGTCTTTTCTAGTATGCTTTTAATCTCCTGGTTAGAGACTTCCGCCTGACCGCTGGTCTGCGGGTGGTAGGCACGCCCCACCCGGTGTTGTACCCCGTATTTCTTTAAGAGAGCCTCTAATTTCTTCTCTATAAAGTGGCTCCCTCCGTCACTGATCAGGACACGAGGTACACCGAACCGCGGGAAGATGTTGCTTTTAAAGAATTTGGCCATCACTCTAGAATCATTGGTTGGACTGGCTATCGCTTCAACCCATTTCGACACGTAGTCCACAGCCACCAAGATATACTGGTTCCCTGAAGAGGAAGGGAACGGTCCCATGAAGTCCACTCCCCACACATCGAAGATTTCTACCTCCAGGATGTACTGTTGAGGCATCTCATTCCTTTTGGAGATATTCACCGTCCTTTGGCATTTATCGCAGGCCTGGACATAAGCATGTGTGTCCTTGAAGAGTGTTGGCCAGTAGAATCCGCTCTGGAGAATTTTTGCGGTGGTCTTGTAGGTGCTCACATGCCCACCACATTGCTGACCGTGGCAATAGGAAATGATGGAGGTCGACTCAGTTTCAGGGATGCATCTTCGTATCACCCCATCATTGCAGGTTTTGTACAGGTGGGGGTCATCCCAATAAAATTTGCGGACCTCATGGGAAAATTTCTTCTTCTGCTGAAAGCTCACATTGTGGGGGATGATGGTACAAGCCAGATAATTTGCGATGTCGGCGTACCAAGGGGTCCAGGAGGAAGAGACAGAGAAAAGATGCTCATCAGGGAGCGAATCATCGATCGACGTAGCATTTAAATCGAGGGTAGGCATCCTGGACAGGTGATCGGCAACAACATTCTCTGCCCCTTCTTGTCTCTGATTTCCAGGTCGAATTCCTGGAGGAGGAGAATCCATCTAATGAGCCGCGACTTAGCTTCCTTCTTACTCAATAGGTATTTAAGAGCCGCGTGATCTGTGTGCACGATCACCTTGGCGCCAACGAGATATTGCCGGAACTTGTCCATGGCGTAGATGACCGCTAGCAATTCTTTTTCCGTGGTAGTATAATTTCTTTGGGCGGCATCAAGGGTTTTGCTCGTATAATATATGACATAAAGATTTTTATCCTTCCTTTGCCCCAAGACGGCACCAACCACATAATCACTAGCGTCGCACATCAGCTCAAAGGGTAGATTCCAGTCCGGTGGCTGTATTATGGGCGCAGAAACCAAAGCTTGCTTCAGGGCGCGGAAGGCCTCCATACAATCCTCGCTGAAGACGAAAGGCACGTCCTTCATGAGGAGTTGGGTCAGCGGCCTGGAAATCTTCGAGGAGTCTTTTATGAAGCGGCGATAAAATCCCGCATGTCCCAGAAATCCACGGACTCCTCGAAGATTGAGCGGTGGTGGAAGCTTTTCAATCACCTCAACTTTAGCCTTATCAACCTTGATTCCCCTTGAAGAGATGACGTGCCCAAGCACAACCCCTTCTTGGACCATGAAGTGGCACTTCTCCCAGTTTAGGACTAATCCCTTTTCTTGACATCTCTACAGGACTTTAGTTAGATTACTGAGGCACGAGTCAAACATAGTTCCATAGACAGAGAAGTCGTCCATGAAAACCTCCATGATGTCCTGGGAGTAGTCGGAGAAGATAGCGGACATGAGTCTTTGGAATGTAGCAGGGGCGTTACAAAGTCCGAACAACATTCTTCTATAGGCATATGTCCCGAAAGGGCAAGTGAAAGTCGTCTTCTCCTGGTCATCGTTATGAATAGGGATCTGAAGAAATCCTGAGTATCCGTCCATGAAACAGAAATAGTTATGCTTCGCCATCCTCTCGAGCATCTGGTCAATGAAGGGGAGAGGGTAATGATCCTTCCTCGTTGCCTTGTTCAGCTTTCTATAGTCAATGCACATCCTGTACCCCGTGACGGTCCTCGTTGGTATTAGCTCGTTCTTCTCATTGCGAACCACCGTCATTCCTCCTTTCTTAGGTACGACGTGCACCGGGCTAACCCAGCGACTATCGGAGATAGGGTATATGATACCGGCATATAGAAGCCTAACAATCTCCTTTTTTACAACTTCCATCATTATGGGATTTAGCCTCCGCTGCGGCTCAATCGAGGAGGCTTGCTCATCTTCAAGCAGAATTCTGTGTGAGCAGAGGCCTAAGCTAACCCCTTTTAAATCTTCAATTGCATATCCGAAAACTCTTTTAAACCTTTTTAAAACACCAAGAAGTTTGGTCATTTGGTCTTCAGGCAGTAAAGAGTTCACTATGACCGGAAAGGTCGAGCCAGCCCCCAAATATTCATACTTCAGCCCTGGGGGTAACTCTTTCATCTCAACTTCATGAGGCCCAGACGCATACTTCTCAAGCTGAGCATCCTCAAGGGAAAGGAGTTCTTCGTGGATTTCTTAGAAGCCAGCATCCGGAATCTCACTCCCAGCCGCGGTTCCGCATGGCAAAGTCTCGCAAGGTATTGTGGGAACGATCGAGGAAGGCACTGGGTCTCTTTCAAGCTCATAATAATTGTCCGGGAAGAAGGCTTCTAAGTGAAAACAGGTTTCAACTGTCGATGGTTCCCCACAACTGTTTCTAGCTTCCTCATTGTCCAAAGATCCGGGATGCTCGATAGAAGTCTGCAAGGAATAGCTCGGTTCCTGTCCAACGTAGCCCACAGACCCAGCCTGATGGTTCTCCTGACAAAACTCCGCGAACAACTCTTCTTCACTAAATTCGGTACTATGAATGTCGATATACGCCACTTCACCATGAGGAAAGAGAGTTGCCGTGGCAAGGTGCTCCTGCGTATCTTGATATCTCCTCTGATTTTCCACGGCGGCAGATAGGAGGGATAGTATATTCGAAGTATTCAGGGATTCCGCTAAGCTTCGTGCCAAACAGCGGATATGGTGTGAGTGATCCCAGATGTCTCCTGAAACTGCATGCAACATCCTCGTCGTGGGGCAACGAACCTATACGAAAGGAGAGAGAGAACTGCACAAGTAGCAAACACGTCAAAAGCACGGGTTGCATAAACGGGAACCGAATGTAGCGATGGTAGCACGACGATTCAGTCAATTAGCACTATATAATTACTATCTACAATATGTACAAGTGAAATTGAAAAGTGTAGAGTGCGAAAATTATCGCGAGGTAGTGATGAGAGCTAGACACAAGGGTTCATGAGATCCAAAAATAACAAGCACGTTGCCTCCCCGGCAACGGCGCCATAAACTTGACGTGCCCCTAGTTTGCAAGCCGCAAATGGCCGGGACCCGGTGGAGGTTTAGATATTTGTAACCGTAAGCGTACGGTGTTGTAGTGTGGCTTGGGGGTCGAACACAGGGAGGCGAGGATGTGCTTGTGTCAAAGAGGATCAAAATCAGCCCGTGGGCGAGCTAGCCTAGATCGGATGATGGGTTGTCACGGTAAAGGAATGTAAGGTATAGAAAATATGAAGGAAAAACCCGGGACTCTGGTTTCGACCCCAACGAGCGACTCTCGCCGATACGGCCTACGGGTAGGATGGCGATCAGAATTAGGGTCTAATGGTGAGACGTTGCCTCTAAAAGTGGTACCGGCATCCCATGTGCCCGATATTCCGGTCGGTGCCCAGGATGATACGCCGGACTTCCCGGGTTCGATCAGTGGGCACTCCCGTGTCCATTAACACTGATCGACTCCGGGAGGACTAAGCTCGCAACGATAACTCCCAACGTTTCATCCTGCCGCTCCCGCGCGCTAGGATTCGGCGTCTACGCTAAGGGCGTGAGCTATGGCTAGGGAGTCAACCGCCAAGTTTATTCCCCCCTTGGCCCAACGGTCAAAGGCGGTCTTTTTCCCGCCGATGACAATAAAACACCCAGCGTAACCGTTAGATTCCTAATCCCTATCGATTTCCTAACCCTATGGACGCATCGGGAAGAGCCCCCGAAGGGGTTTCCGCCAAAATCCCGGATTTGGGAACTACTCACAAATATTCATTAAAAAGCGATCTAAATGAAAATGGACCGTCAAAATCATAATCAGACAATAGAAATGCAATGGTAGTAAAGCAATTAAGATAATACTAAAGTTTTACAAAGATCCGAAAACTTACAAAAACTGGAAAATTACAGCCGTCACAAAATGAAGAAAACAGTAAAAAATAACCAACTCCCGAATCTGGGAAACCTAGGGTTCTATTTATAGAAAACGACATCACCCGATCGGTTGACAAGTCAACCGGTCGGGTGAGCCGCTTCACAATATTACAACGCAAAGCGGGGTTTCACCCGGTCAGGGTGAACCGGTCGGTTGGATCTTGGATGAGGTCGGTTGGATCTTGGTGCCGACCGGTTGGATCTTGGTGCGGACCGGGTGAGGAGACCGGTTGGAACTTCGTGTCTCGGCTGTTGAAATTCAACTACAGGTGAACCGATCGGGTGAAGGTCACCCGATCGGTTGGCAATTCAGCTCTGAATTCCAGAGACTTTGAGCTTTTGACCCGGTCATTGAACCGACCGGGTGACTTCTCGTGAGCTCCAAGCTGCGTCCGGGTGGTGCACGCGTGCATCACCCGATCGGTTGGAGATGACTAACCGACCGGGTGAGGGGCTGAAAGATAAAATCTTCGTCGTTTGACCCCCTGAATCATGCGTGACTCCTCCCGTTGCTCCGGGGACACAAGATATCATCGTTTTACGCCCCAAATGCCAGCAAACTCCTGCAAAACACGGAAAACACGGAAAAGTGAAAGAAAACAAGAAAACACAAGAAAACATGAGAAAACGAATAAAAGACGGCGGTAAAATACGGAAAAACACAGAAGAAAACGTACGTAAATATATGAAATATAAACACACATCACATATCTCGGCACACCATAATCCGGTCACTCACCCGACCTCTTACCATCCCCACTTAACTTCCACGTTACCTCCAACCTCCACTTCTCCACCTACTCAACCCACATCGGATACTTCACCACTGTCGACTCATCCTATGACCACCCGTTCCATGGTCGGCACCTTCAAACCTCGTCAACCATTAAACCTACATGCCCAAATCACCTCAGAAGAACCGATATCCTACAAGGAGGCGTCCAAACATCCCCAATGGGTCGCAGCCATGCAGGACGAGTATGCCGCTTTAACCCGTCAAGAGACTTGGGAACTTGTCTCTCCTCCTCCCTCAGTAAACATCATCGTATGCAAGTGGGTCTACAAGATTAAGCGTCACACGGATGGCTCTGTTGCCGCTATAAAGCTCGGCTCGTGGCCAAAGGCTTTCATCAGAAGGAAGGGGTTGACTACGCCTAGACATTCAGCCCAGTCGCCAAGCACGGTTCTATCCGCCTCCTGATCACCCTGGCTCTACACTTCGACTGGCCCATCAGACAATTCGATGTCTCCAATGCTTTTTTACATGGAAACATCGATGAAAATCTTTATATGGCGCAACCTATGGGATTCATAGATCCCTCTTTCCCACAACATGTCTGCAAGCTACGGAAAGCATTATATGGCCTCAAACAGGCTCCTCGACAGTGGTATGCTCGCTTCTCCCAGTTTCTCCGCCTTCACGGATTCCACCCGAGCATTGCCGACTCATCTCTCTTTGTCAAACACTCTGGCGACCAAACAACCGTGATCCTGTTGTATGTCGACGACATCCTAATCACGGGCTCTTCGGCAAACTTCGTACATCAATTCATTGGCGAGCTTGTTAGTGAGTTCTCACTCAAAGATCTCGGCGATCTATCATACTTCCTGGGACTGGAAATTCAACGAAGCTCCCAAGGCTGCTTCGTCCATCAGACCAAATATACAAAAGAGCTCCTTCAGAAAGCCGGTCTCTCCGGTTGCAAGCCGAGCAGAACTCCAGTCTCCTCAAAACGGAATCCAAACACCTCAGATCCTTTACTGCTCGATGGATCGTACTACCGCAGTCTGGTCGGTGCTCTTCAATACCTCACACTGACCCGACCTGATATTGCATTCGCTGTCCATCAAATATGTCAGTTTCTCCATGCTCCACGTGACTCACATCTCACAGCTGCTAAGCGGATTCTTTGGTATCTTCAACACACTCCAACCCACGGCATTCTTCTTCATCCGAGTCCTCTGTCACTCATCGCCTTCTCCGACGCTGATTGGGCAGGAGATCCCGTAGATCGTCTCTCCATCAATGGATTCTGTGTCTTCCTCGGAAAGAACCCTTTGACTTGGAGTGCAAAAAAACAACCTTCGATTGCACACAGCTCGACAGAATCGGAGTACCGTTCTCTCTCTCTCTCACGGCTAAAGAGATCATCTGGCTACAACTTCTTCTTTCTGACCTTCAAATTCCTCTCCAAGACAAGCCGCTAATTTGGTGTGACAACAAGTCGGCTATCTCACTCTCTTCCAATCCGGTCTTTCATTCCCGAACAAAACACTTCACAGTCGACTACCACTTCATCCGTGAACATGTCATGTCAGACAACATTAGTGTTCAACACATCTCTACCGAGGACAACCCGGCTGACATCTTCACTAAGAGTCTCACTACGGATCGCTTCAAGCTATTGCGAGACAAACTGTTCGTCATTTCGGCCGCCCAGTTTGCGGGGGTGTATAAAGAAATGAGACCAAGTCAACCATATCCCTTGAAGATCTCCAAGCAATCAATGACATTCCTATCTGAAGGCATTCCGATACAATGCACCGCATCTCGTAGAGATATGCAAGGTCAACCATATCCCTCGGAGATCTCCAACCAATCAATGTCATTCATATCAGAAGGCGTCCCGATACAATGCACCGCATCTCATAGAGATATGCAAGGTCAACCATATCCCTCGGAGATCTCCAACCAATCAATGTCATTCATATTAGAAGGCGTCCCGATACAATGCACCGCATCTCGTAGAGATATGCATTCAGCACCTACCAATAAAGCTAGATTCATATCCTCTTGTAAAGTACTAATATACCCTTGATACATTGTATTTAAACACATGAAGAGGAATGTAAAACTTCGTTGGTTCTCTTCCACATTTCTCCAGTCGTTTATCCCTTTTCTCTAAATTTCTTCAGTTGCTTCTTGTCCTTCTGGTTGAGTTCATTACTCTGAAAACATAACAAATTTGACAAATATCAGTATCGATCAAATGATTTTTATACCAGGGTAGCAAATTTGATTGAGGTGGCCACCATTTTCTCTTGCAGCACTTTGTTATGTCCAGCGAAAATTCTAATCATCGAGACCTCCCTACACTATAATACATTACTCTGGATAAATAATCTAAGATCGGGTAACATGAATACGAATTTCTTCTATGTAAAAAAATATGATTTTGTTTGAAAATAACAGCAGATGCAAGGTGGGCAGTGTGCATGTAATTGACATACAAATCAGAAAATAGCAGTTTAATCAAGAATAGTGCATTGAAATAACACTCAGAAAATGACAGTGCAATTAAGAATAGTTTTAGGCCTTGTAGTCAGGCTTAATTAATTCATATTTGTAAACTCTCTTGAGCCTAAACCATTGTTTTGAATGGGCTGGATGTATTTGTTAGCTCATGCAAAAAACAAAAGAGAAATATGTGCATAAATTCGGATCAAAATTAAGTTTAGTTATGTTGTTGTTGTTGTTTTTTTTTTTTTTTTTTTTGGGGGGG
The DNA here is from genome assembly GCA_030789695.1 of Scilla litardierei. NCBI lineage: Eukaryota > Viridiplantae > Streptophyta > Magnoliopsida > Asparagales > Asparagaceae > Scilla > Scilla litardierei. The sequence continues at coordinate 17,511,889 of CM061134.1, read as the reverse complement.
GGGGGGGGGGATGGTTGTTTCTTATTCCCTATTCCTGGTGAGAGTTGGTAATTCGATCAGCTCACCCTAAGCTCATCCTGCCCAACTAAAATAAAATAAAATTTCTGACTCAGTCTTGGCCTATTGATCAATCTTATAGTGTCTCGGTCAAAATTAAACTAAACTGCGTGTTATTAACTGCTAATTTTGCTTTCTCGAAGTTCTATTTCCAAACAAGATCAAAGATGCAACATGCATGACCTCAAGAAAATAATTCCTTTCAATTATTTATATGGAATATAAAATCGAAGAGTGAGAAGAATTTGTGATTCGGGGTGATTTTGATATATATATCAAGCAATTACTGACGTTATATGCGGAGCAGCAATATATTAGGAGATATAATGAAAAAAACAAAAATCCTAGACCACATGGTAATTAAACAGAAGGAGAGAGAATGCTATATGATATTGTTTGAATATTTTTTAAAGGCAGTTGGTTTCCTATGAATTTAAATCATAATTCGGATATTATTCATAATCAGTAATTAAATTATGAATCTGTGCATATATTTGAATTAAAATGTGCATATATTTGAATCAAACATAACTTTAGATTTCAAAACTAATTGATACTATTCATAATCAGGAGGAGAATTAAAACGTTAGGAAGAGGAATTCCTCCGACCGTGGTCTACTTACTTTCTGGTAGAGATCAAAAATCCTACCAAACTAAATTAAATTACTGTTGATGGGTGTCTGATTCCGACTCAATCTTAATTGGCTTATTGATAAATCCATAACAATATTGGCCTACGGATGGAATTCTAAAGCAACTCGGACTCTGATCCCCTTCAGCAACTATAAAAGAGGGCCAAATCGACCTCTCTCCTTCATATCACAGAGTCTCGAAATTGATATTATCAATTCGTTATACATATTCTCTCTTGCTCATTGCGATCGTCGGCATGGCCTTGACAACCATTGTCGTGAAGGCTGTGCTCATTGCGATGCTTGTCCTCGCCGTTGGAGGAGGAGCCACCGCAGCCGGAGCAGGTCGCCGTAAGGTCTGAATATGGATTTTTGTTTTCGTTTTTAAATCATATCTTCCAATATATAATTAGTTGCAGTTTCTTGTTTTCGTTCCTTTGTATACTTCTTTGTATGTAATTTGGGTTCCTTAAATTTGCAGTCGAGCCCCGTTGCTTCCCCTGTTCTGGCTCCACCTCCTCATCACAAGTCGCCGCCAGCCCCACATCATCACCAGTCGCATCATCACCAGTCGCCGCCGGCCCCACATCATCACCGATCGCAAGCCCCCTCCTCGCCGCCTTCTGGACACCACCAGTCGCCCGCCCCTTCGCCTGTCCCACATCACCGGTCGTCGCATGCCCCTGCGCCAGCTCCACATCACCGGAAGCATGCCTCGGCGCCGGCACCATCCCCCGCTCCGGCTCCACATCACCGATCATCGCATGACCCGGCACCAGCCCAACATCACCGGAAACATGCGGCAGCACCAGCACCATCTCCTTCGACGCCGTCCGCCCAGCATCACCGATCGCATGCCCCCTCGCCGCCCGCCCAACACCACCAGTCGCCTGCCCCGCATCACCGGTCATCGCATGCCCCGGCTCCAGGCCAACATCACCGGAAGCATGCATCGGCACCATCGCATTCGTCATCGACGCCTTCATACACGATAAACTTCCAGGTGGACATCACCAACATAATCAACAGCTTCATAAACATCACCAACTTTTGGCCTGCTTGGACGTCGACCACCCCCACTCCAAGGGACTCGGGCTTGTTCCCTAATCTACCATTTCCCCAAGTCGGCCATGACGACAACAATAAGCCATCGCCAACCACGTCATTGCCTGGAGGAGACCCGTTTCAGTTCCCGTTTCAGTTTCCGAAGGTCGATGGGCGGCCCTTTTTCCCCTTTCCCCTGCAGCAACCCCCACCTCCCGCGGCGACAGTACCCTCTCCACCGCGCCCCTCTGCTTAATGCTGTTAGATAGTCCTACTGCATTTTCTTTCTTTCTTTAGAGTTCTAGGCCTCTTCGGAATCAATTTTATTTTGTTTATTTTCTATATTTAGTGGACAACTCTCTTGTAGCTCTCTTACAACATCAATCTGTTTAGTTTAATTCTTACTTCTTTTACATTGATCGTACTAGTCTTAATTTGCTCTGATATTCTTGGCACTTCAAATCATGCATAGAGTGGCACCTTGACATGGATTTCTTCATAATTCCATTACAAGGAATTTAAGTGTACTTGACGTGTATCCAGATTGACCTCTCATCCAATACAAAGTTACATACATAATATCAGATACCATAATGCATGATGCTGCTATATATTCTAATCAAACCGAGTTCCCTTCATTGCTATTCAAAGTATTGATATATACATCCTGAATGTATCATTTAGTTGTCAAACTCATCCAAAGACAGTAACTCATGACCCCCAACAAATATTAATAATCTAAAATTGAACAAGCACCTCATATAGTGGTAGATCTCCATAGACATTCCTATTTAGAAGTTACTCATGCACAGCTCACACATTCCAAATAAAAGAAAATTTTCCACCATGTACATGCAGATTCTTTGCATCAATAAACGACCGTCCAAATAAGGTATATAAATGGATGAATAAATGATCTCATCCCAATCGGCCACCAGATCAAACACAGCAAGTTTTGCACCATGAATAGCATCAAACTGTGAACAAAAGAAATTCATGCACTTGCCTTTGTTGTCATAAGCTTTGTTCTACTAAATAACATCATCCATGTACTTGTTGGGCATATGATTGCAACTATTAGAATCAACATGATTTCGAACCAACTTAGAAATTAAAAAAAAGATCATAGTATTGCACTGTATCTATCTACCTATAAGACAAAGGACATGTAACAGCCTGCCAAGTGTACATGCATTCAGAATTTATATATTGATTACTCCACAACCTTAGGCATTCATAATATGCAAATAGGATATAGGTAGATTGTAAGTGGCTTTGACCTGAAATGGCTCAATAATAACCCGAACCCCACTTATATATGTAGACTATAGGTGGGTTTGATCTGTTTTTATTCTCAGATCTCCAAATCCCTCATAGATGCCTTCATTTGTAGGAGAAATAATAATTCCTATATGGTATGATATAATGATTACCCAAATATCATGTGTATACCAAACATGATATAAGTTTTGAATCAAAGATAACAATACCTTTTAGCCATGAATCTAAAACACGAATAAAGACTCTTATCCTTTTCTCTTGCCTACTCCTAATCTTAAGTGATTTTTTGATGGGAGGGATTTATCACATCACAAAGTGTAGCAAGGAGGTGGCTATAGGATTTAGTTATTATAACCAAAATAGGTGGTTATATGAATTAGTTATTATAATTAAATAACTATATCTATGTAATAACATTATTTCATGAAATTAAGTCATATATATACACTATATCTTGAGTCACATAATGTAATTTCCAACATTCCCCAGCTTGACTCAACAATTCTATGACACCATTATATTGCAACAGTTCTTTATGACCAATATATATGTTGCATCTGTAAAATGAAATAATGTTTTCAAAAGGACGTTCATTAAACCAGAAACTTCACGAGTCTAGCTTTAATTTGCATGTACAACAAAATCACATGACGTAAAAAAGTGAAAGTAGAAGAGGGAAGTTGCCTGCAAAGTAAAATCACATCACGAGTCTAGCTTTATTTTTCCTTTAATACAAATCTTCTTTCTTCACCACGAAGAAAAAACTCACAAGATCTCTCCAAAATCTCTCAACAATCTCACAAAGTCGGCTCTCACAAAGTCGGCTCAAAGTTCTCTCTATATGTTCCTCGTATGAAACCCTGGACTAAACACCATATATATATATATCCCTAAGGTACAATAGGTGTTCTGACTCTAACGGAATTCAAATCAAACCACAACTCTTCCCCGGATAGGACGTCGCATCCTATAGTTGGCCCCTTTGTGCTACCGAGCTTCCCGCTGATGACCGTCCCAACGAAGTGCCGAGCCGAACTATCCAAGCTACCCAAAACTTGAACTGTAGAGCAGCCGACCTATGAGCCGCTGCCGACCTATGAGCCGCTGATCCTTCGAGCCGAGAATCTAATGCATTGTCCAAGTTCAATTGCTCGTCATCCTCGTATCTGAAGATACTTGTGAGAGTCAGATAGGTTGGATCCGAGCACATCCAAGGTAGCTCTGCACAAGATATCTCGACTATCGATCCAATACTTCTTCAGTGCCTCAATCAAGCCAACTTTCACAGACAACAATAAGACATCACCAACTACGTCCTAGCCCGAAGGAGATCAGTTAGGAAACCAGCAGCCGCCTCCTCTATAATTTTAGTTTTTGTTTCAGTTGCCTAAGGTTAATGGACGGCCTTTTCCCCCTTTTCACTGTCAACCCCATCTCATGCGGCGATAACCTCTCACCGTCCCTGTCTGCTTAATGCTATTGGAGACGCCTATTAAAATTTTCTTCTTTTCTTTTCTTTCTTTTGTTATTTGTTTCTATTTTTAGCGCTCTTGGCCTCTGCCAACGCAATTTTATTTTATTTATTTTCTTGAATTAGTAGATAACTCTCTTGTATCTTTCTTACAATTTCAATTTGATTGTTTTGATTATTAGTTCTTTTACATTGATGTACTAGCCTTGCTCTTGTTCTTTTTTTAATTCCGGTTTTTTGAGTGTGAATGGTTTCTTTGGAGTTATTTTGCACACCTGCCATTTTGCTCAGTGCACATATCGACCAATTTTTGAATTTGGATATTTTGCATATTGATTTTGTTACCTTGAATTTAGTATTAATGAAATATGAAATTTGGAATCATGAATTTGGTGTTATGAATGGTTGGGTATACTAAACTCAGTATCATCATATTGGTATCCTAGATATTAATTTTTTTGTATCCTCATGTTGTTATAATGGATTTTTTTCACCTACTTAGTATCATTGTAAATTTGAATTTGTTATCCTAAAATTTGGTATTAGTTAGTATCCTGGAATTTTTGGTATCAGTTTGGTATCAGTTTGCATATTGGTATCTGTTGATGCACGGGTACGACCCACGAAGCAGGGAAGAAATAATGAGGCCCATTTAAAGACCAACGCATCAGCCCAATAACCCGAAACCCGTCAGCAAGCGGCCATTTTGCTTAGTGTACATATCAACCAATTTCGGAATTTGGATATTTTTCCATATTGATTTTGTTACCTTTAATGTGGTATTAATGAAATATGAAATTTGGAATCATGAATTTGGTGTTATGAATGGTTGGGTATACTAAACTCGGTATCATCATGTTGGTATCCTGGATATTAATTTTTTGTATCCTCATGTTGCTATAATGGATTTTTTCACCTACTTAGTATCGTGGTAATTTTGAATTTGTTATCCTAAAATTTGGTATTACTTAGTATCCTGGATTTTTTGGTATCGGTTTGGTATCGCTTTGCATATTGGTATCTGTTGATGCACGGGTACGACCCACGAAGCATGGAAGAAATAATGAGGCCCATTTAAAGACCAAAGTCTCGGCCCAATAACCCGAAACACGTCAGCAAGGACGCGTTAATACCCAGTTAGTGAAACAGTTAATTCGACCGTTAAGGATCCACTGATTACAAGGGAATAATTAATAGGGACCGAGTAAATGGGCGGCCGTTATCAACAATCCCGGAGAAGATCCCGTCATAATCAATAAGGAACTGCTATGCACTATCGACGGACATCATCAACTATAAATAGGTGAAAATATAACATAAGAAGGGTTCAGTCTCCCAAGGTATGAAAGACCTGATACTCTGTCATTTTACTTTCCACTTTGATAATTCCTCCTCCAAATAGCTTGGGGTGATCGATTCGAGACAAACCTCTGTGGGTCGATCTCGACAGCCCTAAGCCTCTCCTTATGTTCCAGTTCTATCTTAAGCATCGGACGAGAATTGGGTCGAAACCCAGATCTGACCCCCTGACGTTTATTTGTGGTGCAAGAGATCAAGGCTTGACCCAACAGAAGGGTCAAACGACAGCTCCCGTCGACAGTTGTCTGAGGATCGACCTAACCAAAGGGTCGATCGGCTGTCGTATCTAGCTACGGGGACGAGCGAACTTCCGCACTGCATCCTCATCCCAACCATCATCGACCCTGGTTCTACAAATCAAGTGTCCCACTTCACTAGCTGACAAGGATTCACCTTAGCAAGAGAGTCCATGTCAACCCAAATACTGTTTACGCCAATTTTGGCCTTAACAGTTGGCGACGTTTATGGGAAATAGAGTCGACATCCCCGTTGTTAGAGCTTTAAATTTATAACCGCAAGCGCACGGTGTTGTCATAGCACTATACAGGTCGTTTGCAGGGAGGCAGATTGATCGAGTCCTAGCTCAATCTTGGGTCATTGCTAGCTACTGTAATCAAGTGAACGGGATATGAAATAACGGGGTTTTAACGAAGAACACGATATGATAACGTGTATAATATTAACAAACACCAAGATAATCAATCAAAAAAAAGAAGTATGATAGGAACATCAAACAGTAGCAAAACAATAAGAAAAACAATAAGAAAAGAGAAATAAATGCTTATCTCATAGAATCATCCACAAGAGTTATCAATCCATGCTTACAATCCATAAAAAAAGCTCCAAAACTAATCTAAACTAATCATACTCCTAGAAAACATGGAAATGGGGTAAAAATGGGCAAAATCGCAATTTCCAGTCGACTCCTCCCTCTGACGGTGCACAACTCCTTAATTAGGATGTCCAAAAACCATAGCAGAACGGGCAGAAACCTGACCCGACATGTCCGTGTCGAAATCGACGAGGTCGCATCAATTTGGAGCTCGTGAGGGAGCTTCAGATCTTTAGAAATTGGTGATTCGATGCGACTGTTTTGCGAGACCAAAAGGCCACGTTATTGGCATTTGGCTCCAACTGTTACAACGACGTGGCCGCGTCGCTGAATCGACACAGTCACGTCATTTCCTTCAAGTTACGCAAGTGCTCTTCTTCAAGATGTCTTCATACGACTCGGTCGTATGGTTTGAGTTCACACGGCCGCGTTGTGAAATGAATTTGGTTCGAAGAGACAGAGTTATGTGGCCGCGTCGACTGGGTGACGCAACCGTGTGGAATTGGAAATTTTGAACTCAAAGCTCTCCTCACTTGCCTCCACATGACGCGGTCATGTGTATCTTTGCGACACGATTGCATCGAATACTTTTTCAGCACTTCTCCTTTGAATTCCACATGGCAGCGTGGAATGATCCACACGACCGTGTGGATCACGAAATTCTCCAAATCTGTATTATTTTGATTCCGTTGCTTCGCCTTGCTTCTCCTTCTCGTTCATTGACTCATTTAAGCTCTTTTTCACCTTTTTAACACTCCAATAGCCTGAGTTTGCTTCCTTTTACCTGACACGCTTAAATTAGAACTAAAAAGTAAAAAGGAAACAAAAGTGAATAAAAATAGAATGATGCAGTGTATAAAATGAGGCAAAATACATATGAGACGAGCATAAAATATGTATATAAAGCCACTGATCAAAATCTCCCAAGTTAAACTCTTCATCGTCCTCGAGGAAGACAAAGAAAGAGTATAGAGTGAGGTATGCATGCATTCAAAAAATAATGTCAAGAATTTCATCACAACAAGTATATATACATGAAGAGCGAAAAATTTTAGGTCGTGGAAATTATAAGCATGCCAATTCCTGTCAATCTCTCAAGATATAGATTAAAGGATTATTTCCAACGTGAATCATCATGCAATATACAAAATCATGCTAATGCTCAAATCCCTAGAATAATTCCTTTATCCAGCATAATCTATAAAAATGGAGACCAAAATCATGCGATGGGTCGAGGGGGAGTATGTATCGTATAATGGGTCGTGAATCCATTAAAGAAGTGGCATTCACGGCACGCTATCGTTCCAAGATTCGTGAAGTTGCTAGCTTCATTCATGTCTTTATTTTCATCAAAAAATTTGGATTCTTAGTTGATTCGTATAAGGAGCGTTGGGTCGATGACTCCCAGGCCAGACGACCTTAGGGCACCAGGCCAAAAAGGATCCCTCGGACCTACTAGCTCAAATCAACTAAAAATCTTGTTCTCATGCACTCTTCCAAGCTAAACATTTCGGCACGAGGCCCCGATGATTTCCGAGTTATGTGGATCCGGCTACTCGACGTCGCTGGGGGGACGATGCATTATTTATTATAATATATATATTTCTTTTCATTCATTTTTTATTTTCTTCATTCTTTTTTGAACATGAATGAGCTAGATAACGACACTCATTCGTACTAGATAGTATACCGCTAATCCAAGTCTTATAAATTCACTAGTCATTATACTCAACTGAAACCACCAAGATACAAGCATGGAATGGGTTCCCAAGATAAGATATGACATACGCATGTTCCGAGTACTTTTATCTTAAAGATTATAATCATAGTGTTAGTTCTTGGGTTCAAGACTAACGTTGTTTTGATGATGATCAATACATTATGTTAGTGTGCTAATCAATCTTATGTTTCAGGCTCAGTTTATCTAAATGATTATATGTTGATGAAACAAAACATAATGCTTGGAGGATATTACACGGGATACCTTAAAGACCTCCAAGAGTAATGGAGTGCTCAAGCTTGGATGAAGTCATGAAGATCATCTAATGAAGCCAAAGCTTGGAGCATGATGATGGATGTACATCTAGAGGAGCAATGCCAAAGCTTGGAGCTTGATGAAGGGAAGATCATCAAGGAGTGTTAAAGCTTAGAGATGTCTGGGTGCATCAAGGTATCATAAGCTTGAAGACTTAGACTCTAGGAGATGCAATATGTAATCCATGTAATTTCTATTACTTGCATTTCTATTTTTTAGTCTAGGATTATTGTAATGCCTTGATAGATGGTTATACTCTCATGCATATGTATTTAACCATCTTAGTAAGCCTTAGGATTATCATAGATATCATCCCATTAGGTTCACCTTGCCTTAAACTCTTACTGGAGTTTTGGCTCTCCCACAGTCGACTGATGAAGGCACGACAGTCGTCTCGATGACATCCAGGCGCCTGCCTAGCCTTCTACTGTCACACCCCGTTCCCCAGAATACCCGGCATTAAGATTTTTTTTCCAAGTATTCTGAAGAGTGAGGATGATGAGAGAGGAAAAGAGAGAGAAAAAGAAGGAACTGAATAAGCAGGCCACTGTGCACATGCTGTGATAGTACAAGTGCAGATTCGTTAAAATATCAAACATCTCATGAATAACATAGAGCAACAACAAATTTATATAACCGCTTTCATGTACATACATAGTCCAAGTGCACCACTACACATACACTGCCACTCTCCACATCCCAAGACAACCATGTCACACCCCAACTATAACTCATACTAAGTGCTATCCCTGAAACCCGACTCTAGGTCACCACCAACCATGTTGCCCCTGCTACCTGAAAAATAAGGAGGAGCACAACAATGTGTGCCCGAGTAGGAACCAACTTGGATTTGTTGTTGTGCTCGAGTAGGAACCAACTTGGATTTGAAATGTCATTCTAAGGTTATCAATCCACAAGGCAAGCTAGTAGAGAAATAGAGCATGTAACTAAGTGATATAATGAAAGTTAAATAGCTAAAATAAGGGAATCATACCTGTGGTCCAATGTCGAGTTACTGCAAGAAAGGGTTAGCACGAATAATAATAATAATAATAATAATAATAACACAAGTGTTCAAGCAATCAATATCTAATAAGATAAGTGCAAGTGCCTGAAGCATGACACAGAGTCACCAAGAAATAGGCAAAGGGAAGGGGAAGTGTTGCCAGCAGTAAAAGTAATACGCAATTCTTATTTTATTATTTCATAATTGAGTTAATTGGAACTTGGGTAAACTATGTGATACCAGGAACTGGACTTCACCCCAAATTTGGGGTGAATATAGCACACGACACAGTGGACACGGGCACTATACGCCTGGCCTCTCAGCTCCCCCGTCCATGGCAGGAGTGAGGCTCATATCACAACCTCGATCCGTATGCCCTCTTCCCCTCCACTCCTGGTAAAGACGAGTGGGTATAAAAATCCCCTCCACTCCCGGTAAAGGCGAGTGGGTATAAACTCCACACATCACATAATCATCTCCCAACTTCACAGTCCAGACCTCATATCCACAATTTACACAAATCCCATCTAAAACCCTGGTTTTGCTAACTTACCCCCTTTTGGAGGGGATTGAGACATTTTCATTCATCAATTAAGCATTTTAAGCTTCATTATATGAATCATGGTGGCATGGTACATGTTCAGTAACTTCCTTTCATCAACACGGGTCATGCACCTAAGTGATATGCCCTCAGCCATCGCATCATCACATAGCAATCTGGGTCATGCAATCACGTGACATGTCCTTCATCATATTACATAAACATTCATGTATAATAGTGTATCCATGTCATCCATGTCCCCAAGACCCCAACATCATCAATTTAGAACAGGGTTCTTGATACAAGAGCATATAAGCCCAATTTCCATGTTTCTTTAACTTCACATTCATTGGGGCATTTCAACAAACATGTGGCAGGCGCCATATAGACAAACATTGTCACATTATCAAATGTAATAACAATAACGTAACTAAACATTCCGTCATTAGCACAACATCCATGCATAATGGGATGGGGAAATTAACATCACCACACGATTCAATATTCAACCAACACTCCAACTTGCTGGAATGGCAAGAACAGCCATAAATATCAACACATGTCATTCATTTATCTTGGGAATTTGACACAACTTTATAAATGAAAGTTGAAGATATGGCAGTTTTGGATTTACAGATAAAATTTCATACAAAAATATGAACTATATGATTTATGGTGAATTAATTTGTGAAGTGTGTCAATTCTGTTTTTCAGACAGATTTCAGGGTCTGGGTTGGAAGCCAATTTTAGGCAGTTGGAGCCAGATATTCAACATATAAGCAATCTGGTGAATTTTCAGAAAAACTTGTTAACTTTTCAACAAGACCAAGATCATAAAATTCCATGATGTGTGCTGGTGTATAGGCCAATTTTACTAAACTGTGTCAACACTGAAAATCAAACAGACATGTTGTAAAGATGGATTTATTGCTCCTAATTTCTAAATTAAAACTATGTCCAAATTTATATGATTTTGGGGTAGAACTTCAAGATCTACAATCTCATATTTTTTGAACCCTAATTCGAGCTACAATAACCACAATCAAGGCAAAATCAGACATCAAGATTTCTGAATTTCAAAAGGAGATGACTTTGCTAAGAATATCAAAGGGAACTTGTGAAATTGAGGCATATCATGTAAAAATTAACTATCCTCATCACATATAGGATAAAACATGCTATAAAAACATATTAGAAAAAAATTAATTTGATGGAATTCCAAACCAAAAGAGTTCATACCTCAAAAGCTTAATTTCCTCTTCTCTTCCTCTTTCTTTCTTCTCCATCTTCTTCTCTCTTCAAGCAAGCAAGGATTCCTTCTATTTGTGAGTAGGAATTAGGGTTTTCACTTGGAAAATAAGGGGAAAGAGAAGGGGTATGGCCGGCCATATATGGAAGAAAAGGAAGAAAAGAAGAATGAAATGAGAAAAGAAACGAAAGTTCAAGAAAAGAGAGGATTTCCCACAAAAATATCTCTTCCTAGAAGCATCTTTTGGATAAGCATGCAACAAGTTAAATGACCAAAATATCCCTCCATCATCTAGGTATTTACAAGTTTGCCATTACTTTATGCACATACAACATTAGTATGTACGCACAGAAGTTTTAGTCAAAAAGACCGTTTTGCCCCTAACCTTTCTAAAAATTTACGGGGGTTGCCATTGACCCCTAACCCCTTTCACACTTGCATGGCATCCCTACACACACCCATGCATGCCTACACATGCATACATGCACCACACACACGTCCAACACATTCCTGTTGTTTTGCACCCACGACGTCTTTTGCACTTATCCCGCATTCACATTTCACATTCTCTTCCCTTAGCCACGTATTACGGCCTAATCCCCCCTTGCACTACGTCATATACATCGATATCTACGTTTATTTTATGCCTACTTATGCACCGTAGGTAGAAATACCACGTGTGTTCAGTAGAATACACGTATAGTGCAATATATGGCATGACATCCTACCCACCTTAAAGTAAAGTCCGTCCTCGGACTTCCTAGGGTGTGAATCTTGCCGAGGTCAGCTAAGTATGATGGTTTTACTACCCATGTAGTACAAACAAGAATACGTATCTACACCACACTTATATACTCTATATGCTTCACTATCATCCATAGACATCCGTATCGCACACACGTCACAGATACATCCTATTACTCACCTAGTAGCGCATCCATAGCACTATATGCATCATTACATACACATACGTATATGTTCTTCATATAAACATCTAGGCACACATATTCACACATTAACATATACATTACACGCCACAATTAAGTCTTTGTATGTATTATTACATGTATTTAGATCACTACTCACATCCATGTGCATACGACATCACATCGTATCCATATCATGATACCGTCAAGTATAACGACTTATATTCTACCTGCTTATACATACATACATACATACATACATACTTACATACATACATACATACATACATACATACATACATACATATATATATATTCGTCTATATCCATGCACAAACACACAACAATACACATTAATCTACACACCATCTCTTGATAGACATGGTCACTATCACGGTGTCACACCATATGTACACCTAATTCCTATACACCCAATACTTAGTCATATGGGCTCACTTCCATGTATAGGCATATAAATATCTATATACACATATTATTTAGTCTCATCCATACATACATTCACGTGCACATACCAACTTATTCATGATCAGGTCATATAGGGTTCACAATCATGCTTTAAATAATTATGCACATAACCTCACATCCATAATAGTGCACCTACTGCCTCACACATGTAGGCACTTATACCACACACAATACACACAAGAGTGCACAACATAACACGTCCCCCGCCATATGCTATATATATATCTACCTTTGCACATACCACGCGCATACTGCCATGATAGTCAAATAATTATAAATATTCATATACACTTTACACACGCGTATACATATAAATTTGCAAACAAACACACACATTACAATACACACATGTCAAACAGTTTCATTCACTTACATTTATCAAACATATATGTACACCTACATTACATATCTTATCACCTTTACATTTACATTGCACATGTATATACATACATACGTGGTTTGGTACAAACTTATATGTATATATACATGCATACAAGCAGAAATACATTCATCCAGGGCATACCGAGATACACCTGGATGAACAACCCTATAGGATAGATCAGCAAATGAACAAACAAGATATGTATAAGTATATATACATATATATGTTCATTCATCCAATATACACACCATTACATATACTCCTACTGCACATTACACCTACACGAACACATCCCAACACATCACATCCATACAAGTATGATACATATTCACATATAGGTAACAAACAATACTTCACATAGATTCCACATCTAATTATATACACACTCATTATATACCCACAGATGTATTCATATTAACACCCTATATATATCTCTAGGCCTACACATAGCCATATACATGTCGCTCATACACACCAGATTATTATTCTAATAGTAGGTATGCACACAAACATGCATATATATACGTACTAGGACCGAAACACCATGCACACACATTACCATGTTTGACCACACACACCCATTCACACTTAGTATACATATTTTGCTATTACACACCTATACAGTCAAGCTACTCAAACTATACTAGCAGGTAGTCGGTAGCTACCCATGCCACTATATGCATAACATCAAATATATCCACACTTTTACTAACATGCTAGTATACACACAAATAAGTGTATTTCAACATTCGTACACATTCAGTAGATAGTCACACTCCATATACGTATACATTCATATACTGATATATGTACATCAGAATAGAGATCATTCACATACATATACATATAACTACTCATAAAACATACACCAATACACATTCAATAATAACAACACATGCAGATAATCACACCAGACTTGCTGCAACATAGCTACATTCATACAAGTATCTCATACACCAATACACAATCCCCTTCACGCCACCATATAGGGATACATACACTACATATATATATCCAAATAGTCCAAATGATGCCATTCGACGTGGCACACATAAACACACACATGTATATATACCATAATTCCACTTAACCATGCAAACCCATAGCCATCCCACTTATACATGCACTGTATAATCTCAAATCCTTACATTCATCACATTCTACATATGATACACGTCACACCTATACCTCTATCCCATATTAGGCACGGTATAGGGCTAAGAGTTTAAACTTAGGGTGGACGGGTCTAAAGCATCCCTACCCACCTTAGGATACATCTACTCCAAACACCCTGGAGCATTGCTCATACTACAAGTGCATCCACCACTTATCTATATCGCTACATACACGCTATATATGGCCAAAACACAACACCTATCTTCACGCAATAACACACCCACGACCATATACCTAAGTAAAACAATATACCAATCCCTATATGCACATAGGCAGCACATACATATATTCTCAGTTATTCAAATCTAACACATTAGGAATTCACACACTAGCAATACAACACTAGCGATATATACACACCAATATTTCAACCCATATCTACACCGCCTACCCATACAAGCACACATATATTCACACACATGCACTTTTCCCACATATATCTACAAGACCATATGAACACTCCACCACTCTATCCACACAAGGATAGATATATGCACCTTGGTCCTTTCCCACACAGGGAACAACCATAATGTAATAGATAGGACAACGCTTACATGCACTCATATCAGCAATGTACATATCTTCACCCACACACATACAAGGCGTATGTCCCCACTAGCTTATATGTACCCACCAATATACATCCACGAACAAATATGTATATATCACTTATGTCTCGGAGTCGCACAAGTATACCACATACCAGTGATTCGGGTTCAATACTACATATTTAACCCCCCCATTTAGCCCTATTTTGTGCTCATGTGATGCTACATTGTTCTCTTATACACACGTATTTTGTACACAATTATTTACTAGAGAAAACACTCAATTTGAGCACAAAACAGCAATTAACTGAGTATTTCTGCACTTTTTATATTTTTCCTAGCTTGGTCTCGATCTCACGATTCCAACGACTATTTATTTGTATTTTTCTGAGATCTGTGCTAATTACTGTGTATTTTTGAATGCAGAATACAATTTAATTGGGGAAATACTCAAGTAAATACAAGAAATACGGCAGCCAGCCTATCAGAGCGCGACACGTGGCACAATCCTATCGCATCCCGCTTCATCCTACGGTCTTCAGCGGAGAGCGGCCGACATTTCGTTGATCGTTCGATTTTGATCAAACGGTGCAAAATCGACCCGCACGAACACAGACGGAAGCCGCGATGAGACACACGTGGCGTGCATCCGTGGAGTTGCCGCCTCATCTAACAGCCAGCATTCGAAGCCGCCCAAAATCGAGATACGGCGACGTGGTTTTCTTTCAACCATCGATCCGAGATCCAACGGACTAAATTGAAGCAAATCGCAGCGAAGCGGCGCAAAATCAAATGGCCACGTGGCATGATCCTGCGCTTTAACTGCTGAATCCAATGGTGTATATGAGTTTCAATTCGAAATCGATATCCAGCAAAAGTGGCGACGTGGCTCGTTACTCACCGTTGGATCTCAATCCAACGGATCCCATCATCCCCGCAATTTAAAAGCGAAGAAACCTCTCAACGAACGATGTGGAGAGATCCTAGCCCTCCATTGCTTGCATCGAACGGCCGTCAAGCACTCCGAGTTGAACTCGGATTCTATCAAGTTAAGCGGGCGCGGATCCGCTTCCAGGGGACACGTGTCAGCTCCACGTCTGATCTCGCCTGGATCAGACGGCTGAGACTTGCTCTGACGGCGGATGTAGGTTCAAGATGCTTTTGGAGCGGGTTTCAAACCCAATAAGCACAGTAACCCCGCAATGCCTCTATATAAGCGTATTTTAGGGTTTTTGAGCATATTCAAGCAAGCAATTATTTTTCTTTTTAAAAAATAAAATAAAATTGTCCTCAATGTGACATGGCTTGCTCGATTTTCCTGCAATAGAAGATAAACTCGTATTAGATTCTTGAAGTTGAATTTCAAAAGAATTATTTTCTTCTAAGCAAGTGGCAATCCGAGTAAGATTTTCAAAGGATTTCTGAATTTGCCGACTCCGAGCAAGGAAATTCTCTTGGAATTGATGGGATGTGGCCTCCTGTGCCTGAATAAGCAAGTAAACTTCCTCTTTCAAGGATTGCAAAGGTACGTATACGCTTTGCTCCCCTTGATCAAGGCACGAAGGCTCCGTTGAATCGCACTCTGAAGTCTCTTTTATGGTTTCTTCATTCTCTTCTAGAGACTCCATGTATTCCCACGCCTCTGTCGGCGTCATGCCTCCCAATAATTCCTGCAGCTGTGGTCGTAGTCCATCTAGGAAGGACGCCATAAGCTCTTCATTTGTGTACCCATGCCGCGGATAGCTCGATACTATGTTTGTGAACCTCCTCCAGGCCTGAAAGAAAGTTTCACAGTCAGTTTGATTAAAATTAACGATCTTGAGCTTCTCCATCCTATGTTTGTGTGCATTAGCGTACTTTGCATCATACAGATTGGTTGTGCAATAGAAATTCATATACTCCATTAAAAAAATAAAAGTTTATGTACAATAAAATCAAACAAAAATTTATATACAGTAAAGTGGAAAGATCTCACCGAAGGTCCTCTACTCACATATCCGTGTCATGTACTTTTATAGAGACGTAGTAACATATACTCAAGTATTCACCCACCTAGTATATACTCCCACGCCTATCCAATCATGCAACTTTCATGCTATTCAAATACAAATATGTATATATACTGAATACAAGTATACATGCGACGCATATAATTCAAATATCCAAGTACAACTGTCACGGTCTGTTTTCGATCGTACGTTGTACGTGCGCGTACTCTTGTTCGTACACGTATTTATTTTGGACATTTCTTGTATTCAAACCCTATGATATAATATGCCGTTGTGACCCTCTCGAAGAATATTTATTTGTGGTAATATTTTGGAACGTCATTTCACAGGTCGTTCTTCCACGATTTGACTTTGTTAGACGAGGCGTCGTGATTTTCACTTTTGTCGTAAGACCCTTTTATTTTTTTATTTCGTTTCTCGTCGTCAAACTTGTGATCAATCTTCTTAGTTTCGTTTCTCTTGTCGGTACTGTCACCCTGGTATTTTTCTCGTAATTATCGGGTCCCGTTTGACCTACTTGTGCACCAGTTTTTCCCTTGATTACACCTATTAAATCTTATTAATATCTCAAACTTCCCTAATATAATCACTTCTATTTTTTAACCTAGCTCATGTTTCCACCCTATGGCCGAACCTAAGCCACCTTTCACGTGCTGCCTTTTGGATCACACACACATTAATTTTTTATAACCCTATATATATTATAAAACCTAGGCTATTATAAAACATACAACTAGCAACATCATGATCTACAGCTCCTCACCCTACCAATTCTTTATATAAATAAAGCCTAGGTTTATTTTTATTTCTCCCTACTACACCGCAGCTAGCCCTACCCCTAACCCCATCTCACGTGCTCCCCTAGGGTACAACCCTATTATTCTTTATATAACCCTAGTTTTCTTTCCCTACAGCCGCCCCTACATATTTTCACGCTTCACAGCCTATCGTCCCCTCGCGCATTCCCTCAGCAGCCCCCCCCAAGCGCAGCACTTCTTCCGCATCGCGCAAACCCACCCCTCATCCGACCTAGCACCTCGCACGTCGGCCTACTCATCACCCAGACCCCTCTCCGTCGGTGCACGGCGCTGCGTCGCCCCGTGTTCCACCAGTGCGCTGCAGCGCTTCTCTAGGACGCCGACAGCAACCCCAGGCGACAGCTCCTCCAAGCGCGCGACACGAACCCCGCGCACAGCCTTCCCCGCGGTGATCCCCATCACCGGACGATTCCCCGTCGATCTCCCATATGGCCGCTCTCGTCGGAAACCGCCGCACTAGCAGCAGCAGCTTTCGGCGCCAGTTGCAGCAGCTGCCAAGCGCCGACAACAGCCGCAGGAGCCCGACGTGTGGCTGCCACTCTCCTTTCGTGCAGCGACTGTCACGGCAGCTCTCGGGCCGTGGTTGGCCTTTCCCCTCGCTCGGAACTGGCCGCTGTCCCCTAGTCGCCTTGTAACAGCCCAACGCATGGCTGCCCTTGCCGAGGCCACGCGTATCACTGTCTAGCACCACTGCGACCTCCATCTGACTCTGTCCGCCGCTCGACAACCCCTGGTAGCACGTATGGGATCTCCTATCAACAGTTAGTTATGTTTATTAAGTGTCTTTGAGATCAAAATGCTAATGATAGTGATACAATAGGTAAACCTAGTTAACTTGATAGTAGCATAGATTATATGATGATGGACATCAAGTGGTTTTAATAGGATGATGTTAGTATGATAATCGGTAGGGTTAATATCCTGTTTACAACTATTAGCTAATGTTGGTTCTAGGTTGCTATATTAGTACATCTCTGATAATGTTGTTTACATGATAGTAACCTTATTATTGATGATAAATTGATAATTTGTAGGGTGGATAAATTGTGTACGTGACTTCTAGCCAATGAGAACCTAGGTTGCTTGATTAATTGTTGTATGCTTATTTGTAATGGCAACTTAACGTAGTTACCGTGATAATATTTTAGTGTTCATTAATATTGTTATGACACCCATCGTAGGACAGAGAACTTATTAAAATTGGAATAAAAGACGTTTTAGGTTGCTTAATAACTTTTTGTTCCGTCAACGAACTCATTCGTGCACGTGATTTATCACAGAGTACCCGTCGTTCCATACCGTACGCACTACAGGAATCCAACCCATGACGTCGCTACCCGACATCAGAGTAGCTCTCGCATCGTGTTGAGGTAAGATTTGCCCCGTAGGAATCACCACTTGCCTGTTAATCAACTAAAATTGGTAATTTCTGTTGGTTGTTTCACTAATCAAGATTAATAAATTGGGATGTAGGTTGGACTCTGGTTGACCGTGACTCCAGCTTGGTTATGCAGGCATGTGATACTTGCCTATAAATGTTTTATGCCACGTTTTAAGGCCAATTTGTTTGTTAGCGTAAAAGAGATTAGACAGTGAAATGATAGCTGCCTAGACGTCTTTTGATCTAGTTTGACAACGAAACTAGATCCGACACCACTCTTGATCTAGCTTGACAACGAAGCTAGATCCGACACTTTTACTTGCTTCCATTCATACTGCCATGTCATGTTTAATTTTCATTAATGGTACGCACTTAACTACTCATCCCATGTAATGTCATGCAACATGTTTCTTCGTGATTGAGTAGCACACGCTACAAATGTTATTGCTATTGAGGCTAGTGACCTGCTTTTGTGGGCACAACCCTATGCCATATTGAAAACACTTCCTGGCTCGTGATCCAAAAGTGAGCTCATGTACTGGAGAAACCCTGGCTCGATACACGTGGAGGAGTAGTGTTAAGCGACCACTCAGAGTAGAAGTGTGCCCGTACAGCCACTTCAGCTGTAAGGCGTAAACTTTGGGATTGGTGTAGGGTTAAGCGACCACTCAGTGTAGAAGTATGCCAGATCAGCAACTTCAGCTGTAAGGTGTAAACCCTGTGCACATCGTGAATGCAAGTTAATCGTGAAAATCGTGAATATTGTTTAGTAGCTTTTGCTACATCGTGTCGTGCCAATGATACTATTAATGTTCATCTTTAAATTGTTGCATTCATGTTATGTCATCTTCTTTACTTTAGAACTGCTAATTGTTTTTTCTATATTCGTATCCTTGCACAAAAGTTCTCCACCTTCTTTTAGGAGACTTTTGCTGACATGTGATCTTTTCTCTTTGGGTGACACATGCCAGGATTTGAGACAGAGCAAGAATCGGAGGACGAGCAGTTCATCGACGCTGAGTTTGAGGTTCCTCCATAGGTTGAGTTCGAGGACACTGGTGACCAGTCCTAGACTCGCTTGGAGTCTCCTTAGTTGTTGTTGTTTCCTTAGTTGCTATTAGATTTCAGTGCGTAGCACCTATCTCTTTGTTTTATTGGCCATGCTTTAGGCCTTTGTTTAGATTCGTACTTTTTGGTGAATTTTCTGTGATGTTGAGAAAAATAGTAGGATGTTTTATTGGTGGATGTTTCTTTTATCAGCTCATTATTATTGTTGTTGTTTCGTCGCAATGCAAGGACCTGCTACTTTCGTTATTCTTATAGACGCTTATCATACTGCAGCTTCACAGCTCCACGTCTGAGCGGACCTCTTCACGTCTCGCCTTCCATTTTAGGGAAGCGGGGCGTGACAGGTTTTGTTGGTGGCCCATGCAGGTCTTCTTTGCATCCGCGAAATATCGAAACAACAATAATGATAAATAACATCCAATTAATTATTCATAACATTCAAGTCATGATTAAGTCTAATCTGAACATTTCCCTGTCTTAGATGGTAGGAAGACTTAGGTAGATGTCCAGGTTTGATAATTAGAGCCTTCGTCAAGATTAAGCTTTACTCGTCTGAGGTTGCCTTAGCAGTCTCTCACCTAGCCCTGACTATATTAGACTTCTAGAGCTTTTCTTTTAGCCGTTTGATTGAGTCCGACAATTTCGGGCCCAGCAGAACGTAATCTTGACATCTCTTAGGACCCTTCCCTGAGACCTCTATTACAGTCTAGTTCATTAGAGAGTCATAGTGTTAAGTTCCTCTTGATCTCCAACCGACCCGATAATTAGAACTCCGTTCATATATATTTAAATTCCTTACCTTTCGATCAAATTAAAGTTCTTTCGTAGATTTTGAAGTCTATTGGTTGTAATTTTAATTGCTATCTCGTAATCATTCCCCGACCTAGATCTTTCATATTTCGGTTTTAAAACTTTATTGCCATTTTGAAAATTCACAATATCATTCCTTCCTTTCTAAACTACTAAGTCTATTACTTTAACCACTTACTGTATATACTTTTAGAATATTTTTCTAAACTAAATAGAACTTCTATATATATATATATATATCGGTTCTAGGTTCATCGTACTCATACTTCAACAATCTCTGCATAAATCCGTTTCTTTTGGCAATTCCGGGTTTCTCTAAAAGTATTTTCAATATTATTTATTTTAAATTTCTCCCCAGTTTAAAGACTTTGGAAACATTTAGCTTCAGCTTAAATTTTCTACACTTCAGTTGTTTTAAATTCATTCTTTGGATTTCGAAACCTTTTTTCGAAATTATTAAATTACCGCCGTATAATATTTTCTAACCAGTATCTTTAATGTTCGTGTGAATGTTTTACTTCTTTCTTATAATGATCTCTTAATAAGCCAGTAAACCATTTTTCTTTTATTATGTATATACGACTCAAGCTTGTTTTGAACAACTCGTTTTATCGACCTCCAAATATTTTCTATGCCAAAGAGAGCTCAAACTTTTGAAGTACGACAGTATTATACTTTTCATATTTTAACTTAAGTCATTTACACTATTTTTCTGTATCATATAAGGGTATTATTACATCTTCCTTTCCTCTACCTAAACATTCACAATTATATCCCTGATTCACCTAACCAAGCTGTCTCACTATCCTCACCTTGACGGAACACGTTCCTTCCGATCTTTTCTTCGTTACGCTTTGGCTTCGGTTTTCCCCCTATTGTGTAGCCAATAATGCTTGTCGTTGCTTAGGTCAACTCTAATTTAGTAATGGGCCTTTGGTTTTTGGGATGTAGTCGTGGTGCATGTATATAGATAGAGTGTGTGGACCTGTATGAGTATGTTACCCTAAGGATATTAGTTATTTCCTCTTGTGTGAGATATACATACTCAGTGTTATTCATGATGTATATGAAGTTGTATGAATGATAGTGTTTGTATATAAGTGTGTGGATAGCTATACCACGTAGGGTATGTCTATGTATATTGGATTCAGTGTTGGAATATCTGCTAGTAGAGTATGTGGTAAATGTTTGAAATAGTATACTAGTAAGTCATGTGTATGTTAAGTGAAATAGTATAGGTGTACTTATAGTTAAGTGTGTAGGACTATTATAGGACCTATGTGTTAGTACGTGTGAGCGTGTGCTCGTACGTAGATATGTATTGTGCTTAGGCGTAAGTAGTTATGTATTTGTTGCGTGAGTATATGTGACATATGTATGGTAAAAGGATTATAGTTTTGTTAATATTGCTTGCCTTGAATGGGATGTTGTGCGTGTGCGTGTACACCGTGATGTATACAGTATTATGTTATGTCTTAAACTATGTATGGATAAGTAGATGTGTTGGTATACTAATTATAGGTAGATGGCTATGGTGTGAATATATATTACACGTATGATCAATCTTCTTAGTTTCGTTTCTCTTGTCGGCACTGTCGCCCCGGTATTTTTCTCGTAATTATCGGGTCCCGTTTGACCTACTTGTGCACCAGTTTTTCCCTTGATTACACCTATTAAATCTTATTAATATCTCAAACTTCCCTAATATAATCACTTCTATTTTTTAACCTAGCTCATATTTCCACCCTATGGCCGAACCTAAGCCACCTTTCACGTGCTGCCTTTTGGATCACACACACATTAATTTTTTATAACCCTATGTATATTATAAAACCTAGGCTATTATAAAACCTACAACTAGCAACAACATGATCTACAGCTCCTCACCCTACCAATTCTTTATATAAATAAAGCCTAGGTTTATTTTTATTTCTCCCTACTACACAGCAGCTAGCCCTACCCCTAACCCCATCTCACGTGCTCCCCTAGAGTACAACCCTATTATTCTTTATATAACCCTAGTTTTCTTTCCATACTCTACTTTTCCCTACAGTCGCCCCTACATATTTTCACGCTTCACAACCCATCGTCCCCTCGCGCATTCCTTCAGCAGCCCCCGAGTGCTGCACTTCTTCCGCATCATGCAAACCCCTCCCTCATCCGACCTAGCACCTCGCAAGGCAGCCTACTCGTCCCCCAGACCCCTCTCCGTCGATGCACGGCGCTGCGCCGCCCCGTGCTCCGCCATCGTGCTGCAACGATTCTCCAGGACGCCGACAGCAACCCCAGGCGATAGCTCCTCCAAGCGTGCGGAACGAACCCCGTGCATAGCCTTCCCTGCGGTGCTCCCCATCACCGGACGGTTCCCCGTCGATCTCTCATCTGGCCGCTCTCGTCGGAAACCGCCGCACTAGCAACAGCTGCCAAGTGTCGACAGCAGCCGCAGGATCCCGATGCGCGACTGCCGCTCTCCTCTCGCACTGGACTGTCACGGTAGATCTCCGGGCCGTGGTTGGCCTTTCCCTTTGCTCGGAACTGGCCGCTGTCCCCTAGTCACCTTATAACAGCCCGACGCAGGGCTGCCCTTGCCGAGGCCGTGCGTATCACGGTCTAGCGCCGCTGCGACCTCCATCTTCCTCTGTCCACCGCTCGACAACCCCTGGTAGCAGTAGGGATCTCTTATCAACGGTTAGTTATGTTTATTAAGTGTCTTCGAGATCAAAATGCTAATGATAGTGATACAATCGGAAAACCTAGTTAACTTGATAGTAGCATAGATTATATGATGATGGACAGCAAGTGGTTTTAATAGGATGATGTTAGTATGATAATCGGTAGGGTTAATATCCTGTCTACAACTATTAGCTAATGTTGGTTCTAGGTTGCTATATTAGTACATCTTTGATAATGTTGTTTACATGATAGTAACGTTATTATTGATGATAAATTCATAATTTGTAGGATGGATAAATTGTGTACGCGACTTCTAGCCAATGAGAACATAGGTTGCTTGATTAATTGTTGTATGCTTATTCGTAATAGCAACTTAACGTAGTTACCGTGATAATATTTTAGCGTTCATTAATATTGTTATGACACCCATCGTTGGACAGAGAACTTATTAAAATTGGAATAATAGACGTTTTACGTTGCCTAATAACTTTTGGTTCCGGCAACGAACTCATTCGTGCACGTGATTTATCACAGAATACCCGTCGTTCTGTACCGTACGCACTACAGGAATCTAACCCCTGATGTCGCTACCCGACGTCAGAGTAGCTCTCGCGTCGTGTTGAGGTAAGATCTGCCCCGTAGGAATCACCACTTGCCTGTTAATCAACTAAAATTGGTAATTTCTGTTGGTTGTGTTTCATTAATCAAGATTAATAAATTGGGATGTAGGTTGGACTCTGGTTGACCGTAACTTTGCTTGGTTATGCAGGCAAGTGATACTTGCCAGTAAATGTTTTATGCCACGTTTTTAGGCCAATTTGTTTGTTAGCGTAAAAGAGACTAGACAATGAAATGATAGCTGTCTAGATGCCTTTTGATCTAGTTTGACAACGAAACTAGATCCGACACCACTCTTGATCTAGCTTGACAATGAAGCTAGATCCGACACTTTTACTTGCTTCCATTCATGCTGCCATGTCATGTTTAATTTTCATTAACGGTACGCACTTAACTGCTCATCCCATGTAATTTCATGCAACATGTTTCTTCGTGATTGAGTAGCACACGCTACAAGTGTTATTTCTATTGAGGCTAGGCACCTGCTTTTGCGGGCACAACCCTATGCCATATTGAAAAACACTTCCTGGCTCGTGATCCAGAAGCGAGCTCATGTACTGGGGAAACCCTGGCTCGATACGTGTGGAGGGGTAGAGTTAAGCGACCACTCAGCGTAGAAGTGTGCCCGTACGGCCACTTCAGATGTAAGGCGTAAACTCTGGGATTGGCGTAGGGTTAAGCGACCACTCAGTGTAAAAGTATGTCAGATCAGTAACTTCAGCTGTAAGGCGTAAACCCTGTGCACATCGTGAATGCAAGTTAATCGTGAACATCATGAATATTGTTTAGTAGCTTTTGCTACAACGTGTCGTGCCAATGATACTATTCATGTTCATCTTTAAATTGTTGCATTCATGCTCATGTTTAAACTGTTGCATTCATGTCATTTCATCTTCTTTACTTTAGAACTGCTAGTTGTTTTTTCTATATTCGTATCCTTGCACAAAAGTTCTCCGCCTTCTTTTGGGAGACTTTTACTGATATGTGCCCTTTTCTCTTTGGGTGACACATGTCAGGATTTGAGACAGAGCAGGTAGCGGAGGACGAGCAGTTCGTCGATGCTGAGTTTGAGGTTCCTCCTGAGGTTGAGTTCGAGGACACTGGTGACCAGTCCTAGACTCGCTTGGAGTCTCCTTAGTTGTTGTTTTTCCTTAGTCGCTGTTAGATTTCGGTGCATAGCACCTATCTCTTTGTTTTATTGGCCATGCTTTAGGCCTTTGTTCAGAGTCGTACTTTTTGGTGACTTTTCTATGATGTTGAGAAAAATAGTAGGATGTTTTATTGGTGGATGTTTCTTTTATCAGCTCATTATTATTGTTGTTGGTTCGTCGTAATGCAAGGACCTGCTACTTTCGTTATTCTTATAGACGCTTATCAGACTGCAGCTTCACAGCTCCACGTCTGAGCGGACCTCCTCACGTCACGCCTTCCATTTTTAGGAAAGCGGGGCATGACAACAACAATTGCATTTATATACACGTATTCTCATTATTATATCAGTATACACAGATACCAACTAATATACTTCTATAGTATACTACACAGTAGGAAATTCATCATCTGACTTCCAAAGTTAGGGGTTTAAGGGTGGATCACTAAAGGCTTTAAGGTCATTACCCACCTGAGGGCTAATGTATCCCAATTACCTACTGAAGAATTACATGTACTATCCTTACGCACATCGCAGTGCGGTGACATGCATGGACCATCACAAACTGTCACGTCCCGTTCCCCAGAATACCCGACATTAAGATTTTTTTTCCAAGTATTCTGAAGAGTGAGGATAATGAGAGAGGAAAAGAAAAAGAAAAGGAAGGAACTGAATAAGCAGGCCACTGTGCACATGCTGGGATAGTATAAGTGCAGCTTCATTAAAATTTCAAACATATCATGAATAACATAGAACAACAACAAATTTATATAACCGCTTTCATGTACACACATAGTCCAAGTGCACCACTATACATACACTGCCACTCTCCGCATCCCAAGACAACCATGTCACACCACAACTACAACTCATACTAAGTGCTATCCCTGAAACCCGACTCCAGGTCACCACCAACCATGCTGCCCCTGCTACCTGAAAAATAAGGAGGAGCACAACAATGTGTGCCCTAGTAGGAACCAACTTGGATTTGAAACGCCATTCTAAGGTTATCAATCCACAATGCAAGCCAGTAGAGAAATAGAGCATGTAACTAAGTGATATAATGAAAGTTAAATAGCTAAAATAAGGGAATCGTACCTGCGGTCCAATGTCGAGTTACTGCAAGAAAGGGTTAGCACGAATAATAATAATAATAATAATAATAATAATAATAATAATAATAATAATAATAATAATAATAATAATAACATAAGTGTTCAAGCAACCAAAATCTAATAAGATAAGTGCAAGTGCCTGAAGCATGACACAGAGTCACAAAGAAATAGGCAAAGGGAAGGAGAAGTGCTGCCAGCAGTAAAAGCAACACGCAATTCTTATTTTATTATTTCATAATTGAGTTAATTGGAACTTGGGTAAACTGTGTGATACCAGGACCTGGACTTCACCCCAAATTTGGGGTGAACATAGCACACGACGCAGTGGACACCGGCACTGTACGCCGGGCCTCTCAGCTCCTCCGTCCATGGCAGGAGTGAGGCTCATATCACAACCTCCGTATGCCCTCTTCCCCTCCACTCTCGGTAAAGGAGAGTGGGTATAAACTCCACACATCACATAATCATCTCCCAACTTCACAGTCCAGGCCTCATATCCACAATTTACACAAATCCCATCTAAAATCCAGGTTTTGCTAACTTACCCCCTTTTGGAGGGGATTGAGACATTTTCATTCATCAATTAAGCATTTTAAGCTTCATTATATGAATCATGGTGGCATGGTACACGTTCAGTAACTTCCTTTCATCAACACGGGTCATGCACCTAAGTGATATGCCCTCAGTCATCGCATCATCACATAGCAATCTGGGTCATGCACTCACGTGACATGCCCTTCATGACATCACATACACATTCATGTATAATAGTGTATCCATGCCATCCATGTCCCCAACATTATTAATTTATAACAGGGTTCTTGATACAAGAGCATATAGGTCCAATTTCCATGTTTCTTTAACTTCACATTCATTGGGACATTTCAACAAACACGTGGCAGGTGCCATATAAACGAATATAGTCACATTATCAAATGTAATAACAATAGCGTAACTAAACATTCCGTCATTAGCACAACATCCATGCATAATCGGATGGGGAAATTAACATCACCACACGATTCAATATTCAACCCACTCTCTAACTTGCTGGAATTGCAAGAACAGCCATAAATATCAACAAATTTCATTCATTCTCTTGGGAATTTGACACAATTTATAAATGAAAGTTGAAGATATGGCAGTTATGGATTTATAGATAAAATTTAATGCAAAAATATGAACTATATGATTTATGGTGAATTAATTGGTAAAATGTGTCAATTCTGTTTTTCAGACAGATTTTAGGGTCTGTGTTGGAAGCCAATTTTAGGCATATTGGAGCCAGAAATTCGACATATAAGCACTCTGGTGAATTTTTATAAAAACTTGTTAAATTTCCAACAAGACCAAGATCATAAAACTCCATGATGTGTGCATGTGTCTAGGCCAATTTTACTAAACTGTGTCAACACTGAAAATCAAATAGACATGTTGTAAAGATGGATTTGTTGCTCCTAATTTCTGAATTGAAACTATGTCAACATTTATATGATTTTGGGATAGAACTTCAAGATCTACAAGCGCATATTTTTTCGAACCCTAATTCGAGCTACAGTAACCACAATCAAGGCAAAATCAGACATCAAGTTTACTAAATTTCAAAAGGAGATGATTTTGCTAAGAATATCAAAGGAAAATTGTGAAATTGAGGCATAGCATGTAAAAATTGACTATCCTCATCACATATTGGATAAAACATGCTAAAAAACATATTAGCGAAAATTAATTTGATGGAATTCCAAACCAAGAGAGTTCCTACCTCAAAAGCTTAATTTCCTCTTCTCTTCCTCTTTCTTTCTTCTCCATCTTCTTCTCTCTTCAGCAAGCAAGGATTCCTTCTATTTGAGAGTAGGAATTAGGGTTTTCATTTGGAAAATAAGGGGGAAAGAGAAGGGGTATGGCCGGCCATATATGGAAAGAGAAGGAAGAAAAGAAGAATGAAATGAGAAAAGTAAAGAAAGTTCAAGAAAAGAGAGGATTTCACACAACAATATCTCTTCCTAGAAGCCTCTTTTGGATAAGCATGCAAAAAGTTAAATGACCAAAATATCCCTCCATCATCTAGGTATTTACAAGTTTGCCATTACTTTATGCATATACAACATTAGTTTGTACGCACAACAGTTTTAGTCAAAAAGACCGTTTTGCCTCTAACCTTTCTAAAAATTTGCGGGGTTTCCATTGACCCCTAACCCCTTTCACACTCGCATGGCATCCCTACACACACCCATGCATGCCTACACATGCATACATGCACCACACACACACACGTCCAACACATTCCTGTTGTTTTGCACCCACGACGTCTTTTGTACTTCTACCGCATTCACATTTTGCATTCTCTTCCCTTAGCCACGTATTACGGCCTAATCCCCCTTGCACTACGTCACATACATCGATATCTACGTTTATTTCATGCTTACGTATGCACCGTAGGTAGAAATACCATGTGTGTTCAGTAGAATACACGTATAGTGCAATATATGGCATGACATCTACACCGACTGGTATGCACCGTTCAAGTCAACATTTTTATTGACTCTTCTTGATCTTTTCGCCTCAATCGACTGATGTTCAATTTACAGTCGCTTGTGTTTCTACAGTCGCCTGAAAATTGATCTACAGTCGTCTGTGCGCAACTTGCATTTTCTGGACTTCATCCCAATTTACAAGTCAGTCGACTGATGAAGTATTTACAGTCGCCTATATATTTACAGTCACCTGTAAAATGATGATCAGTCATCTGAAAGGCGTAAGTGCGAAAGTCGCATCTCTTTGTTTTATTTCCATCTCCTGCAGCAGTCGCCTGCTGAAGGATATACAGGTGCATTCCTGTATACAGTCGCTTGTGTAGTCTTCTACAGTCGACTGTCCTGGCTCAGATTATAGCCGTTGGGTTTTTTCTAGCCGTTGAACAGTCGACTGTCACTTGTTCATCAGTCGACTGTATGTGCTGTAAACTGCCAAAATCTAGCCGTTGCAGATTTCTTCCCTTCGGGTTTTTGGTTGGTTTTATGGACTCTTCTTGGCTTCCTTTATATAGGAGATGGCTTAGTTCTTTTAGAACTCTTGGTTGATATTGAATATCTTTGAGAATCAATAGCCACTCCTAATCAATCAAGCATAATGATTAAACACACAACCAAGCAACGACACACAAAACTTGGTAATGCAGTTCGGTGCGCACACCTACATCTTCGGGGCCATGCCCAGAAAAATCTGATTACTCCACTAAAAATATATCAATGAATACAATCACTAATACCAGATCTATATTAGGAGGAACAAACCCCCCCCTCAATACAAACCGTGACGGGTGGCCTCTACCAAACCCATGGAGTAATATATGCAAGCTCTCCTTACATGCAAGACCCCCTTGCTTAACTGACTAGAATCAACTCTCTTGTTCCTACCTCGGTATGCGTAGCCTCCCTCCCGAAGTTCGATCAACTTTTACAAAAGCTGTAACCCTAGCCGCAAAATTGCACGCACCTTAGATACTCCGCTCCCCCTTAATCACGGAGTAGATATGGTAGGTCGCTCGATAAATCCCGTGCAGATCGACAGCCTGCAAGTTTAGGAACCACTTCAGGAAGATGGTTCCGCAATATCTTCTGAGATCTTACAACCACTATTTGCGGGCTAATTTGTCTCCAACAGATTCTTCAATCAAATCAAGTAGATAACACCTTTCAAATGTATCTTCAACGATTCTTCAGCTTAACAGCATATACCAGAATACATTGAAGAGACAACAATAAGATCTGAATTAATCCACCTTCAATATTGCTGATGGCCGTCATCCTTTACAAAGTCTTCGACCCAGCATGTTGGACCTTATGTTGCAAAATAACAATCAACATTTCATACAACATGGTCAATAAAGTAGATCTCTCATTACAAGATAATTTAAGAGCTACAGAGGACAAAATTGGTGCCACTAATGACAACACATTCACACATCGTATGACCTAACAACTTTATTGTATCTTTCTTACAATTTCAATTTGTTTATTTGATTCTTAGTTCTTTTACATTGACTTTCAAGACTTACTCTAGTTGTTTTTTAATTCTGACTTTTCGAGTGTCTATTTCTTGTGAAATTGATAATTGCCATGAAAGATGAATTTGTGAATGGTTTCTTTGTATTGACTCGTATTACTGTATCATAGCCGATAGTCTCTCAACATATAGCTTAGTATTTTGATGTTCTGTCTGTTTATAAACAGCCTTTTGATGCGGAAAAAGTGTGCTGATGCAACTTTGCATTTTTACAAGAACTGTAATTTTTTCATCTAAGTTTAACTTTTTTATATAGTTAAAATTATATAGATGCCATTAAATTGCAATCCTCTTGGCGATACAAAGTTACATTAAGGTATT